>CM059257.1:32316285-32689907 GCA_030347555.1 Lablab purpureus
AAAACAAAGCACATAGCTATTAAATATCACTTCATCAGAGAGGTTGAAGCAACTAAACAAATTTAATTGGAGTACTGTTTGACAGAAGATCAAGTTGCAGACATATTTACAAAGGCACTACCAAGAGTCAAATTTGATCAATTACGATCTATGTTTGGAGTTACTGAAATTTACATCAAGGAGGAGTGTTAAATTATGATGCAAATTTTTAAAAAATTTTAGAAAATCCTAGAAAGTTCTAGAAAATCCTATAAAGTTCTAAAAAATCCTAGAAAGTTCTAGATAGTCTTAGAAACTACTAGAACTAACAACTCCTACAATTATGAGAACAATCTAAAAAAAGAAACATAAAGATGTATTATGTGTAGAACAATCTTTATGTACCTAGAACAATCAAGCTCTAAAAAATTATAGATCAATGTAAGGACGTGTCTCATGCCTATATATATGTGGTGACATCTCACATTTAATGCATTTTCAAGTAAACTCAACAAAGCTATTTTCCATAAAATCAACTACTACCTTATTCAAAACTATTCCATACTATCAACTATCTCTAATCTATCTTCTACTACATTGCTACTCATTTCACTAAACTTATCCACCTCTACTAAAATAATTTTAACAATTCTAAACAGATGAAACACTAAGAAACTACCAAAACAATATATATTGAAACAATCATATCACAATCCTTAGATGATAATGGTAATGTAGAGAAGCTTTTTATAGCAAAAAAAATTCAAATATGTTCCTTAAATTGTGATATCTAAGTGTGTAGATGTAAATTTAACATTAACTACAATGATACAGTATACATTGCATGAGTGAAAGAGATTATCTTGTCTATATATGAAGGGCTCATTTGACGGGATTTTTTTCTCTACTATTTAACCATCAGGAAGCTTAAAATTTGATTAGCTACCAACATGTAACTCAGTTAAAACGATGGATTGACTTTTAGCCGTGTTTACAATGTCTCGTCCCTTAACTTGGAGTTGTTGTTATTATTACTGCTGATTTGATGTTCTATGTTACAGGTACAATTCTAAAATTTACTGTGATAATCATAGTGCTGATATATTAAACACAAATCTTAGGATTCACGCAGGAGGAAACATTTTGATTTTGATTTATATTTTCTCTTCAACAAAGTCATTAAAGGCCTAACTTATATCATCCATTTACTTGTACAGTTTTAGGTGACTGATATTCTAACCAAATTCATCTCTTGTGCTCAGTTTGAAGTCTTTCACACCAAACTCATGGCTAACCCCAAAGCTAAAAATAAAGTTTAGTTAAGTTTTTACTGTTCTCTCAATGTTTTTCCCTCTTTATACATTTATGACAGGATCTTGTGCCCTTATGTAAAATATATTACATATTAATAGAACATTTGTTTTTCTTGCTTTTTGTTTTCTTAATTTTTTCTTTTTCCCTAAACCAAACAGCCTATGCACTCTGTGGGCTGCACCTAACAGTCTATGCTATCTGTGGGCTGCATGGCATCCTTTGTCTGCAACATATCCAATGCAGTTCGTATGGTGAACAGATCACACAATCGTTTCCTGTTGGTTAGTTCGTGAGGCTCTGTGGTGTCACTCCTTAGCCCACAGAAAAACTTGAAAACCTCTCAACACTATCCCCTACTTCATTTTTCTTCTGCGCTATTACTTTTATATCAGAACTTATTTGTTTTTCTGTTTTATCTTTTTGTTTTTTTGTTTTTATCTGTTCTAATGGTGAACAGATCACCTACATCCTGAGAGACCATCGATAAATACAATCCCAATTGTCTGTGGTTGGTTAGTTGTGAGGCTCTGTGTGTTTTGATGATTATCTATTTGTCTTCTTATTTTGATGATTATCTTCAGACAGTTACAGATATAATATGTCAATTTAAGAAATATCATTAGTATATTTATGTTTAGTTTGTTTATTATGTAAAAAAAAGTTAATTTTTTATTCTTGATATGATATTTTCTACAAAATTCTTATATAGAAAATATTAAACACGTGATTAATTATATAATTTAACAATTTTTTTTGTCTAAACTAATTGTTTGAATTTAAATAAATTTATCTTATGAATTTCCTAATATAAAAGTTTATTTCTAGTCCAACATTTAGCAGTTGAATAGAACTTAATTATATATAGATTTTGTTTTAAATTTAAATATTTGCTGTATTATAAAATATAAACAGTACATTAAAAGTGGAACAAATATAAAATATAGAATATAATATAAAAGATAATTAATCAATAATATTTTTAATTTATAAATATAGAAGATCATTATTAATTTATTAATTTTCAAATCTTATTCAAGCCACACGCACTAGCATTTATGAGCATTTTATTTTACCCAGATAAACGTTTGAAATTTTTGAAATGTCGTAGTATTTGGTTACTATATAGGAGTGTGATACAGATGAAAATACACACATTGCATTGTCGGCAAAACATCATTACCACAGAGGTACGTGAGCAAATACTCAGAAATGGAGAAGAATAAGACTATCCCTTCAACCTCAACAGATTTTAAGCTTCCTGAAGGATGGATAGTCGAGGAAAAAGCCCGTAGCAATAAACCTTCACATATTGACAGGGTACAGTTTTTCAATCATTTATTCATGCATAATCTATCACTTGTCATTTTTTAGAATTTCTGTTAAATTCTGCATTTGCATTGTTAAAGATGATAGTTTAGAGAACATTTTGGATATTTTTCTTTTAATACAAAAGAATTTTTCTGCATTGTCATTTAATCTAATTGTCATGCTGTTTTGGAAGTTTCTAAGTGTTCATAAGTTTATAACCCATTAATATATGAGAAATTAGTTTTTGACTTTGAACTGTGATTAATCTGAAATTTTTACCTTCTAATATTATCTGGTATAATTGATAGATAATCATCTGGATCAAGACTTGAACTGTTATGCTGATTTGGAATTTTCTAAGTGTTCATAAGTTTAGGACTCATTAATATATGAAAAATTAGTTTTTGTCTTTGAATTGGCATTATTCTCAAAATTTTTACCTTCTAATATTGTCATTTTGCTCAAATAATGTTATTCTACATGATTTCCATGTTTACCTGTAAAAAAATCTGTTGGAGAAATGTCTATTTCTTAAATAGATAACTGTATCACGAGAATTTACCTAGAGTTCACACTTTTCTTGTTTCTATTATGTGTATAATTTTGAAATTGGATATTCTTTCCCTTCTTTTGTAAGGATTTTATTTTTAATGTTTTTGGTTACTGTTTTATTTGTTCAGTATTACTATGAACCATACACTGGAAGGAAGTTTCGTTCTTTGTCATCTGTTCAGAGACACATTTCACAAGCACAAGCAACACAAGATCATCGTATCACTGAAAGAACGATATCGAAAGATACAAACACAAACACTGTAAGTTCTAATTTCACACTTCTTTTGTAAGTATGCATTTATAATGTACAGTATGAGTAACATTTAGAAAAGAGATGAAATATTTCTGAATATCCACAAAAAAACTTGGTGAGCTGAAACATTGGAATGATTGATACAGAAACCAATCAACATGTCAATTCTTCTGTTTAACAATTAGTAGTACCATAGACATATATCTGCATGGTTTCTCAGTGTCTAAGTCTAATTTATGCTTCCTATTCAGTCTGCAGACACTGCCGAGAGAGATGTTGGTAGTATAAGAAGTTATCGAATCGGTGCTTCTTCTTCAGCAGCACAGGAAGGGGTAATCACTCCAGGGTCCTCTAAACAAATTGTTCAATCTGAGGTGAGTTCAAAATTAGATTTTACAAGAGTAAAAAAAATGATCGTGTATTTAATGTAGCTAGTTGAATGTGTTTAGAAGAAACCTGTGAAGTTGGATGATCAGAAAGAAATCAATTCAGAGAAAAATAAAGGTCCGGTGCGTCACTTAAGTTTACCTCCACCAGAGGAAGTAACCTGGGTTTTTAATGGTCCTGAGAACTCCTGGGATGCTATGGTTGATGATAACCCAGTGACAGAAGTTGAAAAGCTCAAATGGGCTGCAGCATTTTTTCTTGCCAGCCATCGGAAATAATAAGTAAAGTAAGTTTCAAATAAATTAATGCTGTTATAGTGTGATTCAAGTTTTTCAAAAACATTGAAAATGACTAGTTGATGTCTACTCAATTTTGCAGGATTGGAGGAGATGTTCTGTGACTGAGAGAATGAGATTGTTTTATTTTAAATTTTATTATTCTGTTTTAGCATATGCAGACATTATAATGTCTAGTTTGTATCACAACTTTTAATCTGAGATTGAGGTTTTTCATCATCATTTTCATTTTAGTGTCCACTGATCCATGATATTTGCATTCTGGGAATTACAACTTTTGCTAAAAGAATATTGTTTCATTGTGTTGTTATATGTCTATATACTGTATTTGCCGTATTTGCCATTGGTGATTCACTTTCGTGACTCTTTTTGTAAGTTACAGAATTTGGAACATTTCTAAAAAGTAATTCAGAAAAATGAAGCCAAATTCCAGTATAAAAACATTATTGAAATTTTGTATGAAATAGGAAAGAAGTTGATGATTACAAGGTTTTATCACATACGCATACTAGATAGTTATAACTTTCATAGTGGATCTCCCCTCACCTCCTACAAAGGTGCCCTGCTATTCCTAGGCATATATAAGCCTACTCATTGCTTGTTGCGACACTCTTCTCTCTTCTCAATTAAGTGGAATTGTGCTTCTAAGGTTCTAACAGCTTGAACCAGATAAACAGCTCAAACACAACCTGTTTTATATAAACAAGCAAGATAGGAATATTCTAATGTCTTCCCACGCATAAGATTCTTGTTCCAGCAAACTATATTCTCACATCACAACTGATTTTTTTCCCATTCAAACCATTCTCTTCTCGATTGTGGCCTTAAACTCACTCATCATTGTTCCACCATCCTTCTTCACATAGATAGGAGTTTCTAAATTTTGCATATTACCAAACAATCTAGGATATCTAATTGCAAGAGACTTGTCTCCACACTAGATGTTTGATAAAAACTTTATGTTCTTGCCATTTCCCAATTTCTCTGTCATCAAACCATTTTTCGTTGGATCCATCTCTACACACTTTCTTTTAAGTCCCCCTTACAATAGGAGTATTTATGTTGTTAGACATGTCCCTCCAACTTAAATACTTGAACTTGATGATCTCTTTCCATAACCCTTCTTTTTCGGTACCTAATTTCCACTTCCATTTAGTTAGGAGAACTTTATTGAACAAGGTTACGTCCTTTATCCCCAAACCTCCCTTCTCTTTGGGTCTACACATCTTTCTCCATTTTATCTGGAAAATCTTTCTTCCTTCACTCTCCTAACCCCATAAAAAATGTAATGATAGTCAAACCTAAGTAAGTAAAAGGAGATACATAAATTGCAGTTGAGGAATAAGTTATTTAGACATGCTTCATCAATTCCTAAACCTCTAATCTTGCTTTTATAGAAGTTAGCCTCAAGGCTAGAATGCTTTTAATGACAAGTATGTTATGAGCATACGGTTTTCATTGTTTGCCCAACTAGGAGAAGAGGCAAGGGTGTCACGTTGTGTAAGGTTCTTTTGAGGTTTAAACTCCTGGTAGGACTACCATTGACCAAAATTGATACAAACACATATACCAAACACCCTTTAATCCGTATACACCATCTATTATTGAAGCATAACCTATCCATCATATATAGCAGAAAACCCTGTCTCACAATTTCAAGCTTTTTTCATAATCAACTTTGATGATGACACATTTTTTCTTGTTCTTTTTTATTTCATCAACCACCTCATTAACAATAAGCAAACTATCATCATGCTTCTCAACAATGAAAGTATATTAAGTTGTATTAATAATCCTAGGAAGCCTTATTTTTAGCCCATTTGATAGGGGTTTTGAAATTATTTTATACATTCTTCCAGTAAAAAATACAGGTCTATATTCCTCCAATCCATGTGAATTATCAACCTTGGGTACAAGTGTTAATAAAGATGCATTGAACCCCTTAGGAAAATTCCCATTAACTTGAAATTCTCTACACAAGCTTGCGTGATATCCTCCTTAAGTGTACACCAGTGTTGCTTAATGAAATTCTCTGGACTTTTGTTACTCACAATCCCACATAGCATTCTTAATTCCAAGATTAGTAAAAGGTGCTATAAGGTTGATGTTATACTCCTCTATAATGGTGGGGAACATTATATTATCCAATATAATGTTTAAATCCACTACCTTGTGGAACTTAGCCTGAAAATAATTTCTATACTTGTAGCCCACTTATTTTATTCTTGTTTCTTCTCCATTTAGTTCTTGACTAGAAGTACTTGGAGTTGGAATCCCCTGAGATAATCCATTTAGCACTAGCTTTTAGTCTTTCAATGGATTCTTGTTTAAGGTTTAAAACCTGAAAATTAGTTAGTAATCTACTCCTTTTTATATGACTATTCACACTCAATTCCTTATAATAATCTTTCTTATGATATCTCGCATGGATCTGTGTGTGTTCTTAAAGGTATTACGGTTCCACTCTTTCAGACTAAATTTCAACCTTTTTAATTTCTCTTTCCAAATATACAAACATTGAGTCATTCTTTCTCCAGCTCCATAGTTTGTTTCACGTTGCACCGTATAACGTTTTAAAAAATAAAAAATACCCCTCATATCCCATTGTCCTAGTGCCAACATGATGGGTGCACAAATGAATATGCACGTGAACTCATTCTTTGTTTTCCTACATAATAAATTAAACTCTAAGAACTAAATTTATCATGAAAAATCAATGAGGTTCAAAGGTGGTTTAAAAACAAAATGACTTGATTAATATGAAAAATACTTTTAAAAATAAATTTTGAATTACATAATTTAGATGTGATTTGTAAAAGTAATTTCTAAATTACACAATTTTAAAATTATTTATATAAATAACTTTCAGGTTAGCCGATCTTATTCCTACAGAATCCATTTGAACAGTTAGAATTTGACCCGAGTTAGAATTTGACCCGATTTAAGGTGTGGTGCATTTTTCGTTTGAACTATACATACATTTTCGCAAATAAATTGACCAAGACTGATTATTGGAAATGTTTTTTTTTCACAAGAATTATGATGGAAAAAATGCCAATTCAAATAGAATGGATTTAAAAGGATGTTACTAGATAGATCAGGTTTATAAATTATCTCGTTGTCGTCTATTAAATAATATTTGAATACTTGAACAATCCAAAATTACACAATCTTAAAATTATTTATATAAATAACTTTCAGATTGTACAATCAAAAAATCATTTATAAAAATTAAAATGATTTTTGAATTATACAATTTAAAGTAATTTATGAATTATACTATCTAAAATAAAAATAAAACGTATAAATAAAAAATTAAAATAATTTAAAATTGATAACAATAAAGGTATTTTTTTATTTCCAAAATTTGCAGATGATGCATATTAAAGGTAGGTGAGAAAAGAATAAACCAAAATAATTTCCTTCCACATTTTGGACTATCCATATGTTGCCAAGTAGATCACTAAACCAACTAGAGTTGTGTCAAACATTCAATGGACTGAAAGATTTTGGACCCAAATCTATAAGACCACAATGCTCTCACACCATTCTATCTATCAATGTTCTAAATGATTTCATCATACCATCCAAACATAGTGTGAAGATATGGTAGATCACGTGTCATACAAATTGAGGATCATATATCATCGTAAGAATAATCATAAGTTCCTAGTTCAGTTTCTACAAAATTTAGATATTTTAGTTATCGTTACATAACATATAAATCTAAGTTTTATGCCCATCAAGGTCTTTTACACATCTACTCATAATGTCTTGCAAACATCAATCTTGTCTAGATTAAAAAATTAATATGTTTTATTATAAGACAGTCAATAAATCTTTTAAATTGAAAAATTAGAATAAAAAAACTGCATTAAAGGTGGACAGAACGAAATATGAAAAAAAAATGAATACTACAATATAAAAAATGGCTAACTAATGAAAAAAAAATTCAAATCTTAAAAAAAACAATAAAAAAGAAGTTAATATTAACATTACATAGTCTTGTGAAATAAAAAAATGATTAATTAATAAATTAACCTTTTTTTTCTGTTAACTACAATTCTCATTGCCCTCATAAATTCAAGTCACAGTAGTTGATCTATGTTGTCTGTCTAGGTTAGAAAAGTGGGGATAGTTTTGGAAATAAAAATATTATGTTGTTTTTCCTTTTCCTCTCTTCTTAAACCAAATAGTCTATGCTCTTTATGTGCCGCATCTAACAGCCTATGGCATTCTTTCTCTGCTGCATATCCAATGCATGTTCCTCTGCTGCAGCATATCCAATGCATGTTGGAATGGTGAACAGATCTGCTACACTTCTGATACTGATATACCATCGATAAACACAATCTTTTCTGATTGGTTAGTTTGTGAGACTCTGTGTTGTCAGCACATAGAAAAACTTAATTTGATGGTTGGACATTGTCTGTCTAGACAAAAAAAGTGGGAATATTTTTGGAAATAAAAATATTATGTCGTTTTTCTTCTTCCTCTCTTCTTAAACCAAAGAGTCTATGCTCTTTATGTGCCGCATCTAACAGCCTATGGCATTCTTTCTCTGCTGCATATCCAATGCATGTTCCTCTGTCTGCAGCATATCCAATGCATGTTGGAATCGTGAGCAGATCTGCTACACTCCTCATACTGATATACCATCGATAAACACAATATTTTCTAATTGGTTAGTTTGTGAGGCTATGTGGTGTCAATGCTTAGCACATAGAAAAACTTGAAAACCTCTTTATCAGTATCTTTCTTCATTTATTTTCTACAGTATTACTTTCTAATACAAAACTTTTTATTTGTCTGTTTTATCTTTTTGTTTTGGTTCTATCCGTTTTAATGGTGAGCAGCAGATCGCTCCTCCTGATAGATCATCGATAAACACAACCTTTCTGGTTGGTTAGTTCTTCTGAGACTCTGTGGTGTCAATGCTTAGCACACAGAAAAACTTGAAAACCTCTTTATCAGTATCTTTCTTCATTTATTTTCTGCAGTATTACTTTTTAATATAAAATTGTTTATTTTTCTGCTTTATCTTTTTATTTTGGTTTTATCTGTTTTAATGGTGAGGAGCAGATCACCTACAGTCCTCCTGATAGATCATCGATAAACACAACCTTTGTGATTGGTTAGTTCTTCTGAGACTCTGTGGTGTCAATGCTTAGCACATAGAAAAACTTGAAAACCTCTTTTCTTTTAAATACAAAATTGTTTTAGTTTTCATCAGTTTCAATGGTGAGCAGCAGACTATACAGCTCCTGATAGATCATCGATAAACACAGCCTTTCTGGTTGGTTAGTTTGTGAGGCTCTCAGTGCTTAGCACATAGGAAAACTTGAAAACCACTTTTCTTTTTAATACAAAATTGTTTTAGTTTTTATCAGTTTCAATGGCGAGCAGCAGACTGTACACCTCCCCATGGATCATCCATAAACACAATCTTTTCTGGTTGGTTCCTTCTTCTGAGACTCAGTGCTCAGCACATAGAAAAAAGTTCTTCAACACTATCCTTCTTTAATTTTCTTCTCTGGTATGACTTTTAAATAAATTTATGTTGGTTTTTATATAAAAAAATTAACAAATATAACTATTGTAAATAATTTTTTATTAAAATTTATTTTTATCAATTATATTAATTATTTATCAAATAATAAAACTAGTTTTTAATTAAATTAAAAATTAATATAGCAAGTAATTAAAATTTAGATTGTTAATATTAAAAATAAATTTTAATTTTAATTTAAAAATTAATTTAATTATTATTATTATAAAGAAATAAATTTTATAATTTTAGGATCAATAATTAAAAAATATGATTTTTATTACAATAAAAATTATTTTAAATATGAATAATTTTTAGTTTATAAAATAGTTTTTAATTTAATTATTTTATTAATATTAATTTAAATAAAATATTTTTAAATTTTAATTTAAATAAAAATAATATTAATTTTATTTAATTTAAATACTAATAAAATAGTTTTAAATAATATTACTATTTCTTTATTAATTATATTTCTATTATTTATATATATTGATTAACATAAAGTACAATAAAAATATTTTATTTTAATTAAAAATTCTTATATATTTTAATTTTCTTAAAAAATTTAAAAATATCAAAAATTAAAAAATTAAAAAGATTTAAATATTTCTTATTTGAATTTAGAGAATATATAACTAATTTTTTCTATATTTATTTTATTTTAATTTAATTAATATTTTTATCAAAATATTTTAATATTATTATAATTTAATTTATATGTTATTACTATTTAGCAATAATTAAATTAATTAGAAACTAATGTAATAATAAATAGTTAAAATTTTGGTAGTCAATTTTAAAAACAAATTTATATTTTAATTTAAAAATCAATTTAGTTATGATTATATAATAACTGATTTCATAATTTTTGTATATTAAACCACGAAAAAATATAATTTTTTTAAATATAAATTATTTTAGATATAAATTATTATTAGTTTATAAAATAATTTTTAATTTAATCATTAAAATAACTAATTAGTTTTAATGTTTAAATTAGTTTATATTTAATAAATTTTTTGTAATATTTTTTAATAAATTATAAAGAAAATAAGAATTTAAATTAATATATCTAATAAATTTATTGATTGAAATTTTTTTTTCAAAAAATATTTAAAACATGTTTGGATTTATTTTAGTTTACATTTGATCTAAGGAAATAAATTGTTTTATCATTTATCTAGATTAAAAAATTTGGATAATAAGAACAATTTCAAAATTTATTTTATTTCAGTATTTATCTAAAGTATATAAATAAATTTGAATATAATAATAATTTTAAAAATTCATAATAAAAATAAGATTTCATTTTAAATCTCATATAAAAAATACTCTTTATATTGTTTTAAGTATTGAAAATTTAAAAGTATTTTCTATTAATTTATAATTTTTTAAAATATTTATTAATAAATTTTAAAATTGAGATAATAATAATAATAATATTTCTTTATTAATTATATTTCTATTATTTTCGTCTAATTTAATTAATTTATATATATATATATTAGCATAAAGTACAATAAAAATATTTTATTTTAATAACAAATTGTTATATATTTTAAGTTTCATAAAAATTTTAAAACTTTCAAATTGAAAAACAAATTTGAGAAAAAATAAACATTTTTTATTTGAATTTAGAGAATATATAACTAATTATTTTTTCTTTATTTATTTTATTTTAATTTAATCAATATTTTTATTAAAATATTTTAATATTATTATAATTTAATTTATATATTATCAATATTGTTTTTAATATTAATATATTATCAATGTAAATATATTTTTAAAATAGTATAATAAATAATATTTATATTATATTATAAAATTTATATGATTTTAATTATTACACATTTAAAAATATCGTTAATTTTTATAATTTAAAATTGATAAAATATTTATATATATGAATAAAATTAATTTAATTCATTTTTAATGAAATTTAAAAAATTAAGTGTAACTCAAATTTATAATGTAATTACACGGTTAATGGTTTACTTTAACTCAATTAATATAACTTTTTGAAATTAAAATTTAAAATGTTGTAAATATTAATTGTATTGTAAAAAGATTTTGAACTTAATAAATAATTTTTTGAAATTTGAATTTAAAATATTTGTTACATTATAGAAAACTAAATAGATCTTTTAAATTAAAAACTTGTACTAAACCGTACATTAAAAGTGAAGAAAATATAAAATGTGAAAAATAAAACATAAAATATAATATAAAGTATTGTTAATTTTTAAACATAACATCATTATTAACTTTCAAATCTTTAAGAAAAATTAAAATAAAACAAGTCAATAGTAGTATTATAGTGTTGATAAATAAAAAAAAATGAATTAATTAATAAGTTAAACCTCTAACTTGATGAAGCCACGCGCATCGCAAGCATTTATGTTAGTTACGTGAAGGAGCGAACAGCTTTCGGAAATACCGATGTTCGGCCACTATATATAAGAGTGACGAGACTCAACACAACCGCAATTCATCGGCTAAACATTTACGATGTCGTCAGATGTAAACGAAAGAGAAACCATGTCTTCTAGCAGTGTTGCTGCTTCATCAGATTTCAAGTTTTTTGATGGTTGGACATTGGAGAAAAGAATTCGTGAAAGGGTAAATTTTGTTTATACATTAATTATGCATGCGTGCTCTACAATGATTCTCTGATTTACTGTTAAATTTTATGTCTGCATCAAATCAAACATTGCATCAAATTTTACATGTTTCATAAATTTGAGTTTGAAAATTATTTTATTTTTACACTTAACTTTATTTGAAGCAGAAATATTATTGAGATGTAAGACATTTTGTATTGCAAACACGTATATCCATGATTTGTGATTATCTAATTTAAGTTTACTATTCTTATTCAGATTGCAGTGAAATCAAACATCAAAAGGAAAAGGAAAATAGTAAAAGAAGAGATATTTACCTTTGTGTCATGCAGATATTCTACTCAATTTGAGGTGAGTTTCAGAACTACAAACTTTATGAAAATAAAAATTATGATAATGTATTTAATGTAGCTAATTGAATGTGTTTAGACAAATTTTATTGGATTGAAACATCTGATAAAAATCAAACTGGAAAAGAATGAAATTTCAGTGCATAACATGAATTTACCACCACCAGAAAAAGTAACATAGATTTTGTCTGGTGTAATAAATTTTTGGAATGCTTTGATGATTGACACTGCTGTAACAACAGTTCAAAAACTAAATGGATTGAAGCCTTTATATAATTGGACTAAAGTTTTTATATTATTCACAAGCAATCACAACAAATTTTAGGTAAATCTTAAATAAATTAATGTTATTATCATTTTATTTAAATTTCTCAAAAATATTGAAACTGATTGATTATTATTTAATTTTGCAGGTTTAGAACAAGATGTTTTGTTCTTAAACTTGAATTTATGTTAAATTTTATATAATAGTACTTAAATTATCAGTCTCAGCCTCTGCTCCAACTTTTTTACAAATTATCAATCCTAATTATTTATATATATATATATATATATATATATATATATTACATGCAACTAGTTCTTTTTATAAAATTTCATTTTGAAGCATTAAACCTAAATTTAGTTATAGACTATATATATAAAAAAAGGATAGCAATAATTTTATGTTTCAATTTTATGCCAATTTTAATTTATATTAATATGTGTAATGATGTAATTTATATCACAAGTTATCACAGGTAATGACATAATGCAGTCATTATTGTATGTGACAAGTGTAATGATGTATTTTGATGTATTTAATGACAAATTATGTTTGTATTGCAAGGGCAACAACTAGTGTATTCAGATGTTATTGCATATTATTATTGTAATGAAGTATTTTGAATTATATTTGACTTTTTCTATTCGCAATTCTTTTATTAAATTTGATAAGCAGAAACCTTAGAAGGAAAGAAAGTAAAAGTTGTGTTTTTTTTATAATTTGCAATACATAAGAAAGTAATAATATATGGAGAATGTGAGTTAGATTCACTATGTTGTCTTGTAATGGAAATGCCTGTTGCAATAATAAAGGAAAAATATAAAAAGGTGAAAGAAAATCTGTCATAAAGAAAATGTTATTATTTACTGTTCTTCAAGATCAAAATAATTAGAATGGCAGTGGGATATAATTAACACATATTTTGATTTTATGAAATTTTAGAATTCTATCATTTGAAACTAAATCTTATGAAATATATACTTAGTATTTTTGTAAAATAAATTGCTATTTACCCTGGAATAACACTTATATTTAGAATGACATTTTTAATTTCACTAATTGTAGTTATAGATAGTAAGTAATATATTACTTTCTATATTTGTAAGAGTTATAATTTATGTAAAAAAGTGTTATATCTTGGATTCTAGTATCAATGTAAAAAGTTGTTAGATAGGAACTCATTGAATCAAATTATGATAACATATTACCAAATTAAACAGTACAGGAAATAATATAATTGATTGTATATAATAACTTTTATATCTAAATAGAATTATTTTAATATTTTTTTTCAAGAAAATAAATGTTTAATTCATTGAAAAAATATTGGAGTGAATATATCAATTATTTAATGTTTGGTTATATGATACAAACATGAGTGAATTGTATTTTTTTTTAATAAACTTGTGAATAAAGTGAAAATCAGCATCTATATATATTTATTATCTTGGAATTGTACACTTAACTTTAAAACGTCAATAATAAATGTAGTTTTCATTGATTTTGGAATGTGAAGTATACTCAACTCTTTTAATGATTTTTGAAAAAGAGTTTTAGACAGTCCCATCAATGTTGAACAAAGGAAAAATAGTTGAAGTTTTTAGTTGATAAAACTTTTCCTTCTTAATTATTGTACTAGTCAGCCTCCATGAATTGAAATGACAGATTTCAATAGTAGGAAAACAGAATTGAAATCTATTAAATTAATTATTTTCAAATAAAATTTCTTGGAGAATAGTAACTTTGATGATGAAAACATGTGTGAAATTTCTTAAACCATGACTTCTGATTATCCTTTTGAACATGTGGGCAAATTTCGTATGTATACCATTTTGCTGCCATTGGATGCATCATTTGAAACAGGTGAACCAAACCTCTATGTTCTTATTGTACTAGCTAGTGAGATAGCACACAGTATAGATGATGTTCAATCAGTTAACATCATTCATGATCTGGAGATATTGTTTATTGTGTTCTCATGCTACATATATTTTCTTGTATATGAAATATGAAAAATTAAAAGTTGAATTGTTAATTAATTATATAAATTGTTAATTTCTAAACATGGAACAACATTGTTAACTTTCAAATCTTAAAAAGAAAAAACTAAAAGATAACACAAGTCAATAATAATATTACAGAGTATTGAAATATAAAAAATAAAAAATTAATTAATTAGACCCCTCAGAAACCCTACTCACATCTTTATGAGTGTTAATTACCATTCTAGACACATTACTTATAAACATCTATGTTACCTAAGTAAAAAGGTGTGGATATTTTTGGAAATAAAAGTATTATGTTTGGTTATAAGAGGGAACAGACCCAGTTGACAACACACAACACACAACACAACTGCATTTGCCATCAGCAAAACATTAACAGTAAGCTATACTATGTCTTCCAGGTCCAGCATGGCTTCCAGCTCCAACAAATCTGCAGAGAAGGAAACCTCAGACCAATATAAAAAAGATGAAAAAGTTAGAGTGCATATTGAGTTTGAGCGTGAAGAGGAGGTAATCTCATCCCAAAATAAGAAAGTTAGAGTGCATAGTGAGTTTGACCGTGAAGAGGAGGTAATCTCACCCCAAAATAAGAAAGTTAGAGTGCATATTGAGTTTGAGAAAGACGAAAGGAAAAATCCCAGTTTCTCATTCTCTCACTATGCTGAAAGGGTATACCTTCTCTTTTTCACTTATCAGCTATTGTTTATTCACACATGCATGTATTCTGTATCACTCTCATATTCACAGTTACTGTTATATTTTAAATTTACACAAAACACCATAGTTAAACATGACAGATTAAGAAACATTTATAGATTTTTTCTGTTACATTATCATCCAAGACACTGAAATGGTTTGTTATTATCTAATTCTATTTATGCTTCTTAATCAGTGGACTCAGTTGACAGATGATACCGAAGTAAAAATAGAAGATAAAGAGATCACTCCTGAAGTAAGTTTTAAAACTAGAAACTTTATAAGAATAAAAATCCAATCACGTGTTAATGTAGCTAGTGGAATGTGTTCAGAAGAAACAATCGAAACAAGATGAAACATCACCACCTCCAAAAAGAGTAAGAAGAGGAAGATCAGAAGCATTAGCAAAATCCAGACGTGACAAGAATAACTAAGGTGAGTTTCAATTAATACTGCTACAGAGTGTGATGTATGTTTTTCAAAAGCACTGAAACTCACTGGTTATTTTTATTAAACTTTACAGGATTGGATGCAGATGTTTTTTTGCAATTAAGGATGGAATCATCTCTTTGAATTTATAAATTTTTGCAGATGTTAAATTTTAGTATGTTCAGACATTATTCTCTTTTAGCATGTGTAATGATATAACTTGTATTTCGATTGCACATGTAAGCAACTTCTGGGTTGTGATTGAGCTTTTTGCATCATCGTTTCATTTCAATCTTGAGACTTAGTGTTAACTTCTGTATATTATATGTCTGTTGGCATGCCAAAAGAAATTACCACATTGCTCAAAGACTTATGATTTGAATATTTCCAAAAGGCAATTTAGAGTAATGGAAGGAAGTTCCTTTACAAAAACATTATTGAATACGTTGTTAATAGGAGAATCGGATAAATTATGAAAGTGGCAGAAATATGTCAAAAAGAAAATGTTATTAATTGTCAAACACTTTTCATAAAAATCAACAACTGTTTTAAATAAAATAAAATTACACAGTAAACTTTTAGTATTGAATTAATTTTTTTCCGGCAAGAATAATTGAATAAAATTGAGAAAAAAATATTTAATTACGATTATGAAAGTGCACAGAAGTACGAATAAAAACACAAACCTAATCATAAGTATCTAAATATTTGATAAATCCATCTAATTTTTATTGATTTCTAAAATTCATTTAGCTTAGACAAAATCTTATGAAATATATATTTGATATCTTTTAAAAAATTGTTAATTATATGGTGTAACTTGGCCAATTAAGGAGGAATCTTCGAGAATAGATAATCCAACTAATAAATTTGAAGAATGTCTTAATAAAGGCAATTGAGTCTAGAGAAATTGTTAATTTGAAGATAAATTGAATAAGACTATATATAGTTTTAAATGGACACCTAGAGAAACCTAGAATAAGAAGATTAATTCATCTTTACATATGATTTTTTCAAATGTTCAGTTTTAGTATGACTTTGATGTGAAAAGGAAAGCCAGAAAAATTCCACTAATTTGTCTATATCTTGATTGATGTTTGTGATTAGAAGCAACAATGAAGAAATAAAAATATTCAAACATTAGATGCTGGCAAAACTTGAGATTACAGTGTTAGAAAATTTGACTTATTTCCTAGATATGGAGTTTGTAAGAACAGTTAAGGAACTTGTTTTACATAAGAAGAAATATGCAGATGATATTCAAGATATTTTGCATTATTGATTGCAATCCATAAACTACACCAATAAAACTTAATATGAGATTAGAAGTTGGATGTGGTAAGGTACTCATGTAATAGCAAGAATGATATTGCTTCTTTGGTGTTTTGATTAGTAGATAAGAATCACTTGTTGGCAGCTAAGAGAATTTTAAGATAAGGATCTCTAAATATGTTGTATTGTTATATAGAAAAAACACATTTGGTTACATGTTTAAATTCTTAGAAGCACCAATTTCATGATGTTTTAAGAAAAACCAATGGTAACTTTATCAACTGTTTTATTTGCTAAGTAGTATGGATTGATTATGTTTTGAAGAAGCTGCAGACTGAGGTGAGAAACCTTATACATCTGTTTGTGGATAATAAATTTACAGTTAATCTAACTAGGAACCCAGTTTTCCTTTTGGAGAAGTAAACATATTGAAACAAAATTTCACTTAGAGAGTAAGTGAATCATGAAAAAATTGAAATGTTGGATGTCTTAATACTATTAGCCTAATCAGTCTTAATACATGAAATGTTGAATGTCTCTTGTGTGGTGTTCCAAGAGTTAGTCTCTTCCATAATCATATTTAGATCAAACATGGATTGAAGTAACTCATACATTCTTTTAAAACTATCCTATAGAATCAATATAACATATATTCTTGCTTATAAATAAATGAATATAACAAGTGTGATTATTACAATAAACAATAAAAGTAAAAAGTAATATCCCATATACACTTACTGAACAAGATGATCACTATTGTTCTAACTCAGTTTGAGTATAGTATGGAGCTGCATGAAAACTATTGGAGGATCTCTTTCTCAAGGAGGTATGATGTAGGAGTTAATATAATTTTTTGGTTATCTTTCTAAATTTTATTATATTTAATAAGAAGTTACAACTCAATCATTCATATTCTCATTATGAAAAACAATAGTGTATCTTTTCATATTCAAATTTATTGTCATAACAATCTTACTTTCTTTTTTCTTACCAATCAATAGAATTTTGGGTTTTCCTTTTCTTTTAATTGAGAAATTAAAAATAATAGTTTCTGGCTGGCTGATTGTGAAACTATATGTGGTGTAGTATAGAAAAAACTTGAAAGTGTACACTTCTTCATTTTCCTTCTGCAGTTTCACTTTTAAATAACAGTTCTTTTTCTTAATTCTGTTTTAATTTTTATTTTCCCTGAATTTAAAAATATCATAAATATATTTATGTTTAGCTTTTTTTTATTACGTAACAAAAATATCAGTGTTTGTTGTTGATATGATATTTTTATCAAGATTCTCTATATAAAACATAAAAAATGTTATTAAAATTATAACAACTCTTAATGAATATTTTTTTTATTATATCCAAACAAATTGTTAATGAATGTCTTTTTAAACAAATTTATCCTATTGATAACACAATTTATTTCTGGTCAAACATTATAGACAAATGTATACAAGAATTTATCTTTCATCAACATTTAATAGTTCAATCTATCTTATTATATAAAGATTTTGTTATAAACTTAAAAATTAAAATGTTTTAAATATGTGTTGTATTATAAAAAGAGATGATATAGATCTTTTAAAGTGAAAACTTATAATAAACAGTACATTAAAAGTGAAAAAAATAAAAAATACAAAATATGAAAAATGAAATGTAGAGTATAAAAGATTGTTAATTAATGATATTAACTTCTACAAATAAATTTTTTATTAACTTTCAAATCAAAAAGACTAGAATATGAATAAAGTTAATAATAATATCATAGAGTGTTGAGAAATAAATAATAATAATAATAATAATTAATAAGTTAAGCATTTATGAATATTTATCTTAGGAAAGTAAAAAGGTGTGAGTATTTTTTGGAAATAAAACATTTATGTTATCGAGGTAGAAATGGTGTAGATTTTTTAGAAATAAAAATATGATGTTTGGTTACTATATAAGAGTGAAGAGATACATAAAAAATACAGACACTGCACTTGTCATCAACGAAACTTTTACACATTAACAGCAAGGTACTATGTCGAGCAAATACTCACAGACAGAGAAAGTAACTCCACTCCGAGATGGTTCACCAAAATTTGAGCTTCCTGAAGGTTGGATTACGGAGAGAAGAGCTCGACCCTCGAATCCTTCGTCTTTTGACAGAGTACATCTTCTGTTCTTCACCCTTCAAGTATTGTTTATTAATTCATGCATGCATAATGTATCACTAGATCTTCAGGTTACTGTTAAGTTTTAAATTCACACGAAACATTATAGTTAAAGATGACAATTTAGGAAGCATCTCTGAATCTTTTCTTTTTGATAGAAAAAACTTTTTCACAGTGTCATTATCATATCATCTAAAAACTTGTTCAGTGTTTCATAAGTTCAGAACTCCTTAGAATAATGAAAAATTAGTTTTTTTATTTTAAACTTCGGGCTAATCTGACTTTAAAATATCTGTATCATGAGGATTTTGAAAGGGTTACTTAGAATTCATAAAAGAAAGTTACTATCTTAAGTAGACAAAATTAAACCTATTCAGTCAACACTTAATAATGGGAGACTATTTGTTTCATTTTTTTCTATTTTGTGCTTCATTTATTCACTTAGAACATGATGTTTGAAATTGTTCTTTCCTTTTTTGCAAAGATTTCTTTTTTAAACTTTTTTTATTGTTATTTTGTTTGTTCAGTATTACTATGAACCGCACACAGGAAAGAAGTTTCGTTCTTTGTCAGAAGTTCAGAGACATCTTTCACAAACACGAGATCATGGTACTACTGAAAGAATGATATCAAGAGATACAGGCACTGTCACTGTAAGTTCTAATTTCAAATTTTGTAACTTTTGTAAGTACTTATTTATATAATGCACAGTGTGAGTAACATTTAGAAAAGAAAATGAAATATTTCTGAATATCCACGAAAGACTTGGTGAGCAGAAACATTGAAATGATTGGTATAAAAATCTATTAACAACTCATTTTTTGTTTCACTATATATCTGCATTGTCCACTATTTAAATATATTTCATGTTTCCTATTCAGTCGGCAGTGAAACCAGATACTGCAGAGAAAAATGTTCGTAAAAAAAGAAGTTCCCCAAATCATGCTTCTTCTTCTGTAGCAGAAAATGAGATAATCACTCCAGAGTCATCCAAACACTCTATCCAATCTGAGGTGAGTTTCAAAACTACAGACTTTACAGGAATAAAAACCTGTGAAAAACGAAGCATGTATTTAATATAACTAGTTGAAAATGTTCAGAAAAAACCAGTGAATATGGATAATCAGAACGAAACCAACTTAGAGGAGAAGAATAAAGGTCCCATGCATAAATTAAGTTCACCACCACCAAAGAGCGTAGAGTGGGTTATGAATGGTCCTGGGGCCTCCTGGGACGCTATAGTTGATGGCACTGCTGTGACAGAAGCTGAAAAGGCCAAATGGGCCGAAGAATTTGTACTTGCCTGCCATCGTAATAAGAACTAAGGTAAATTTCAAATAAATTAATACTGCAATAAATTGATTCAAGTTTTTCAAAAGCATTGAAAGTCACTAGTTGATGTCCATTCAATTTTGCAGGACTGGATGAGCATGTTCTGTAGTTGAGAGAATGGAAGTATCCACCTGAAGTTATCTTAAATTTATGCAGACATTATTCTGTTTCTGTTTAGTATATGCAGCAGATATTATTCTGTTTTAGCTACTTTGTATCACAACTTTTAATCAGGATAATGATTGAGGTTTTCTATTATCAATTCATTTTAATCTTTGAGACTTGTTAACTGATCTATCCTATATGCTTGTTGCCAATTAATTTGTACGAAGAGAAGATTATTTTGCCTGCACTTCATTCCACACTTATGCATAACTTCTTTTTTTTTATATGTCTGTGAGCGATTCACTCTAATATATCTCTGGAGAGATAGTACGTGATAACATTATATTACTTTTTTCTTTCTCCTTGGAAAATTTTATTTTATTTATTAAAATCATCTAACATACTTGATAATTATTTGTCAGAAAAGGAATTAAGCAATGTTATTTGTTTGAAATATTTTAAGGTCTTGTATAGACAAATTGTTTGGTTTATTCTTAACACTTCAATCTTTCTGTAATCCCTTCAGTTATTTGTGCTAATTATCAATCCTTTTTTTGTGATAGCAAATTATAAAACTAGAGATGCTATTTCTTTGTTCTCAATGTAACAAATTAAGGTTATAAGTTTAGCCAAAATGGTTCATTTTTAAAGTGAAAATTTATCAATAGTGACAATATCCCTAATTTTTGAAGGGTAACTTATCATGACTGCACATTTAAGTAAAGCTAAAACACATTTTCTGTGATAAATAGTGAAGGCCTCTAAAAAACTACACATATTCAATAAATAATTCTTCTGTCTTCAACTTCTGATCCAGTTACATTTCACAACTCCCACTGCTTCAATCTCTATCAGATGTTGCAGTCTGTCCTGAACTTCTTAAGGTAACTCGTCATCTGATCATCCAAATTTCTTTTTTCTCTGATCATCCAAATTTCTTTTTTCTCTGATCATCCAAATTCTTTTCTCTCTTTATCATGTCTCGGCATTAGTAGAAACAGACTTTGGAGAGACATATAATATCAGAGTCCACACCACTTTGACTCTAAATATTTCAAAAGTAGACACCTTATTACCATCTGTTCTGAATGTTTGATTCAAGACAAAATTAGTGATCAAGAGGAAGATCACTGAAGAGGGTGTCTTCTACTCCCTCCAGATATAGAAAAGGATACTGTTAAAAAAGAGTGTGATTAGTAGAGTTTCTTGTCTTCCAATTAAGTCCACACATCATTGATACATTAGCATAAGAAATTTTACAGAGCTACATGATGAGAAAAACACAGGAAATGGAGAAGCCTGCTGCTAAAGTTAACTCTAAAGAAGACAAAGTAGTTGCAAACAGTTGTCTTCCATCAAAAGAAGAAAATATCTTTAACAAGGAGAGCAAAGAGATTGGATAAGCATATTATAGACCTTGTAAAAGCTAGTTTCTGTAAATAGTAGAAACTGTCATGTTGAAATTAAAAAACTTGCGTAAGGAGAAATTCAAGATTTTCAGAGTGCTGAAGGAAGTTTATATTGTAGTTAAGTTGATGATTATTTAAGATGGAAGGTATGTACAGACACATAGAAACAGGGAGACAAATCTTAAAATATAAACAAAGCATCTAAGTCAGTGGTGGAATGTTTATTCTGTAGAAGGAACATCACTCACTCCTTTATGCTAACTGCAATTAATAAAACTATATGAAGTGCTACAACAAGG
Source organism: Lablab purpureus (assembly GCA_030347555.1). Lineage (NCBI taxonomy): Eukaryota > Viridiplantae > Streptophyta > Magnoliopsida > Fabales > Fabaceae > Lablab > Lablab purpureus. The sequence continues at coordinate 32,338,869 of CM059257.1, forward strand.
CCACTGGATAAAAATTGAATCATCATGCCAGAACTTCTGCACTCCACGATTTTCATAGTGTCATAAATATAGGAAACATATTTAGATTTCAATTTGCAACAAACGACATAGTATTTCAAAAGCTGTAAAGATATTGTGGAAAATTGGCACCTGACAAAGAGGAGTGAGAATCGGTGCATGTCCAAGTTTTGAACTTGTGGTTCATCTTTCATAAAAGAACCGGTGTTCAATGTGAGCAACCTTCCCCCAGTCTTCACCTTGTGGTTTCTGGCAACGCTGCTTGAGCAATGGACAACGCCAGATGTGAAGAGTTGAAATGGATGTTGGAAGGCCCTCCTCTGGTAAGCATTGGAGGTTGGCACAGTTTTCAAGAATCAATTCCTTTAGAGAGGATTGTTGGGAGAGACACTTAAAGTTCAATTTTTTAAGATCTGGGCAACTATAGATTCTTAGAGAAGTAAGAGAGGGTGGCAGAAAAACTTTATCTGGAAAACACTGCACATCCACTTTTCCAATAGACAAGCTTTCAAGACAGGTGTTGGCACTGAAAGTCCCTTTGAGTGAGGTGTTAAGTTTGACACTTAACATATCCAACTTTTTTAGATTTGAAGGCAAACCTCCATCTGGTGGCATCACCAATTGTGGACAATTATTTATCCGCAGTTCAATTAGAGACGGAAGCAGGATGTGCATGTCCTTAGGCAACAACTTCAAATTCTCTGCTTTCCAAATTGAAATTCTCTGTAGCCACGGTGCAGATAATCCTTCACTGGGAAATGATTCAAATTGAGGACAATCAGAAATATTTAGGTCCTTGAGATGATTATGAGATTGTTCTTGTGTGATCATTTGTAGGTTACGACAACCAAACAGCTGAAGAAACATGAGTTTTGGGAAGAAATCTAGTGGAAAGGTTGTTATAGAGTCACAACTGCCAATTATCTCAATTTTTTCAAGCAAATTGTAGCAATGACTCATGGGAATATTGATAATTTGGAGGCACGATGCTTTCATGCTGCTAAAAATATACAGTTTCTTTAAATGAAGAAGTTGCTCTGGCAGAGCTTTAAGTTTAGGACATATCTCTATTGAAAGATGTTGAAGACGCGGAAAAGCAGCAGTTTTACATTCCCATTCTTCCCATTCCTTCATGTTGTGGAAGACCAATTTTTCTAAGGATGGAAATGAAAAAGAGCTACTCCCATAAAACTCAGCACCAATGCTCACTATCCCATCAAGCCCTGTAATGTTTAGAATCTTCAGATATGGCAAAAGTCCAAAGGAAGGCAAACATAGGCAATATTTGCAGTCATCCAATTGTAAGAACGTTAAATTGGATAAGGAATTGTTGCATATCCAACTTGGAAATTGTGTACCACCATAGTTCCAGATAGACAAACTCTCCAAGTGTTTGAAAGGTTGTAGATTCTCAAGTACTTCTTTTTCTTTCCTTGGATCATCAGGGATGTGGTTCAAATTCCATTTTAACTTTAGCTTCAAAAGGCGTTTATTTTTCAAATTCGCTTTTAATGCATCCGAAGGATTCCCAATATTCTGCAGATCTTCAATTGATAGCCTTCCATGAAGATTCAGTCCTCCTAGCTGCGCAGTGCTGAACTCACTATTTCTATCCACACAAAACGTACTCATTACTTGAAGATTCTTCAATTCTCCTAAATGCATTGGCATCTTTGTCACTTTTGTTTTTTTAAATTCAAGGCAACGCAGATTTGAGAGTTGATGGAGATTTGAGGGCAGCTCCTCTAGATAGGAACAAGAGTTCAGCTTCAGAATTAACAAATTATAGAGCGAACATATTGAATCAGGTAGTTTTTGTATGCGAGTTTTTGAAAGGTCTAACGAATGGAGATGTTTAAGATCACCTACGGACTCAGGGACCTCTCTAAGCGCATAACATCCACAAAAAGATAACACGCGTAAAAACTTCAACATGGTGAACAATTCATGTACCGAAATCTTCAATTGCCAAGAATAATGATGACCAAAATCAAACCCCCCGATTCTTGTAATTGGAAGAAATGATCGCAGTCTTTTAGCATCAGTTAAACTCCCAAAACAATCAAAACATTTATAGTCATTGATTGCAAATGAAAAATGACGTATTGTGTTCGGTATACATTTTCCTTCATCAAATTTCAACCTAAAACAAAAGTCCCCACAAACATATCTTGCTAAATCATTGACAAAGTCATGCATGACAAAACGACTTTTGCCACTTGATTGTTGAAAGAAAGACCTTGACAATAGATCATTGAAGTACTGTTCCCCAACTTCTTCTGGGTGTCTAATTTGATGAGGGGACTGTAGAAAATTTTCAGCCATCCACAACAAAATTAACTCCTTCTTCACAAACACATAATCTTTGGGAAATAACGCACAATATGCAAAGCACCGTTTGAGATGAGAAGGAAGGTGGTGATAGCTCAATAAAAGAGCAGGGATGATTTCACTGTCTTCTTTTGGTAAGTCCCATATGTCGCTTTCCAATATGCTTTGCCAAACTGAAATGGATGACTTTGAGTGCAAAAGACATCCAATTGTTTTCAAAGCTAAAGGTAATCCTTTGCACTTTTCGACTATCCTTCTACCAATCTCCTTTTGCTCATCATTCAATTCAAGATCGTCATCTTTTAATGGGTGTTTTTCAAACACTTTCCAGCATTCATCCTCTTCTAATTGCTTTAGGCGATGCACTTTAGACCTCATGTTAGAAGCAACTTTCTCACCACGTGTTGTGACAAGAATTCTACTTCCTGGAGCCCCATGGCTAAGAGGAGTTTGCACAGCTTCCCATTCTTCTCGTCTTTCGTTCCAAACATCATCCAAAACAAGAAGAAATTTCTTTCCTGATATTTTTTCTTTCAATCTTCCATGAACCATTTCTAGGTCTCCGCTATCATCTTTAGATTTAGTGATTGCCTCAAGAATTGTTTTGTCACTGTCAAAACATCAAAATGATTTGAAACACAAACCCAAGCTCTGATATCAAATTTAGCCTCCTCCATCTTTGGGTCATTGTATACATGTTGCGCGAGTGTGGTCTTACCCAACCCACCCATGCCCACAATAGAAAGTATTGATGGCTGGTTACGATTGTCGGTTTCAGATGTGAGCCAACTAAAGATCATTTCTTTGTCAGCATCTCTGCCATAGATAACACTTTCAACCACCAAAGAAGATGATGGCAATTTCTGTGGCACATTACTAGATCCAGCACCAGAATAAGTACACTCTTTCAAACCAAGAGCACCCTTTTGCCTTGATAGATATTCTAATTTTTCTAGGACTTCTTTCAACCCTGAGTCAATTTTCTTGTTAAATGAACTGAAAGTAGTATTGAAGAAGTTTGATACCTTGTAAGGGAAGGTTCGAGATTCAGATTCAGCTTCCACTTTGCATCTGGTGAGTTCATAGTCTATTTCATCCAAGAGATCCTCTGCATCAAAGACGGCCTCTTTGACAGCAAAAAGCCATGCTTTCACGTGTGGATCTCTGAACTGCTTTTGTTCTGCATCATCAGCGAGAGCATCGATGGAGTGCAGCATGATGTTCAAGTTGGTGAGCAGCTTCTCATCAAGTTTTCTTCCACGAAAGAAGTCTACAACTTTAGGAGAACCCAGCCGGTCAAATGCAACCTGAAGGAAAGCAGAAAGTAGAGCACCACCAACAAGTTCTGCTGCCATTGTAGGAATCAGTAATTTGAAGTGCAGTTTATGGCAATGATTCAGTGGAAGAATGCTATACTGATGAAATGAGTAGTAAGGTGTTTTACAAATGGGATTACTTTGGGGTTGGTGACAAAACAGCTGTATTCCATGAATGAATCACGTTCTATGATTCCCTCTTTTTACATGCAGTCTAGAATCATGACTGTTAGATTAAGATCCGAATGCTTTAAATAATGGGTAGTTTTTTAAATTTGATTTACTACGATAAAGTGGTACGATTCTCAGATGCTCGTGTAACACTTTTTGAATACTTAAATGCGTGGATGTGTGAATTCTGAATATTTTATAGATTGCACTTTGTCCAACCTATGAGTTGAATATTGCCAAGCATCCATGTACGGCAGAACGAAACCTTCAACATTGCTTTAAGAAATGCCTAGAACCTCTGATATACTGTATTATACTTGTTATAGGAAGATAAGGAGCACAAAAGAGATTGAAGGAGAAACAAAGGTATAATCAAGAGAAATTGACATTGATTGGATAGAAAGAAACTTAATCTTGACTAGATTATAAGACCAATCTATTGCTTCCCTCAGCATCGAGGGGAAAACTATAAAAGCAAGTTATGAAACATTGTAATGAGGGATAAAAGGCCCCTTGACATCTTTCACTGTGGACAATAATTCAAAAAATAAAAAATCACTCCCTAGCTCAGAATGCAAACTGAACAGTGGACAATTTTGAAGAAGGCCATGGCACTTGAATCTTGACCATGGACCCTTCGTATTCAAAATCAACTTCTTTCCCATCAATTCTACAAGTGTTTGGTCTCTCTGAAGCATAGACCCTCATCTCCCCGGTGCCTCTTACTCCAACATCCACCAAATTTTGAGCCTCATCAAAAGTCAAGGACTGGACTGCACCACCAGTGTTTAGCATATCCACCAAACCAATAGGAGCAAACTTCACGGACTTCCCAGACAAGACAGTCACAGGGGAAACTGTTATAAGCTCAAAATTGAATGGCTCTAAGCAAATCTCTTCACTGTCAGAAGGTGCTGAGAGGATGAGTTTCTTGGCTTGGCTGAAATACAAGGCGAAAAGTTCCACCCCTTCAATGGAAATTGGGTTCTTTCCACTGTCCCACTCAATGTCTTTTGGATTGGTCTTGGTTGATACCTTGTGAGAAAACTCAGCAGCACATTTGTTGGATCTAATCTCACGGAACCAGCCTCCTCCTTGGCAGTTAAACACCCCAATAACTCCGGTGTACTGTATCCAAAGGCAAAATCACAACACTGTTAGTTTCTAGTCCAATCTCATCGTTTGTTTCACTATTTGTATTAGACACCATTTGAACATCAAATAATTAACCGCATACAATATTTAACTCTGTCTCTCACTATTTTATCTTCTTTATACACACATAAAAAATATTTCCCGCAATCAAATAGGATGACAAAAGTTCTCACTTTTATTGTGCAAAAAACATATTTCATCTGAAAACAGTAATTGATCAATTTGCTTATAAACAGCACCATTATAGAAACATAGCATATATACAAGTGTCTAGGAAAAGGCTAAATTGCTCGTTTTCTTCATTGCTAAGATTAAAGTCCTGTTTAGTTAAATTTCCCCATAATCATTTATAAGAAGATAAAATGAATAGAAATTTTCCTATGATCTAAGACTAACTTACACTCTTCAGCTTTTGGAAAAGGCAGATGAGACAAGACAACCTTTGTGAAAGTTAAGTGTATATTGTAAGCATTTATGGATAAATTTATCCAAAGAGGGTTAAAGGGATCCTATATAAGATAGTTTCTGCATAAATAAAGCTTGCCAATGCCATAACCATATAAATATCGACACAAAATAATGCATACGATTGGGATTTGGAAAGGAGAGGACTAATTGAATAATGAGATTTGAGGAGGGTAGTTGACCTTGTTGAGGTTCCATATTTTGAGCATTGTTTTGCCATCATGAAGAGGGTCAGCAAAGAGACAGTCCCGGGTTGGGAGTGCATAGTGCTCACATCTGAGGATGGACCCATCAGGCAAGACCAGGGTCTTGAGCAGCTCAAAGTTGTGGTTCCCAACTGTGTCACTGATGTAAATGGGGCCACCAGATATGGCTCTTGAAGCTGCATGGAAAGCAGCACAAGGGTGAGTAGATTGGAACATGTCCCAATCTGGTTGGATGAAGTTGCCCATCCACAAGCTGTTGTACGCACAGTGCACCATGTGACACCCTTGTAGCCAATATGTGCCATTTGGATCACCATAAGGGTCAGTGCACCAGAAATCATCCCCTGATTCAATCCAAATCATAAACACACATCAGATGAAATTATTTCTACGAAATGTCACATAGGTGAAATTTCAATTCTGAGTAAACAAATGTACTTCATAAGTTTTGTTCTAATAATATATTATGTTGTGTAGTTAAGAAAATTGGGTTGTGTTATGGTATCAAGGTACATGCCACGTACCAACACGACCAAGGGATATTGCCTCAGTTCCCAGCAACATGAAATCGTTGCAATGCTCCATGCTGGCAATGACACCATTTCCCTTGAAATGTTTTCTCACAGAAGCTGTGAGAGCTTTGTAGTATGCTTTGGCCATATCCACTCGTCCTCCATGTTTCTCACATACCATTTCTAGCAGCTGTTTTACAAATTCAGTACATCACAAGTCAGAATCCATACAAAGACAACAACATACCAACCAAAATATGAAGTAAAAGCGAAAACGAAAGTTCATCTTGGTAATTTGCATTTGACAAGAAAGATGGTCCAGTGTGAAGTGGATAATTGTTTACTTTAAAAAACATATATCTATTTTCGAAAGAAGAACCAAAACTTGAAGAACAAAGCTTTAATTTAAAAAGAAATAACGTGCCGACCAAAAAACATATAAATTAATCTAAATTTCTTTTAGTGTAGTGATATTTTTTCCACAAAATCGCCTGTGTGGTGGTTGGTCGTTATTGGTTAGTAGTTGTTAACAAAATCTAAGAAACACAAGAAAAACAAAGTGAGAATATGGTAAAAAATGAGCAAAATAAGAATTTTTTATCAAACATGTAATTTTAAAAAAATAGAAAAAGAAAAAAAAACTTTGTTGGAAATTGAACAGTGTAGTGATGGAAGGAACTTACGTGGATGACATCGACTTTGACCCCATCAATCCCCGCACGCTCCAGATGCGCGTGAAGCCCCTCGTACATTTCCGCCACCGTGTCCGGCGGAACCACCCCGACCCCGTTCTCCACTATCTTATCCACTGCGAGATCCTCCATGGTCGTCTTCAACCCCTCCGACAGCACCGGCCTCTCGACCACTGCTTCTGCCATCCCGGCCACGCCGGGCCTGATTCCTCCCCAGTAGCCGCAGAGCGCGTGCCACACGTAAACATACTCAACCGTCGCAAACGCCTCCTTCAACTCCCTCACAAACCCACCCAACCCTTCCCCGTTCTTGTAATCCCTGAACTTGTAATTCTCCTCGTAACTGATCAACCTGCATGGCATCTGTTCTCCGGCCACCGTCTGATTCATCCCCTCCTTCTCGGGATCCGCGTCATGGCTGATGCACTGCCAGCCGTCATCGATCAGAACAAACCCCGGAGGACAACCGCCGTCAACCAGCCCCTTCACGCCCTTCTTGACGCCGTCAGGGTGCACCGTGAGGTAAAACGCGTCCCACGTGCACCAACCGAACTTCTCCACGATTCCTGGAACGGTTTTCTCTTCTAGAAGGTTGAAGCTCCCCAAGTGCGCCTTCACCACGCCGGTGGCTTCTTTCACCACCGTGAACGGGTTATCCCCTGCATGCAGGTACACCACACTCTCGTACGACGACCCTGCCACGTGGCTCGACCCACTCTCCACGCACACCTTTAAACAATCACATTAATCAAAGTAAAGCTAATAATAACTCCAAGTTAATAAAACGGTTTAAGAATAATATCTGAACATTTACCGAAATGTTGTCGTCTGAACCTGGTTGGAGTGAAGCACGAAAGGGGCCTTCAACGATGGGGAGAAAGAGAACATAAGGGCGGTTTGGATCGGACTGAAGCATGAGAAACTGAGTTTCGGTTTCGAGGTCGCGACCGTAGGAACCGGTCCAGAGAGTGGTCCACCAAACCTTGAAGCGGAAGATGGAGGAGAAGTTGATGTTTTTGAGCTGGCCTAAGGGTGCCTCGTGACGAGATTGAAGAGAGGGAGCGTGGAATCCGAGGAAACAACCTGTGGTGTTGGTGTCGTAGGTGCATGGGGTGAGGGTTATGTTTTGAGGCACTTGGGAGAGGATGACTTGGCCCTTAACTTTTAGGGTTGAGTTGGAGAGTGTGAAGGGTGAAGGGTTGAACCCATTAACATGCTTTGTGATGGATGATGAAGCTGAGGGTTTCTTCAAGCTTGGAGTCATGGTGAGAGTGAGTGAGTAGTTTAGAAGGGAAAAGAAGAAACACAGTGAAGAAAACAAATGTGTTTGTGTGTGTTAGAGTTTGATTTGTGATATGTCTTTTGGTGTGGTTTGGTTTGGTTTGATGAAGTTGAGAAGAACCATATATAGAGGTGCCATGAACATGAAGGTGGGGTCCAAATGAAGGTGGGGTCCAAATGAAGGTGAAGTGAAGGTTGGTTTTGAAATTATATTTTGGTTTTAGTGGGTTTTTTTTTTCCTCATTTAGTTTTAAAAAAAAGTTATATTTAGAATAGTGGTGCATCATAAGTTTAATACAAAAATTGTGATATGAGAATTTTTTGTATAACTATTATTACAGTAAAAAAGAATTACAAAAATTATAATAAAATATGTATATGAAATAATTATTTGTATTTTTTGTATTTGATTATAACAAATTATTTATTAAACTACAAGAAAGTGTGTATTTTTCTTATTTGTCTTATTTTTAATTTTTTAAACAGACACACATAATGCTTTAATTACTTGTAAAAACAGTTAAATTATTATTATTATTTATTTTAATGAGTAAAAATAATTACCACAATTCTAAAGGTACAAAATCGCCAGAAAATATATACACATTAAAATAGTTTCTACAAATATAAAGGGAAAAAATCAAACTCAAAATAGATTATTTAACAAATGAGTAGGTCAATATTCAAAAGATATGTATTTGGAAACAAAGTCACATATATTATAGATGGTCAATAAATCACAGAAGATATAAATTTGACCAATTTCTTTTTCTTTTTATGAAATTTTTTTCTAATTCTAATTTTTTCGAATTAAATATAAATAGGTCATAATAAGTCAAAGTTATGAATAAAAAAATAATTTTAAATTATATAAAAAGGAAAATTAGATTATATATATAGTCCAAGTAGGATCCTTATTTTTTTTTCAATTTTTTTTATTATTTCTTTTCCTATTTCTCAAGTCTTTGAACTTTCTTTTCCTTTTAACTTTTTTTATCAAACCCTAAATTGTTGGCAAAATGTGTGGAGAAGACATACACCGACAAAGCCACGTGTACACAGCATTGGGTCCAACTAAACCGACATTCAACGCGCAATTGTTTCATCTGATATAAAATAACAAAATATAGATGACACGTGGAGAGTTTACAATTTTTTAAATGTTGCCATTAATTAATATTATAATATATTTTTACTAATTAACATATATTAAAAAAATATCTTATAATAGAAATATAAAAAACAATATTGTTGAAAGGTAGAAATATAGATGAGTATAATGAATATTATTGATATTCCCAACTAAAATTATATTTTGATAATAAACAAAATAAAGGATTAAATTAACAATAATGTATATAATTTTGTTCATTTGAGTACCTGTTTTTCATACTACCTTATCATAATTGAAGCTGCAGCTCATCTCTCTCCCCACCCCCACTACATTACCATTTGCTTGGGAGAGACACCAGATGCGCCTGTATTCCAGCTTGCCTGCGGAAAAGGGGCTAGGATTTACCATCACCATAGCGCCTGATAAAAGCGAGCTTCTGCACATTGGTATCAGAAGCTCAAATTTCACACTATTTTTTACTACCGCTTTTTCGAATATAAAAACTGTATTATTGATGTAACCTGAGAATTGGGAGACTCATTATAATACCATTTATCAAAAAAGAAAATGGAATTGCGACTATTACGCTATATATATCGTGGGTTTTACAAAAAAAAGCGTAAGAGGATAGCGGATGAAACAAAGATAAGAAGAGATGGGATGGGTTTCACGCATCAGACCGGGACCAGGCCCGCGACTCGCTGTTCGATTATTGAAACAGGAACATACCTTAAAACTGTTCTGTTGCTGATCAACAAAGCATATCCGTTGAAAAAGTACTGACCAATTCATGAAAGAGCTACAAAGATAGTGACAACCAACAATATCAGTAAAGTAAAAACTATGTCAAGGGTTTTCGAAACCGCCTTCAGGCCGGCACCGAAGAAAAGCTATTCTAGAAGCTGCCATACAAAATTGTTGCGACGGTGAAAAAGCTGCGAAGAAGCGCAAAAGCTAAATATCACGGCGTTCAAAGCCTCAGCCAACGCTTCTTCCCGCTTCGTGTGCCGTGTGCTCTCTTCCGAACGTTGAAGGCGCGTTCGTTGTTTCTTGCGCCCGTGAGGTGCTGTTTTCTGACCACTGGTTTTGATGTGAAGGAAGACCTTTGGCGCGACCTTAAGTGTACGGGCTGCCCTCCACAGGCCAGGTACAAGGATGAGCCAGTGACCAGGAAGGTGGGATCTTGTTCAAGGCAAGGAAGTTGAAATTAACATTATACCTGCTATTTCTACTACTTTTAAGATTATACTATTTCTTTTTGCAATTTGTGTGGCACTTCATCATTTGAAAAAATAAATTATAATATTGTTATTTTTTAGATTAGTTTTTTTTTTCTATGATTTAAACAAAATTGTGTTTTGGATAGTATAGTTGATGGTTATTAGGTTAATAATCCTTGTCAACTTTACAACTACTTGTCCTAAAAGTGATTTTTTTTTAATAATTTAGAATACAAAAACAAAGAATCACTGATTTTTTTTTCAAACACAAGAAAATATGAGATATTCAAGAGAAGTCTTTTTGTTTCCAGCACCTCCATAATTACTATCTACACCCTATATTTTAATGATGATTTTTCATGGCACTTTTCCAAATGATTTAACTTCTAACATCTTTCCAAATTACAAATTTTAAATATAGAACCTTGAAAGCTTGTTCCAAAATATTTTTAAAATGAATAATATGAAAACATGTTCTACAATAAACAACCTAAATAGATGTTCTAAAACACTTGTTCTGGAGTATTTTCAAAGTAGTTAATTTAAAACATGATTAGTCAAAGGTTCTCTGGATCCATTTTCTCCAAGCTATTCCTTTGTCACCCTTCAAAAATTACTCTACCAGTATACTTTTATTAAATGGAAAAGAGAACAAATTTGTACAGGAAAAGTTTTTATATTGAGAATAAATGAGAAAAAATAGAAATTAAAAGTATTTAATTCAAGAGAAATAAATCAAAGATAAAAAAGAGAGTAGATATACCTGTAAGAAATAATACAATAGGTCCATGTCCATCACTTAAAAGTAAAAATATATTTGGTTAAAAAGAAATAAAAAGGAGAGGCAGATACATGACTACTGCACTTATTTAAAAATTAAAAGTGTGAAAATTATAAAACACAAAAAAAAAATTGGTATGTCCACACAACATCTGACATGGACATATACATCTGATGCATGTACACCACATGCACTCTTAAATTTGTAAATATACATATCATTATGGTAGCCAAAATACCCTTCAAGTGCTTTTACTTTATTCTTTTTCTCCCTTTTATTTGATTTGCTGAAGTATATTTTTGGCCTCTATCAGCCTCTGACAACTAGCACTTTGTTCTCTTACTTGAACTCTCACAGAACAGACTGTCAAATTAGAAAGCAGAAAAATAATTAACAGGCTAGAATTGCAAAACTTAAATAGCAGAAACTCAAAAAGGCCATGAAAAATGTTTGAAAGCTAACTATATATCTCTTCATGAAAACCATGAAAATATGCATGAACTTACCAAATCAAGAAGCCTTAAAGCAGCAGTCCGAGTAAATTTCCTTGCGAAAAGGAAGCAAGTTGATGCCTTACCCTTGCTGCTGCACCATTCTCTTCGGTATTCGGTTTCATAATAAATATTATCTATTTCCTGAAAACAGATAATCAAACTTGCACACATTTTCTTTCATTGAAGCAGAGTGAATGCACTTTACATGTTTGTCTCAAACTGAGACTTCACGAGTTAAGCATTTCTACGTTATCTTTCTTAGTACAGTTCAATGATCAACTTTTCTTCCAGGCAGTCCACACTTTGAGTGTTATTGCATATTCAGCTCATTCATAACTGTAAATACTGATCATTGAAAACTGCCCAGTTGAATATTTTGGAAAAAGTTTTACTATCTCTTGTTGGTTGTTGCAGTAGAGTGGCAATACATGTAATGAAGATCTCACATTGATGAACATAAATAACTGGCTGCTCTTTTATAAGGTACTGGCTTCAATTAGGCTCACATAATACCTTTGCTTTATTTACAAAAACAAGATTTCTTTCATCGTTCTTTGAGTTGGTGCATACGCTGATATGTTGTTGCATATGATATATTTAACTGTTTGCATTCATTTTTAGGCTCCATTAGGGGGTTACCTATTATTACCACCCATGATATCTTTCCAACAGATTAGTATTACTCTTTAGATAAAAATATTGAGAATGTCTTTGGCTGCTAAGGCAATCACTGTTTAGGATGCATGAAAATGATCATGGAATCGATGAGTAGATTCAAAAGGGAGATTTAGCAGTGGCAGTAAGATGAAACCTTAATAAATTTTAGAAGCATAGGCGTAGCATCTGAGTACTTGTAAGTCACTGGATGCCATCCACGGCGCTCACGATCCCTGGAGTTGGAAATATCCCAAGAAGTATGTGTCAATGATCTTCGTGTGATTTCTGCTTCAAGGTCCTTTTGCTAGATTTGGGAAGGCAAAAACACTCAAATAAGTAAATTGGAACTAACATAATGATCACATTAAAATATTTGCAATGAAATAAAGCCTTGTCACAGTTTACTCAAATCATACAAACACAATACCCAAAAAAGTATACAGAAGTAGTTTCTCCTTGGCAATGGCATCAGTTTTTTAGCATAACAAATTATGCCATAACAAAGTTACAGTGTGATTGACACCGGAACAGGAGATGGATAAATAAATACTGTAATTTTTAAGTGGCTAATCATAACAAAGCCTTTTTTCGACACAGAAAGAGTGCAGGAGGGAAAAAGAAAAGGATCCTTACAGCCAGTAATGTCTGAACATAGTGTTCATCTGGTATACAGTTATGGACCTTAGATGTGTCAGCAGGCTGCACGAAGGAAGAAATCATAATTAGAAGTTGTTTGTTAGTTCAGATAATTTACTAGAACCTAATTGACATCACATATCAGTTCACAATCAAATACTGAATTACTTCACATGCAGAAAATGATTTCAATAAAGAAAAAAGAGACTGATTGAAGCTAATATAGTAAAAAAGAGAACATCTTTAAATAATTTTTACATGTATAATTTCATGTATAGAACTTACAATGTAATGATCCCTCCAAAATTCCGGTAGTGGTTTTTTCTGCATTATTAAATCCAAAGGTAAGAGAAATGAAGAAGTAACAGATAAGGCTGTCAGCATTAAAGAGACAAGAAAATGAGTTGCTTAAATACTAAAAAGAAGATCCATGATAACTGCATGCATGCATGCATGCAAAGCCGGCAATGAGTTTCTGACGTTTAATGATCAAGAATGTGAGGAAACCCAGAGGGGTGAAAAGGAAAACAAAGGTAGAAAGAACAGACACACTCCAAACAACTTTCACTGTCAAAATTGGCACATTTTCTGAGGTCCTTATTGATGTGTAACTTTCTTTGTACAAGAGTCCAACATTTCAAAGAAAGTATGTTATACCACTCATAAAAGACAGACTAATGGACCATGTAGCCCATTACCTTGCAATATTTTTGAAACATTGGAAACACAGTTTCATCTTCCACTACAACCTTGGCATGCTTTCTGGTAAGAACAGCCCACTGCAGGAGAATATATAAATAAGACAGGAATAAGATGGTGTCTTTAAGTAATGCATATCATGTATTTTAAGTTCTGGAATGAACTTACAGAAAACTAACAGCTACATTAGACCTTTACCTGAGATCCTTTCCTCCAGTTATAGACAGGAATAACAGGATCCATTTTTGGATTATAACGGCCTTCTTTCGTATCAGCAAAACTGTTCATATTTTAATGCAAAAAACAATTAAACTGTAGGCAAATAAATTACCAAGTTTAACTAAAGTTCCCTTTTAGCAAATTTAACCTCTCAAAATTTGTTGTATGAGGAGTAATAGTTTTACAACAATAGTGTCACTAGTGGTACAATTTAAAAAGAAAAATGAGATATCAGTTTTAAGTCATCAAATGATAAAATTGGAAGAATAAAAGGGGTAACATTACAAACCAATGTGCAGAAGCATAAGGCAAGTTTGTATTCTCACCTGTCGACAAAACTAGTTGATGCTGACATGATGTAGTCATACGTATAACTGAAGTTGTATAAAGGTATACAGCTGAAAACAAATCAATCAACTGAAATATAGTAAGGTGCTAGGCTCAAAAATAGAGACATATCAATGCCATTTATTCTATCAAATAATTAAGCAAACAGAAGAAAATCATACTTTCAAAACTAGAACCAAGTGTTTTAGTACAAGTCCAGAAAGTGATAGGAAAAAGTATAAGGATTAAAACTTTATAGCTGTTAACAAATTTATACCCTCACCTATCCGAGAGGAAAACAAAGCGGTCATTTAAAGGATCGCTTAGCGCATGTCTAAGTAAAACGCGCTCGGCCTCTATCATGCTTGCTTCTCCCCACTCAACCTGGAAACAGATCCACAAGCTAAATAAGTACCTGGGATTGCACCTTTTTAACACTATTTTCTGACATTTAGATACTACAGTAGAATTGAATACCATAATTCAAAGTTTACTTTAAGAGAAACAACTAAAAACAGGAGATACCACAGATTTTTTCAGACAACATGGGATTGCTACTTTGTAACAACTATTTTCTGACATATTACATAAATTTTGGTAAAATTGAATAATATAATTCAAATTTCACTTACAGAGAAACAACTAAATACAGGAGGTATACTGAATATTCATTTATGCTTGGAGGTTTGTGATAATAGCTATATTCAATCAGGTTACATCAAAACATTCAAATTCTAAATGGCACAGGTTCAGAAACTCCAACAAAGAGTAAAGGAAGTCAGTCTTTTAGGATAACTGTTAGCCAGCAAGGAAGATATGTTTCCCAAATTTGTTAATTTAAAGAAAATGCACTTAATTGCAATTATAGAATGATCATGATCAATCTTTATACTTGGAACAATAAGTTTAACTACTAAAAAAAGTCACAACAATAATTCTTATCAAGCATCTTAATCATCAATCTTCTCTCTAAAAGAAAAGAATTAATATACACTTCTAAAAAAAACATTAATAAGTTTAATTTAACACTAAAAAATTCACAACAATCATTCTTTTTATGAGAGGACCTCTGTTTCCAAACTTCAGAGGGAATTATTAAGGCACAACACAGTCCCCTATTGGCCTCGCATATAAAATGGATTATAAAACTTCAGAGTTGGAACAAACTAGAATTCACAAAAAGGACTGTTGTTACAACATAAACAGTGGGTAAGTTACACCAAGTGAAATGTAATCCCTTATCAACATGAACACCACACAGCAGATCACATGGGAAATGGATTTATAAACAAAAATAGATTCTGTTGAAAAAAAATAAGACTAACCTGTACGCTATTATTAACTTGTCGATTCAAAAAATAAGGTGATCTAGTTGTTGCCTTGTTGAGAAGAAACCCTGGTCTGCAGTGAACAAAAATTGAGAATTTGCTATCTCCTCCCTGAAGAAATGGCACAAATGTTTCTGTATGCATTACAGCACCCCAATAGTAAACAAAAAGCACTCTATGGAATTAAAACGATATTGATCACCCATTGCTTTTCAAAACATGAAAAGAAAGATCTAAAAATTCACATCCATTATGAACACTTATAAATCAGGAGGGTCTATTAGCATCTTAAAAAGCAAACTAGCACTAATATGGAAACGTTGGTATGACCAGAAACGAAAATAACCAGCACTACTTTCACTAAAAGTGCATTCAAGTAACACCAACAGAATACCATGAATAAAGCATCTCCAAGAAGCATCAGTTGGCAATTCAAAGTGTCTGAAGCTCTAAATTGGACAAAAATATAACAGATTCTTATTACTCATCAAGACATTAAACTAACCACAATTGATGTACCTCACTTTAGCCTCTAAACCTCCTATCACTTAAAAGCTCTAAAGATTAGAATTTAAATTCTTTACAGTATAATTATCAACAAATAAGAAATCATCATTTGTATTATTTTTAGATATTTATTGTAAAAATCAACATACTCTTTATGGGCATGCTATATGGAAAGAAAAAAAAAAGAATATAAGTCATTCAATTTAATTCGAATGTTTTTTAACCTCAACATTATATATTTTAATTTTAAGGAGAAGGCCACAATTATGAGCTCAAAATGCAAGCAACCGTTATTTTTTTTTCCAAAACTTGAGATTAACTTATTATGGAATGACAAATATTAACTTATAGCAATTTGTTTCAATACAAGACATAAAATGACCATGTAAAAACTCTTTACATTGTTATTATTGACAAAAATAAAAAGAAATATAGAAGAATATCACTTAATATTGAAAGGAAATGAAAAGCTCAGCGTGATAGAAAGCTGTATTAATATTGATATCAAATACCTAAACTCATTTGTACTGATCTAACTGAAAAATATCAAACTTGTCAGCCTTAAAATAATGACTAGTAAATGCAGTTGCCCTATTTATTTCCATGATATAGAGCTCAATAACAACTAAAAGAGAAAAGAAGGTACCCTAAAGAATGCATCCCAAACCATTTCCAAAGGTAGCCTGTTCCGTGAAATGAAGAGAAACGCAATCTTGGGCCCCTGAACCTCAGGTTTAGAAACAAAATGGCGTTGCAATGAAGCCAACCCCACAACATGATTGTAACGTGTCTGCATAAACAAGAAACTCCCAAAACAAAACACCACAAAGATCAAAGCAAAAAGCTTCTTCTTCCACCTGTGCTGAATCCCCTTACGCTTCATATTCTATCTCTCCTCACCCTTTTATCAGCTAAAACTGACCCACCATTTTAAACTCGTTCAGCAGCTGAATCACACCATAAAAGACGAAACTTTGACTTTCACTTGGACCTTGCAGGACTCAAAACCAGAAGATCCAACCAGATCCATGGCAACCCAATAATCAAAAAACCCATAAAGGAAAAACTTAAGCTCGTGGAAAAAGGAAGAAACTACACTGACCCAGAAATCAATACAAAGCAACTAACAGTGGTAAAAAAAAAGAAGCAAGGTGCTTGTGAGGTATGAGCAAAAAGCTTACAGATTCTCTCTCCAGAGAATTGTTACTGGAAAATGAAACTGATAAATGAAGAAGATTTAGAGAGAGAGTATGGAGTGTGTGTTAAGACTTAAGAGTGAAAAGTTTGTTGGTTAGTGGTTATTAATAATTTGGGTATGAAAAAGTGAAGAGTGTCTCCTTGTTCTTGTGTTGTAAAGGTGCTACTTCTTTTTCAAGTTGCGTGTGAATCTGGAGAACAGAATACTATGATTGGGATTTGAGAGTTCTGAAAAAAACACACACAAAACCAAAACTCTTTTTCTGTAATGTTGAAGCCTTTCAGTTTGTGTTTCCTTTTTTGGTTTTCAAAGAATGCAAGAAGAACCATTTTGCTAATATGAGTAAACACTTTGGTTAAGAAATTAATACTGTAATAGATTTTTTTAATCAGTGTTTTTAAATGAATTAAAAACATTTTGAATGAATAAAATACAAACTATTCAATTAAAGAGTGGCATGCATAGTCATTTTATATACTTTTATAATAAGATTTCTAATTGATAATAAGTATTGTAATTTTAGTAACATGGTTTCTAATTGATTAATAATGTAAAGAAAATTATTTTAATATTTTTTTTTACTTTTTTTCAAGTGCTTAATAGGATGTAATAAATATTTTTACAATATTAATAAATAAGAAATTATTTAAATATGCTTTTTAAGATCATTATTATAAAAATAGAAAAAATATATAATTTTTAATTCTACGAATATAAAAAGATTTGCATGTACATATATTATTTGTTGTGTTTTAAAATTGATTTACATTTCATATTGTTAAGTATAACATATGTATTATTATTTATGAAAAATACTGATACTTGATATGTTAATTAAGGATAACAAACTTTTTACTTTAAGACAAATACTTGTTAAATATATAAAAAAAATCAGATAATTTAATCCTTTAAATTTTATTTCTTTTATAGATAGACACTCTACAAATAAATATTTTAAACTCTAATTGTGTTTTAATTAATCCTTAAACTTTATCTTTTTCAAGTATCTAAAACTTTAATCTTATTATAATTATTTTTAAAATTATTAACCTTTTATAAATAAAATTTTTCCAAGGACTTTTGAGTTTAATAATAATTTAAAAAAATATTTGACTCATAATATTCTATGATGTGGTCACAAAATGTCAACAACTTTGAAAGTAGGTCCTAGATGGATAATTACACCACACACACCAAATGGAGGTTGTTTGTAACCAATTAATGATGCCAAATTTGATGGAGTGTCATTTATAAAATAAAGTCATGACTCATGAGTACTATTTCACACATTTTATGTCCATGTGATAACAAACTAACACTTATGTCCATGTGACTCAAGGGTGTGAGGAAGTTTTTTAAGTAAATTTTTTCATCCTCTATTTAAATACGTAAAAGTTTGATTTTTTTTAGAGAACTACTTTTTTTGTTTAATTTTTTATTTATTTATTTTATTTCATTGAAAAGTTATCATTTCATGTTTGATTTAGTGTCTTTCAATTTTGTTTGTTTATTTAGCAGTAACGTATCTTTAACTTCAAGTCAATAAAATTGGATTAATTTGTTTCAAAATCTTATTGTGTCAAATATATAAGAACTAATTAATTAACTATTATAAAATCACTCTAATTGAAAATATTAACATTTAAAGTATGCATATTTCTATTTTATTGAAAAAATAATAATTTTAACACACAATAAATCAAATTTAACAATATAATATACACATATTAGCAATACATACAATTATAACTACTATAAATTTAACAATTAATTATATTATTTATAAAATAATCATTTTAAAATTAAATATTATCAAATTTATTCGTACCATCAATTATATAAAATTAAATAATCATTCCAATTTTTAATAACAACTTATTCA
This sequence comes from Lablab purpureus, assembly GCA_030347555.1. NCBI lineage: Eukaryota > Viridiplantae > Streptophyta > Magnoliopsida > Fabales > Fabaceae > Lablab > Lablab purpureus. The sequence continues at coordinate 32,358,078 of CM059257.1, forward strand.
TTTTTCAAATTCTCAAAATTAATTAAAAATAGTTTTCTTATAAACTACTAATTGGTTATCATTGTTTAAAAACTTTTAACTTTTATGTTAATAATTTATTCAATAATTACTATGTCTCAAATTATATATTTTTAATTATAATACAATAATAGAGCTTTTAAAATATAAATCATTGTAGCTGTTCTCGTTTGGTGAAATCACTTCCCGTAAGGATCATCAATTATTCAACAATTAGCCAACAATTTCAAGATCAGGATCTAAAATAGTGCAGTCATCGCTTATCCTTCCCTAATGTCCAAACAATCTTCTTGGCCTAATCATAAATAGTTACTTGCAGAGAAGAATGGTGTTCATTGAAGATGAAAACACAAACCAAGATAATAAAATTCTCATGTGAATTGCTTGTCTGACTAAGTAATAGTACATGTCAACATGGATGAAATAAAATGTGAATACACAGTGCCCAGCATGGGAGGTGAACAACACCTACATACAAGTAAGTAGCACTGTTCCAAGCCCAAAGGGATTCCACCCAGTTCCAGTAATCACCAACATTGATACCATAAAAATCTTCAAATGCACCTTTAAGTAAAACAAATGCAATTGGAGGAAACACAACAAAACCTAAAACAATATTACAAGAGGCCCTTAGTAAGGTTCTCCAGCTCCTAGCATGGATATCAAGCTTCAATGGTCTAGCCAATAGACAAATTGGGACAATAAGTAAAGCCCCAATTTCTGCAGTAGCGAAATTAATGACGGACATAAGAGACAAACCGATGAATGTTGTTGATATAGTAATAGACTTTAAGCTAGCCCACTTGTTTTTCTCAAGTTGAGATGCAGATGCTTCGAAAATTGGACAACCCAATATCAAGTATAAAATCAGCAAGCTAAAAGTTGATAGAAAGCCCCACAATACAAAGTTCGTCGTTGGTGTGGTATTGGGCACTTGACATAGGAAAAATGGGAGTAAGGAGACAACGACACCCCATAAATGAATGACCAAAACCTTCCGAGCCGAATTCAACCATTTCCAAGATTTGTGGCTGGCATCAACTTCTAAGGCAGATGGATTTTGGGGAGTGGAATTACTAGCATTGGCATGGAGATACGCTGCAACTATCGGAAGTGGTGCAACAAGTAATGCAAATGGAATCATGTAAACTCCAACCGACACAAACTTACCAGGTGACGTCAAGAGATATAAAAAAAATGACTGGTGAAACTTCTCAAGAAGGTTGTTTATCGAGCGTACGACTCCTTCAATTAACCTGGCAATATGTACAGAACATTTTGGTTACGGTGATGAAACAAAGAGAGAGATCTTCTGATTATGTCCTTTATAACATAGATGAGCAGTAATAATACACAAGTTCATAAAATGTTAGAGCGAAATATCATTCCACAGAATTAAAGCTTTGCATGAGAATAATAGTTTCCCATCACAAGTTCAACTACACCAATAACAAAACGAAACAAAAAGTATACACAAGCAAATACCCATTTAAATTTTCTTCACGTTAAAGAATTCAAGAATTTCCCTTATTTAACAATTTAAGAAGATAATTTTTCGCAGTTTCTTCAACTTTCCCCGCCTTTACTTAACAATGTATGAAAATACATACTGACAAACTGAACCCGAGACTTCAAATAACTATCCAGAACTTTTCTTTCTTTGGTTTCAAAAGCAAGGACAAGATGTTCATATCTTTGTACAGTTTCCTTATTGTAACCGGCAAACATAAAATGGACATTGCCATAAAATTTAAAATTTAAAAATTGTAACTTATACAATAATTCCATTGATAGCAGAGCCATTTATTTTATGGTTTATTTTAAAAATACTTATACAATCGAACTTGTACGAGTGACTCATACCTTCCACCACGAAGTATGAATTCATTACGCCTGTTCACTTTAGTAAGAGAAACTTTTGGTGAAATTTCCAGAGTGATTGCATCAACTTGATAATCACGGAAGGCACCATGAGGGCCAGTGGGAACACCCAAACCCTGAGAGGAATAATATACAGATAAATAATATTATAAAGTGGTCACAGGGAATATCATAACATTCGCACTTTAGACAGGGAAAAAATAAAACACCTGGTAATACAATGAACTTGCAAGTGTAGCAGCACCTTCAACATATTCAGAAGCAGGAATACCAAACTTCCACTGAGGATTTAAGCTTCTAGCAATTTTTCCCAAAGATTCAAATATAACACCCAAAGTATTGAGCCACCAGGAGTCAAGCAGAGACCACATCTTCTTCACTTTTATCCGCAATCCTTGTTTATGCACTGCCAGATAATTTACTATATTGATAAGGTCAAGGTTTGGCATCTGGCCGTTGGATGCTTCTGCATAAATATTAAGACTGTCTTCATACTGGTTACCTTGCTCTGCAACTTTAACTACAAGAGCTGCTGCCATAGTTCCTGCACGTCTAAAATCACTGTTTAACTTTCCATCCAAATAAAGACTCTGCCTAAGTTCATTAAAAGTGCTGCTCTCATTACATGTTTCACTAGTAACTATATCAACTTTGTGGAAAACAGGAGCCTGATATTCTCTTAGCCAAGCAGCCACTGCAGAATATTCTCCATATTGGGAATCAGCCACAAGCCATACAATATCCTTTGCCAGCCAAGTAACATGTGAAAGCAGCGAGAAAACTGAGTAAGCAATGCCCAAGGACACAGCCTCCCCCAAACCAACTTTATTTGGATCGTAAGGCGTCACCAAGACAATAGCTTCCTTTCCATCCCCACGTGGTGCCCTAATAATTCCAATAGTGTTGACTCCAAACGAAGAACAAGTTCCATTTTTTGAGATTATACCTGAATCGGGACTGGTAAAGAAGTGCAGTGGATGGAACTGATTGAATTGAGGGTAAAACTTGTGAAAAGTAACTTCAGCATCCAAAGCTGACATATACCGAGCAATAAGTTTTTGACTCTCACTGTATTAAAACCACAACAAACAAATTATTTCTTTTTTTCCTTGTTAAGTTGTATAAAGTCTCTTGGGATAACAGGAAGGAAAGAGTTACATTGGTGAGGCCATGGATCTGAACTCCAGATCTTTTAACTCCTTGATGAATTTATTTGCATCTGAGACATGGTCAGTAGAGAGCATGTTGTTTGCAGAACCTGCAGAACCAGGTAAATATTAGATTTTGCGAATTGAAGAGGAAAAGGTATGCTGTGTATTTGGTTCGCTGCCTGCATGCATTCCAATGTGAGCAGACGCAGAAGTATGTCAGTTAGTGCTTTTAACCAAATTTCCATTTGAGGCTGCACAAATGAAAAAAAAAGCATGTAGTAAATTCAAAATGGAAATGACCTGGCATGAGGGCATTCTCAGAAATGTAGGTGTTCTTGGCAAGGACAGGGAGAAGGAGAAGAGCCACCACCCCGGCCAGGAAACAAACCAAACTGGAAAGTACAAAGTTTTAATTAAAATCGAAGCACCTAACATAATAACAATAATAATAAAAATAAAAATAAAAATAATAATAATAATAACAACAATAATACTGTAATAAAATGTTAACCGGTGTCTTTATAGCACTGATTAAAAAATCAAAAGCACAATTAAAAATGTTATTAATGCACCACCTGCATCATTTCCAATGCATCCCAACGTGATTTCCAGTTAAAAAACATTCAATTATTGATTTCTTAACAGTGTTACCCTCATAATAATAGTAGTAGCAGAAGCAGCAGTAATACCTGACAATGTTGCTGTGAGAGATGAGAAAGATCCCTAAGCGTACAATTGGGCGCACTCTTGGTTTTGCACTACTGTTCTTGTTGGCGCCCATGTCTTCCCTCCTCTTCTGATCCACAAATCACAACAAGAGCAGTCAATATAACCCAAAATGCCTAGCTCCTAGCCAATACGTTTCAGGGCTAAAAAGTCTACTAGATATAAAGCTGTAAGTATCAAAAAACCCATGCGGCCAGGGCCAACCCAAGGACAAAATTATCACTGCTATACCCATAATCCCAAAATGCCTAGCTCCTAGCCCATACGTTTCAGGGCTAAAAAGTCTACTAGATATAAAGCTGTAAGTATCAAAAAACCCATGCGGCCAGGGCCAACCCAAGGACAAAATTATCACTGCTATACCCATAATCCCAAAATGCCTAGCTCCTAGCCCATACGTTTCAGGGCTAAAAAGTCTACTAGATATAAAGCTCTAAGTATCAAAAAACCCATGAGGCCAGGGCCAACCCAAGGACAAAATTATCACTGCTATACCCATAATCCCCATCCTATTTACAGTTTCTCCTGTCATTGTCTGTCTCATACATAAATACATACTATATTATTGTCTTCTATTTCATCTATTTCTTTTACTATTCCTTAGACCAAACAATTCATCCATGATAGCAAAAAGTGATGATTGATGAGATGTAAAAATTATAGTTTAACAAGTGATGATTGATGAGATGTAAAAATTATAGTTTAACAATACATGGGAGGGGATAAAAGATCGTAACTCGAAGATCTCAATCGAGTAAAAGTTACAAATATATGAAAACTATATTCATAATTCATAAAATTGTTCATAACAACCACAATTAAAAACAGGTTCATAATCCATAAAATTATTCATAACACAATTAAAAACAGGTTCATAATCCATTAAATTATTCATAACACAATTAAAAACAGATTCATAAAATGTTTAATACAAGCAAACTATTCAAGGAAATCCTTAGTGTTAAAAGCAGTCCTTGTTCCAATTCTATTTCCTGACCCCCTGACCCAGATGTCATTCTTCCTTCAAATTCTAAATAGAGTGGACAGACATGCAGAGAGAAACAGAAGGCCAGCAGGGAGGAACAAAACCCGAGCGGTGAGAAAAGAGAACGGTGGCGGCGACGAAACAGGAGCACGGCGGCGGCGAAACAGAACTCGAGTTTAGTGGCGAGACAGAATGTGAGTACTGGGGGTGGTCGTCGCTTGCGTCGGCGATGATCGTGGCTTGCACCGGCGATGGTTGTCGCTTGCACCGGTGATGGTCGTGTCGTGGCTCGAGGTCTTCTCTTCTGTGTTCGTGGAGTGGAGACGCGTGGGTTTTGGGTTGGGCCGGGTAGGTTTTTTAAAGGAAAACGGGTTGTGCAACCCGAGCTCAACAGCGCCGCAAGATAGACGCGTAAAATCGCGAGTTTAGATTCGATTCAACGAACATCGTTGGACAATAAAATTAGGAAAAAAAAAACGACACTGGAATTATTTTTTTCTATGTCACGATTTACGCAGAACGCACCTGGATAAACTATTCAGTGGTTCACTGGTTCTCTCTTGCAAATTTCTCTCCGTTTTAGCTGTTGATGCTGCGTTCTCCTATCTCACGTATAGATCTGCGTTTCTCAGGTCGTTTTGCGTTTCAACACTCTCTTTTGCTCTGCAATCTCTCTGCGATCTCTCTGCGATCTCTCTGCAATCTCTCTGCAATCTCTCTGCAATCTCTCTGCGATCTCTCTCTCTCTCTCTGCGATCTCTCTCTGCTCTCCGGTTTCCTTTCTCTTCTCTGGCCATTTCATACACTGGACTACAAATTAGCCTTGTAGTGTTTTTTTTCTGCTCTCTTGCTATTTTCCAACTACTTTTTTTATGTAAAACATATAATCTATATATGCAAATATTCAGCTAGAGAGTAATTATAAAAGTATAATAATACAGTATTAGAAAAATATAAAAAAATAATAACATAGTAGAAAAATATTTATACTATATACATATATTTTAATATAATGTTGAGTTATTATATTGTTTATAGATATTCTAATATAACTTTAATTGTAAAAGTTTACTTCAACACATCACGTAGTTATTACATTTTTCTCATAAAATGAACTATTATTTTACATAACTGCATATCAGAAATTCCTTTCTTAAATTTTTATTTAAATAAACAATTTTCAACTTTATTTTTTATTTTTAAACAATATTTTATTTTATTTTAATAGAATAAAATTACAACAATCAATGAAAACACTGATACACATATTGCCCTATATTTAATAATTTATAATATATAACACAAATAATGAGATTTTCCTTATTAACTATTTCTATATACATTCTCCTTCCTTTTTTTATTTTTAAAATTTATAAACTCATCAAGTGTGAAGACAATATAAGTTTGTTAAGAGAAATAATTGTTAAGTTTTAATACCTTGATTCTTAGTTTGTTGTGATGATCTAAAATTTTATTTAGGTTTTCACACACTCGACCTACCACTTCTTTTTTTTATTTTTTTTATTATGCATGAAAAAAGTTATTGTGTTTAATATTTTTTGAATTTGAATTTGATTTTGAAAAATAAGTAATTTATTGAATTAATGTATTTGGTGTTTAATATTTTACTTTAAAATATTTTTTTTATTCTGTTTGTGATTTTTAAAATTAAATTGAATTTAAAAAATATAAGTTACTTTTTAAAAAAGAATTTATTTAATTATTTTGAAAAAATAAGTTATTTGGTTAGTTATTATGAAGTAAAAAGTTATTTTATTAAATAAATTACTTATTTTTTAAATATGAATTTTTAAAAAATTGAAAAAAAGTTTTTGTGTTTAGTATATTTCAATTTGAATTTGATTTTAAAAATAAGTAATTTATTGAATTAATGTATTTGGTGGTTAATATTTTATTTTTCTTTTGAGAAGGATGAAAAAAAGAGATAAATATAAAATTAAGAAAAATATTTTTTTAATAAAAAAATAAATACTTTTTGGAATTTTAGTATAAACATGCTTGAGATGTTAAACCATACAAAACTACATGTTTTACAAAATATATAAAATAATAGAAAAACTAAATTTAATTATAACTTTGTGTTTTAAATCTATAGGAAAAGATCTACATAACTTTATACATAAAATATTTTTTTTTCTTAAAATTATAAAAATTAAATCAAATATTACTTTTATTTAAAATTAATATGTAGGTGCATATTTAAAATTACTTTTATCATATATTAATAATAGATTTTTTCTCAACATAATACTATTCTTTTATTTATTACTCTAAATATAATATTATAAGTAACATAGTGTTTACAATATTTCTTAATATAACACATTTTACTATAATATATCACAATCTTTAATATACTTGGTCATATAATCACTGAATTTCTTTTACAATATTACAGTATTTACAAATTATAAGTTTGATACTGTTTGAAATATTTGTAAATATAATAACTAATAAATTTAAAATGTTAACAAAATATTATACTTTTTATTTAAGTTACTAATTTAATATATTTATTTATTTAATTTAAATTATATTTTTTATTTGATACTTTCTTTCCTAACACTAGAGTTTTAAAATATTAGTAAAATATTATTATTTTATTTTTTTATATTTAAGTTATTAATTTAAAATATTTATCTATTTAATTTAAATTATATTTTTATTATTTACATTTCTGATATTTTCTTTATTAACCTTATGTAATATATTCAATTATTCTAAATTAAATATTGATATTCTTTTCAATAATTATATTTTTTTTCTGTATGTCACTCTTTCTTCAATTATGTATAATAATTCTGAAATATAAAAAAAATAATTTAATAAAAATATTTAGTCTACCTTTTAAAATTAATTTTCATGAGTAATGATTTATTTTATGAATTAACTTTTTTAAATTTTTTCTCAGCTTATTTTTAAAAGATAAAGTAAAAAAAATAAAATTCAGTTCAGAATTTAATTTTTTAAAAATTTAAATTATTTTTTAATAATGATTTGATTAATTATATTAAAAATATGATACATTATAATAAATGGTTCTATATTAAAAAAATATTTTACATAGCTACTTATTGAAATAATAGGAAAAATGTATCTTATCTTATAAAAATACAGTGGCGACAACATATGTGTTTGTGTCTTAAAAGATTTCGCTTTCCTGTTTAAATTTTATAATTTGGTGTTAAAAGAAGTTGCTTACTTTGTAGTTTCTTTTTTTGGCAGAAAAAAAAAAGGAATACTGACATCGCTTTCCACGTTACACTGTTTCTCTGCTCTGCTCTTCTTCTTCTTCACTTCGTCAAAACCCTAAACCCTTAAAATACTCAACAACGCAACATCGAATTCAACTATTCCTTCAACTCTCTGCAATGCAAAATTGCTGACTGAATGCTGTGAATGATCGTTCTGATACACGCGAATGATGATCGTGGCCTTGTTACTGAGTTTTCTGGTGACGGTGACGGTGGTGGTGGCACCGTCGCACGCCGCTTCCAGCGGTCCCCACATTGCTGACGTTAACTTGCTCTTGCCGCCGAAAATGACGTTTCCAGTTGATTACAGGCTCCAAGGAAGCGACGGTTGCTTCCAATGGTCCTCTTCCGTTTTCTATCACACTTACTCGCTCCCGTTTTATATTCTAATTTTTGAATCATTATGAAAACACTAATTTCAGTTCAGTTCTACTTGTGATAAAACTAAGGACGAAACTTAGATGCATGCAGTAGTAGCACAAATGTTGAGTGTTGTTGGTGCTGTTTTCGGATCAGAATTGTATTTCATAAATGTGATTGGTGAAACTCCTTGTAAAATGCAGCAGCTACGGTATCTAAGCTTTGTTGTGATAATATCTCTGACAAAACTCAGACATGTTTATTGGGTGCTTTCTGGTGTAGGTTTTCTGTGAGAATTGAAGTTTCACATCGGGAATTTGTGCAAACTATTGGAATTAAACTATAACTCTGACTGGAAAACTATCTGAAGCATATAATAAACTACATATAAGATTTGTCCTAACTCTTTTCTTCTATTTTGTAAAATTGTGTCAACTAAAGAAAGGCACGAGGGAGTTTAGGTTGCATTTGTTTTTGGGTTTTAGTTTTCTTACCATACGTCTTTTTTTTCTATAAAAAAGCGTGCTCCGAAAGTTGATTTAAACTTGAATTACTATAGAGGAAACAACTAGGTCATGTCATTTCAGTTCAGTTGTAATATGATAATATAATTCTTTTGTTTTTGTAAAGAAGAGTTTAGTTAAAAAGAAGGTTGGGGGAAGTTTAAGGTGTGTTTGATGGTTTTTTTGTTTTTTTAGTTCTTAGAAATATTTTATAAATCAACTGCTAAAGCTGAATTTTAGAAGATATAAACAAGGAAGGATATGTGAAAGTGAAAATACAGGAAAAAACATAAGTAACCTAAACTTGAGAATATATATAGAAATAGAAAATAGAAAATAAAGGACATTTAAGAGACTTTTGGTTTATAAATTAAAAAGGAGATATTAGTTTTGAAAATTAGTATTATCAAAGAAGCTTTTTTCAGAAACATGATTCACATTGACCATAAAATTGTTATTCTCAAAAAGTGATTCCTTGGTTTCCTCTAGTGGTGTTTTTATTGATTGGTTTTGGTTGTTGTCCTTTGTTATTGAGTTGATTATGATGTTTTTTGTGGCACATACTTAGGTCATGGGATCATCATGATATTCTGTCTGTCGAGCCTGAGTATAATTCAAGCAGCAAGTGCTCGACTAGTGCAAGGATAAGATCCATTTCCCCTTACAGTGGGCGGAAGGAAACCGCAGTTTATGCTGCAGATTTGCAAACTGGGATTGTGATTCGCTGCAAAGTCTTTATTGACAACATATCACGAATACAGATATTTCATAATTCTATTAAGCTTGATTTAGAGGGGCTTGCCACACTACGTGTTCGAGCCTTTGATAGTGAAGGTATTGTGAAATCTTACTAGTTTTGTACTTACCATGGCATTTTCACACATCATCATGAAAGTCTGACTCCATTGTGGGTTTCTTGGACACGGATGATTTTACAATTTTGCTGTGCTTTATGTCTTGCCTTTACAGAACTATTCTCTTGGAAATAAGCTTTCTCTGCTATTTTTTTCTTGAAAATTTAGAAATGAGCTTTAATTTACAAAGAAGGCATACTACGCAGGATTGGCATTATAGGTGCTGTGAGACTTAATTTACTCTTTTCTGCCTTTTTAGCACAGGCATTTAACTATTTAGCATTTATTTATTTGTCTATTGACGATTGGATATAACTATTCCCAGCTTAAAGTTTTGCTAATTTCCTGCCTCCTTTTCTCCTCAATTGAGTCTTGATCAGATTATAAATATTTATTGAACTTCCCTTGTGCTGCAGAAAATGTATTTTCGTCGTTAGTTGGCTTACAGTTTATGTGGAGCCTTATGCCTGAAGCCAATGGATTACCTCGTCACCTTGTTAATGTTCCACTAAAGGATTCTCCCCTTAGTGATTGTGGAGGACTATGTGGTGACTTAGATATACAAATAAAACTTGAAGACAATGTAAGGCTGCTACTGGCTGGTTTAAACAGGTTAAGTCATTGTGTTATTATAATAATGCAGATTTAAAATTATAACCTACTTTTTTCTCCTGGTTCTGTTTTGCAGGGTGTATTTTCAGATCTGTTTGTAGTAAGGGGAATTGAGATTGGTCATGAGATTGTGTCAGTGCGTGTGCTCGAGCCACAGTTAAAGAATTTAGCTGATGAGATTGTTCTTACTGTTGCCGAAGCTATGTCACTTGATCCTCCTTCACCAGTTCTTGTTCTCGTTGGTGCAGTCATTCCCTACACCCTTAAAGTCATCCGGGGAAATGTTCCTGAAGGTTTTCTTAAATCGTTTGCTTTTCATTAAAATCTTTGTGCAAGTTGTTTGAAGTTGTAAACTGATATGTGTGATCATGCTGTCAAATTGCAGCATTAGCAGCTATAGATGGGGATTCTTCATTTTTCTGTATTTTTGGTAGAATTTTTGTCCTCCTTGTCTGTATTCTTGTAACAAATTCTTCAAATTTGCTTCCTTCTCCTTGAAACTTTGCCCAGTATCTTTTCGAAAGCTAAATTTCTAATGTTAATGTTTTGTTTGGACTGTATTTCACAATCTATTTAGTACCATTTAAAGATTACAGTACAGCACAGGTGTGTAGGTCTCATAATGTCCATTTCTCTGACATTTGTTTTCTGGGCCATGAGATTTTTAATTTGTGCATGTCTCTAATTGTTCCTTCATTTGTAGGTAGCTTGGAAGCGACAGAGTAGATTATTTGTGCTTCACGTAGAATTGTGCATGTCTCTAATTGTTTTGGATCGGTATCTGTCTAAGTTGGAATTTGTTTTTTTCTATTAGGTTTAGAAGTTTGGGAAGTAGAAAGGAAAGAATGATGTTTCAAAATTGTTTTTTTTGTGAGTTTATATATTTGTTTAGGTGACTGGTCAGTAATGGGGAGACAAGGTCAAAACCCACTAAGAAAACTTATAATGTGGTTGAGAAAAGCTATCCCTAAAGAATACAAGATTTAAGAAGTCAGGTACATTATTCCACCAAGAGAAACCCTAGGATCTAGAACCATAGTTAGCAAGGTTATCAGCACATCAATTCCCATCCCTGAAAATGTGAGTAAAATGAAGAGTCATATGCTTTGATGATTCAAAACAATTCAATCACTTATATCTAAGCTTCCAAGGAATAATATTATTGTTCCTTAATGCTTAGATAATAAGTTGAGAATCACATTCAATTTGAAGAAGATTCCAACTTTTATCAATTGCAATTTCCAATGCTAAAATTACACCCATTACTTCTGCATGTAAAGATGACTGCACTCCAAGAGAATTTGCAAAACAACCAAATACAAAGGCCCTAGAGTCTCGAAAAATACCTCCACAAGCAGCCCTCCTAGGTACACCCTTAGTGTCAAATTTCATCTTAAAACCAATGGACATTAAACAAAGTTGTTCTACAAATGTACTAGTCGTATTTTAATAATTGAAGTAGATGATGTGGAACTTTTTAACACCCCCTTCCATGGATGTTTGCTAGAACAAGTGAGCCTACCTAAATAGGCAATTACCGAGATGAACTATATCCCCTAACAATCTCAGCAAATGCTGACAGAACAAAAGAGCAAGAATGAATTTCCTGTTGACCTTTTCACACTATTACAAATTTCTTTTATGCTTATGTTCTACTTATCAAATACTATCACAATTTGGTCTCTTTGGTGGGAAATAGATATGTTTTTGTTGGAAATCACACATTGACTATAGATATGACTAAATGATAGTATATAAGTTGATGCAAACCTTACGTTACTATACGGTTTTGTGGGATTGAGTTAGATTTAAAGTCTATTTTTTTAAATGGTATCGGAGTTACTGTGACGAAATTTTTTGGGCCTATTGTGCTGCCCATTATTAGGATAGGTTGTTATTGGGCCACCCATAAATATCTAGGTCTACGCTCAAGATGTTTTGTTCCTAATGTAAGGGAATGTGTTAGAGATCCTATATTGATTAGAGATATGATTAAATTATAGTATATAAGTAGGTGCAAATATTATCTTACAAGTCAGTTATATAGGGTTTAGTTAGGCCTAAATCCACTTTTTTAAGAGTTCTAATATGGAGATCTTGTTTTTCTACCTACTTGAGATTTTTTAATATATTTTTTGTGGATTATAAGGGGTAAAGGGCTAAAGAAATTTACTCTTTTGGCTGTTGCTTGGTGTATTTGAATGGAGTAACGAGCAACAGACCTTTTTCTGATATGCAGAGGAACTGATTTGCTTGTTTGTCTGTACAATATTCTTTGCTGATGATGTCATTTTCTTTTGTAGAATGCCTCATTTCTCATCTTTGCATTGTTGTTTTGTTCTTATATTAGGGAAAAAGTAATGATTCAACTAATGATTGATGCTAGTTATACTTAAAGAATTTTTAATTGGATATTGTTTACTCGTGTTTGAAAGTTAAGATAGCTGTTTTGTGATTCTATGACTTTTTATATTTTTGTTTCTGTTGTGATGTTGGTCAGCCTATTATCAAGACTCTTACCATTATTTTGCTTTGTCATTTGCAGTGGTGACTTTACCCTCACCACATCACCAATGGTCTGTCTCAAATGCTTCGGTTGCTCAGGTTGACTCAAAAACAGGGCTAGCATATGCATGGAACTTGGGAATGACAGCTGTTATTGTTGAAGATACTAGGATTGCTGGTCATGTACAAGTGTCTTCATTGAATGTGGTCCTACCAGCTTCTTTATGTTTATATATATTACCTTTATCTAGTTCTGGTGATCCAGTTGATGGAGCCAAATCTATTCCTTTGACAACTCGTTGGTATGTTGTATCTGGCCATCAATATCTTATCCAGATAAAGGTTTTCGCACAGGATCATAATGCACAAGAAATTTATATCACAGAGGTAGTTTTCATGATTCTACTTTCATAACCTATCATCAATTGTAAAACATGTTTAGATTGGCTCGTTAGTTTTTCTTCTTTGATCTGCTTTTATTTTATATATTTTACATGTTAGATTTCAAGGACAATTTTTTTAATGTTTCTGATGGGACTTACCTATATAATAATTTCACTATTTTGTGTCCTCTCTCTTTCAGAAAATGAAAAAAGTTAAAAAACAAATTTTTGTACAATAGACTATCTTATGGATTGCGTTCCTGTTTTATGATCCCAAAGTGGTGAGATCTTTGTGCAATAGACTATCTAATGATTTGTACGGCAGTGGGAAAATAAAGATGAGATTAGCTATTGTGCATTATGCATGATATAAGTTTAAGATCTTTCCTTATCAGCCCAGGGTTGTGGTAAATGATTTATACACCAGGCAGGTGCCAGATTAAGTGCTTCATCTTTGATGTTGTATAAAATCCTTGGAAGGAGTTTCATTTGATATAGAGAATGTTATAATTAGAATTTTTACTAAAATATGTCAATTCTCCTTCAAGAAGCTCTTCTCATGTTAGAAACTTTGATGCTTCTGCAGCCAAATGTATCATATCAAACAAAAGGAACAAGACAATATGATGCAATCAGTGCAGCTCGTATACTGCAAACCTGTGATGCACCTATCTGTGTCAAGGATGTATCTGACATGGATACGTTTAGACATGTTTAAAACTACAAAATGCGTAGTGTCAGTAATTAAAAATAAGAGTGCTTAATATACATAGAACTAGTGCTTAGAATTTAGTACGGTTGCGTTTTGGTACAACTAATAATCCTGTACTTAGGAATTCTTGTTGTCCTTTGCAACTGTTGGAGATCTCACATCAACTAGAGATATAGTTCCATGTTCGAGATGTCGATTTTCGACGTGAGAGGGGTGTGTTGGAGATCCCACGTCGACTAGAGATAATATCAATTTAGTGTATATATGTGGGTGTAAACCTTACCTTACAAGCCAATTTTATGGAATTAAGTTAGTGTATATATGTGAGAGGGGTGTGTTGGAGATCCTACATCGACTAGAAATAATATCAATTTAGTGTATATATGTGGGTGTAAATCTTACCTTACACAAGCCAGTTTTGTGGAGTTGAGTTAGACTTAAAGTTCACTTCTTAATAGCAACAAAACCTGAATCCAAAGACTTTATTGGTGAGGGACTGCAACTTATTTATTACCCCATGCAAAACAAGACATGTCCCAATAATCTCACACCCCAACCCCTTTCTCCTAAAATGGCCTTGTATATAACATCCCGCTATTGTATATAACAATCATAACTTTTTCTTACAGTAATTTTTCTTTCTAGTCTTATATTTAACAATCATGATTTTTATCTTTATATTATTCCAAACATTAAACATACACAAAATGTCTTTGTGATTTATTCCATGAAATCAACTTGATATTTGAGCATATCTCTAGCTAATGTGAGATCTCCAATACCTTTGTATCAACATCCTAGGATATCATCATAACTAAAAGAAGATTTTTTTTATTCTATTTGTGGATGTATTATTAATTAATTCCAGCATGTACTGATGTAATTTTCCAGCCCAGAAGTCTTCTGATCCTCCTGAACTGAAACACTTGAGTATCCAGCCATAATCATGCAGGCTATTCATCCCATGTTCTTGGGCGTGATTTGTAACGAACATGATCTGCCACCTGGTTACTACATGATTCAATAGTACTTGTCCCATTTCAAGGTTAGGGTATACCACAAGAAAGGGCTTAAAATGGTACTTAAATGACTCACCAATGAAGGGCCACTAGCTGTCATTGAACCTAAGATTTATTAGTTGACTATGGTTTGATCCTACTGCTTAAGACAAGCCACATTGTCCTAGAAAATACATTTCAGATAAGAAAATTCTGTAAAAAAGTTTTACTCTCTTTATTACCCATGATTCTATTTTCTAGTTCCTACTCCATATCATGGTTAGGACACATCTTCTAATTTGCCCATTGATGTAAAGATTAAAACATTTGGCCTGATATTTTGTTTTTTATATTTTCCATTTTTATTGCTAGTCTTCTGTCTTGTTATATTTATGAGTTATACCTCTCTGTTGGAACTTCCCGGTTATAATCAATATCTTTTCTCTTATATGAATTGGTTTTGTTTTTCTTTCAATAGTTTTCAACATTTACCTCTGCATTGCAGAATGACGATGTTAAGGTTTATGATAATGATTCTGATCAATACTGGAAAACATTTTGGGTTTCAAATGATATTGCTGTTAAACACGGGTGGCGGAATTCTAAAATCTTGGAGGCTTATTCTCCAGGACTTGGAAAATTGACAGTTTCTTTGAGCTACCCTGGTGGGGCTGATGACAGAAAGGAGGTGATCATTCTTTCATTAGAAGCATGTTTTTCTGTAGTTCTTTACTCAATTATTTGTGTCCTCATTCAGTTGTTGCACCATATGTTGCTATGTGGTTATTTAACATTTCCTTTTTGAGGTTGGAGAGAGGCTATTTGTTGCCTGGCTTATGAATGTCCTAGTACTTTTTCAGGACCAGGTTCTCATTTATTAGTTAAAATATTGCAGATTATCAAAGCTGAGCAAGAAGTCATGGTTTGTGATCAAGTAAAATTCACCTTGGACAATGAAAATGGGATAATCTTGCTGCCATGGTCACCTGGTGTTTATCAGGAGGTGGAGTTAAAGGCTATAGGAGGTTGGAAGCCTTTTCCGTCTTCTCCAATCTAAAGTAAGAAGCTTATTCTTGATATTTGTTTCTCTACTTATTGATCCCATTGTATTATGTAGGTTGTGCAAAAACAGTGAGTGACTTCAGATGGCTATCTTCAGACTCGTCTACAGTATCTGTATCAGCTTTTGGTATTGTCCAGGCAAAAAAACCTGGTAAAGCTACTATCAAAGTGTTATCTGTATATGATTCACTAAATTATGATGAGGTAATGTTAAGGTAAATATATACTTTTATTTATTCATTCCAAATATGTGGTAAATTTGATCATGTCTGGTTCCTTAAGCCCAATCCTGTTCCTATGTTATATGCTATGATGTTGGAATGTAAGAATGTTGTTTGGTTAAAGAATAGTAAAGCGTTATCTTATAAGCGGATTAGTTGGGATGTATATGCTTTACTTAAATTTTATTTCACTTGTACCGCCCCTACTCTATTAGTGAGTGTATCCAATTACATCTTAATTTGCACCATCAATTAAGATTATCATATCCTTTTGTTTAATGTTGATTTATTTTAGTTTATTTTGTTTCTTTATCTTTTCCGATGTTAATAAGATCTTGATATGGGAATCCTGATTTCAAATCCTTATTTTTTAGATTAGGATAATTTTTAGATAAGATCCTGTCAATTAGGAATCTGTTTATTTTTATCATATCAATTAGGATAATTCTTAGCTGTGATCCATATTGTAGATCTCACATAGAGAGATAGTACAGAAGTGGGGGATATTATTTGTGGTCCTTCCAAGTTGTTCTATGTTTTCCTTTGTTGTTTATCATATGGTGGACTTGAAGCATATGAGTAGAGGCTGCTGGCTAGAGGTGACTGCAATTAAGGGGGGTTTTCAACAAGAATAATCTTTTGTATGTCCCTGAAAGGCACATCCAAGACTAGATTAAACAAGGACTTAAGGCTGGGTCTTGGTAACATTCTATCCTTATAAGAAAGTTCTTAGTCTCACTTCAGGAGTTCTCATACTAGTAGTTGCCCCATCATACAAAACATATGAATACAATAAACCACCATCTTTTCTTTTCTGACCAAATATGTCATGGGTTCAATTTATATGAACTACCTCTTTGCTTGTGAGGGTTAGGATGCATATATCTACTTTTCCTTCACACCACTTGGTCGAAGCCACATGCGCTGATTATCCCTTTATTGAATATTGTTAAAATGTTAGTGTTTTTGTGAAGAATCTATCAACTTCTGAGGGTTTTCTTTAAAATAAGGGAAAATGAATTAAGAATGTAAAGATACTTCTTTAATTTCTAATGGCAGTATGGTGTTTTTCTTCATAAAGATATTCCAAGAGGTGTTTTCTGTTGGATTCTATTTGTGCTATTTGTTTGTTTACTTTCAATGCATAATGTATTCATATTTTTTTTTTCATTGTACTTTCATATTCTATGCAATTTATTCATTGGTTTTTATTTTTGTAATTTAATTTTATCTATAGGTCCTTGTTGAAGTCTCCACTCCTTCTTCTGTGGTTATGCTTCACAATTTTCCTGTAGAAACTGTTGTTGGATCGTATCTTAAAGCTGCTGTGACAATGAAAGCAGCAAATGGTGATGCGATATATGAGTATATTGTAAAGTTTCTTTTGCAATATTCTGGCTTGCATTTTTGCTCATGTTGTTGTATCATCTGCAGGTTCCTTTTTCTACGTGTGTGATGCCTTTAATTCATTGATAAAGTGGAAATCTGGAAGTGAGTCTTTTGTAATCGTCAATGCAACTCAGGAGTTATTATACTTGGAAACAGAGCCAAATACTCAGCTCCGCCCATCAGTCAATGGTTCTCCCTGTTCATGGACGTATGTTTTTGCTACTAATCCTGGTCAAGCTGTGATCCATGCCATATTTTCTAAAGAAGATCACCACTACACTCATAGTCCTGTTGTATTAAAAGCATCCATACGCGTTGTGGCATATCTACCCCTTATTGTAAGTCAGGCAGGTGATGGAAACCAATTTGGTGGTTACTGGATTGATTTGGCTCAAGCAGAGAATGACAAGCAGTCACATGACTTAGATGAGTTATATCTTGTACCTGGCACAAGTTTAGACATAGAACTTGTTGGTGGTCCTGAACGGTGGGACAAAGGTGTTGGTTTCATTGACACTGTGCAAGTTTTGGACGAAGGGAATGCTCTGGTCGAAGATGGAGTTCTTGTGCATCGGGTATCTGGTAGCTATAGGAATTTGTATGGAGTTTTATGTCACAAACCAGGAACCTTTGTAAGTTTCTGTATTTATTTCTTGGTAGAATGTATCCTTGTGTACTTAAGAATCCATAAAACTTGGAAAATATTAACCTTTCTGGTTTCAAATGACTCAGAAACTTCATTTCAAACGTGGCAATTTGGTTGGGGATGACCATCCTCTGCCTTCAATAGCTGAAGTTTGGTTATCAGTGATGTGTAGCATTCCTTCTTCTATTGTACTTGTAGCTGATGAACCAGGTATACATTTTTTCGGAGTTAGAATCATTGGCAACTCAAGTCTTCAGATTTCTATCCTTAAGTGAGTTGTGCTTTTCAGATTTATATCCTTAAGTCAGTTGTGCTTTTCAGTGAATGAACGCAGAATAATTAGAGCAGCAGCTCAAGCTGAACGGAGTTCAGATAGACTTCGCAGTACCCCTGTTATTGTGGCAAATGGGCGCACTATTCGTGTATCTGCAGTTGGTATTAGTGATTTGGGGGAGGCTTATGCAAATTCATCTTCTCTCAATTTGAGTTGGGAACTTAGCAGTTGTGAGGGATTGGCCTACTGGGATTATGCTTTGGATATAGTGAAGTCTAACAGTTGGGAGATATTTCTGGTCTTGCAAAATGAGTCAGGATTGGTACTGAAAGATTCTTATTAATTTTGTCATTTTATCTACAGTTTGGCTTTACTGCTGCATTTGACAATATCCAGTAATTTAGCAATCAGAGTTTCTTGTGAGAACTTGCTTTGTCCCAAGAACTAGTTTATAATGGTCTGACTTCAAACATTATTTTTGTTTATATACTGCCTACTTGTACTTAGTAACTAGTACTAATAAAGTTACTATAGTAATGCTTTAATTTTGATGACTTGTGCTATAAATCAGTATGATTTTTTATTTTTTTTCCTTTTAGAGTATATACAGCCTTTGGGACTTTGTAGTACTTTTGTCGTCTGAATAGTGTTTACTTAATTCTCATTTGGCATAATGGGTTGTAGTATTTTCTGTAGGTTGCTCTTGAGAAGGATTTCTTCTATGTATTATGTGTTCTAGTACTAATGTTTTTATGTGGTAAATTGCATTTTTCTCATTGTCAGATACTTAAATTATTCTTTCCTATCCTTTATTTTAAAAAATTATACTCCACTTGTAGAAGATAAATGCATTACTTGTTAGTTCTTAGAGGTATGGAAAAGGAGAAGTATCCTCGGTGAGATTTTGCTGAAAGAGATTAAGGCTACCTTTTTTCATTGAAAATCACATCCTTGGAAATGTAAATTTTCTTGAAGCAGAAAGACATTTATATCCCTTGTGACAACTAGAGTATCCTAGAAAAATACATTCTTGAGATTGAGAATCAAGTTTTTGAGTAGTTTAGGGTCTCAAGAAAAGGAAAACATGTGCAGCCGAAGGTTTTAAAAATTTGTAATCTGATGCTTTCTGAAACTGACAGTAAAGGTAATGTTAAAATTTAGTGCCCCTGTAGGTAATCTGAATTAGATAAACTGCAGTGGTAAAAGCAAAAAGGCTAGAAATTAAGAGGTCAGGAAGCATGGTGAAGAATTACAAAACCAATTTCAACATGTCTATGCTCTATTTCAACTACACCGTTTTGGTGAGTGATGCCATGAGTGGCAAGAAAGGCAGTGAATATATTCCCCTCCTTAGTCAGATTGAACAGATTTAATTTTTGGTGTTCAATTGAATTTCAACCATAGCCTTAAATTGTAGAAAAACAGATTTCATATTTAGACTTCAAAGGGTAGATCCACATATATTTGGAATAAACATGAATAAAGGAAACATGGTATAGTGACCATATTTCAAGCAAATTTTACATTGAACTTTCATAAAACATTCCCCACCCACATCATTGGCCAAAACCACCACCATGACCTTAGCCACCACGACTGCCCCCACCACAAGCATATTCATTACTAGAGTTATTGCAATAACGTGAGTTGAGTTTGAGGAATGAGGAGGCACAATCCCTTTAGTGTAGTTGAGAGGGACAAAAATTATGTTTGCTAAATCTGTCAGCACGAGAAGGAGCGTTTGAACATCAACAACTGGAGGTGTCTGAGATTGTTTTTCTATAACAGAAACAAAAAATGCATAATCTTGTGGCAAGCCTTCCAAAATTGCATTAACATGTTTACCAAGGGTACAAGATTTCCCAAACTAGCTAATTTGTCAACAATATTCTTGATGTGAGACAAGAATCTACACATTGTTTTCTCGTCAAGAGAGGTAGTAGGAAGATCTGTACGAAGCTAAGACGGGTTTGTTTTTGTTTGCATGTGGTAGTATTTGCGGATTGTGCCCCACACTTGAGTGAACTGAGCCAATGATGCATGAGAGAACCGATTTTGACAACTTGGGTTGAAGCCAGGTGAGCAACATTTGATCCTGGACTTCCCAAGCTTCATAGGTTGGGTTGACGTGGTCAACTTCGCGGTTGTTATCAGTGAGATATTGAGGAGGGGTTAATGGGTTAACCTTGAATCGTGGAAGCTTATGTGACTTGAGAATGGATTCAATCTGCTGTCTCCAAAGGAGATAATTTGAGTCATCAAGTTTCTTGGCGACAATAGTGGAAAAAGAATGAGACACAAAAGGAATGGGATTTGGGTTTACTACTGAAAGGAAAAAGGAAAGAGGGAGCTCAGGATACCAGCTTAGAGAAGAAAAGATTAAATGTGTAGAAAGGCCTTCATTATTTTATTGAAGTTACCCTTAGAGCTCAACAAACAATAGAATCTTCTACAAAAGGAAAAGCAATAGTTTCCTATTACACAATATTGTTATTCTCTAATACTAGTTCATTTTAAAGGGAAACTAGTCTCTTAGGACCATGTTTTCTCTTTGTGATCTGTATAGTTGTTCTCACCTAATGAGATAAGGGCTTCGTTATCGCTGTTGATTCTCAACATCATTGGTAGGTTGGGAATTCTAAACTTTGTTTGGTTTTCTTGAATCCTAAAGTCAATAGTAAACCATTCGAATTTGACATTGAATGTTGCAAAGATAGGAAAATTGTCTTTTAAAAGCTTGCTCATTATGGCTTCATCAGTGCTAAGAGGTTCATTTACATTAGAATCAATTAAAGTGCAACACTTTTCATCTCTTAAGGAGTTGTGTGTTTTTAAAATTAGAGGGAAAATCTGTAATATTAGTGTCTCAATGAAGAAGAATGTAATTAACATTTTTCTTTAAGCTTCATTTTTCAAAATTTGAATATTTATTTTATACCAGCTTTTTGGAATTGCAAGCATAGTCATCCTTTCAAAGCATTGCTACTTTTGTCTAATAAATCTTCTCTATCATTTATCAAACTTACAAATAGACAACCTTGTGTGTTTGTATCTCTTTTCGGTGGCTCGGCTCTTGTCTTCTTCCTGATAACCAGTACTTTATTTCTGTGATAATGTAGTTCTACCATCTGTCTTGTCTTCTATATTTAACTCTCAACACAAGGTATTGACAGGCACATACACTTTGGTCACTCTTAAAATTGAATTTGCTACTGTGTAAGGTAACATATTAGAGGTACCAGAATGTCATTCTTTGACTCTCACCTAAGTTCCAAAGGATCTATGCAGGTGATTTTATACCGTGGTTACCTTGGCAGTTAATCGTATTTCTTGACTGGTGTAAATTAATCTGATAATATGCTTGAAATATCAGTTTGGTTGAGTGAACTCAAATCTTCCCAGTTCCACGTACTTTTTTTGATGGTTCTTAAAGTGGCGCTTATAAATAGTTTCGTAAGTTGGGTGATAAATTGAACAAGTTCTAAAGCGTCCTTTATGATGTATATCAAGCTATGTAACATTCATGCACAATTTCAGTATGTGATGAACTTTTTATACTTGTTCTAATGTATGGACCAGTAACGTGATCTTAAATGCTGTGTCACTTAGTGCACTGTTCGTGCTACTGTTACCGACTTTGCTGATAGCTTGGGAGATGACACATTTCACTGGTTTACCAAAACCGAAAATGTTCTGACAGATGCAATTCATTTACAGGTAATAAATTTTTCTAAATTATTTTTTCTTCATTGTGAAACAGATTTTTTCTACTCTCCATGATTAAAATCTATTAGTTTCTAGGTTCCATTATCAATAATGCATCTTCTCCCTGCATTCTGTTCTGTATGATGGGATTTTGTAGCATATTTATTTTTGTTGCTGCTTTGTCTTAAGTTGTCTTATCTTTATATTGGTGCTACAATGCAGCTTGTTTCTACCCTTAGAGTTGATCCAGAGTTCAACTTGATATATTTCAATCCTAATGCAAAGGTAACAAACACCATTTGTTTAACGAGATATTTTATCTGGTGACCACACCTCGGGCTCCAGTATTATTTCACTGTTTGCACATCGAATTTGCATATGCTGTACACTTGGTTTGCTTTTTATTTTTATTGAGAAGATATATAGATTTTACTTGAACTATGTAAGAAAATAAAGAATTATTTTATTGATAACATTCACAGTACATTGTCATTATCTATATTTGTAATAATCAAAACTTCCTAGAAAAAGGAAATAAAATTATGCTGAAATGAATAGGAAGATTCTAAAGATATTTTTTCTTAATTATGGAGATATTGAGAATATTTTTATTCCAATAATCTACTATTTACAATAGCATTTAGCCTAGGTCAAGCCAGCATTTTCTCAATATTTTTTCATTGATATTCTGCTGAAGGCTTTCATTGTTCCCCGTCCTGTTGGAGCAACGGTTTACTAGATTATGTTCTGGTTGGCTGCAATTTAATTATTGTATGATAAACAAATATGGAACCTTTCGAAATGTAGCCTAGGCCTCTGAACTACATATTGTCAGTCCTGTAGAAAATATAAATGACTCCCTATTTTTATAGAAATTTTTTCCTTCCAGTTTGGGTCTAACCATCCCCAAAAGCTAGCTTATGAGGTGAGGGTTGCACACACCTCATGCTGAAGGAAGGAGATCTTGAGTGTGAAATTTGTTAGACATCTTTGGGTGGCTTGGTAGCTAGGGGACTGATGGGTTCAACCATAACAATAACAACTAGGAAAGACTGTGAAGCTATTTTAGAAGTTGGTTTGAGCCGATTTCGATCCCAAGAGATAGTTCATGAAGTGAGGGTCACCCCCCAGTTATATACACTATTTTGGCTGTCATTGTAGGATCTATAACAACCTTCAAGGATGTGTATTAGCTTGTTAGCTCACCTACTTCTACTGTCGAATGTTCATCTTAAGGTTCATTTCTCACTCCCAATGCAGGGGTTTTGATCTAACTTGCTTTTGCTGCCCATCTTTGTGATACAAACATGTTTTACACAATGTTTTTTGTTCAGGAAATTAACTGTTAATGCATTTCATTTAGAATTTATGGGTGGTTCAGTATCTTATATGAGTGCAGGTAAATCTGTCAATTATTGGTGGGAGCTGTTTCTTGGAAGCTGTTACAAATGATTCTCAAGTTGTAGAAGTTATTCAACCACCATCAGGATTCGAATGTCTACAATTGATTTTGTCCCCAAAAGGATTAGGGACAGCTAATCTGAATATATATGACATTGGGCTAACTCCTCCACAAAGAGCTTCTGCACTCGTAAGCTATGCTTTCCCTCAATTCAGGATTGCTTGAAATTTTAAGGAGAATGCTTGGTTTAATATCCCTGCATCAGATTTATGATCAATTATAGGATTTTGAAAATATGTGTTGTTATCTCCCTTGTTTGAATGATTAATGTGCAACAAGGCACTTCTTTTTCTCGATTATTATGACTCTTATTTTTTGCTGGTAGCAAGCCACAAACTTGTATTTTTTGTCACTTTAACAAAATCAAAACTAAATCTCGTAATTGGTTTTTGTGCAATGCGTTTCCTTTTTACTAGAAATATGAAATATCATTTCTCTTTTATACTTGTTATTTAGCGTAGGGAAACATTATATTTGGAAATTGGCTCACGTTTTTTATTTTGTAGTGTTCCATTTACTTTAGAATAAGAACTTTGGATCTGCTCTTTGCCAGACCCAAAATAAAAAAATTTAGTTTATGTGACCATATATCTAATTCTGTCCTCCATTTTGTAACTATGTGGATATTTGGGGAAGATATTTTTTTCGGAAATAATGGCTTGTTACAGCACTTTATGAAAGGTGGAAACAATGTCTTATTTTTTCAAAACTAAGCTTTTAACAAAATATTCATTAAAGCTGATGATCTTGGAAGGGAAATTTATGAAGGGCAAGAGTTTTCACCAGCTAGTGTCAATAGGATTTCGAATTTGCATGCTAGTATGTTGTACTTCATCACAACTTGATCTTGGCGTCTGATGATTAGCTGGTGTCATTTAATGTTAAATTCTTATGAAAGTTAAATATTCCAGGTTCAAGTTGCAGATATAGAGTGGATCAAGATATTATCAGGAAAAGAGATTAGCCTAATGGTATGTCTTTTCTAAAATGTTACTGTTTTTTTTGGGTCATAAATGACTTACACATGAGATTTGTTTGGATGGGTGTGTATCCCACAAAAAAGTTTCAGTTAAAAATTGGTAGATTTCTATCAAAAGTTTATAATAAAATATATATTTGAATTTAATCCACCACTTTCCATATCAAATCTTTATTCTTTGTTTGGAAGTGAAGAAATAGAAACGACTTGCACATTGCTTGGACAAATAAAAATGTTATTAGGGGTATATAAGCTTGAAGTGCACAAAGTTCAAATTGCCTAATGTTAGGCTTGACTCAATTTTACAAAACTAACTTGCAAGGTGAGGTTTGCACCCACTTGTATACTATAATTTGACAATATCTCTAGTTAATGTGAGATTTCCATCACACCTTATATCGAGGATGAGATATCTTGAATATGAGACTAAATATTTGTAGGTGGTTCAATAGTAAGTTGCACGATAGGCTTAACAAATGTCATTAGGATAGACTCTAATATCATCTTAGAAAGTGAGTTTTAAGCCTAACTTATCCTCAAAAACTTTGTGAGGTAAGATTTGTACTAATTTATATTCTATAATTTGACCATATCTCTAGTTGACATGAAATCTCAACACACCTCTCATGCTGAGGACTAGACATCTTGAGCTTGCTAGGATAGGCTCTGATGCCATCTTACAAAGTGGATTTATGCCTATCTCAACCTTCCAAAAATGGCTTGTTAGTTTGTAAGGTGAAGTTTGCACTCAGTTATATATTATAATTTTTTTGTATTTTTAGTTGATGTGGGATATCCAATGGTAACAACCTAAGCCCAATCTCACAAGAATAACAGCTGCACTTTCACATTTCAAGATTTGAAGGGTTCCATACTTCATTCCAGCAATTGACACTGTTCCACATGGAATTAACGTCATCATAAGTAACAATGAATTCCGTTACTTCCTTGATTGAAGTCAAATGTGAACACAATCTGTCTTCCAATCTACCTGGGATAGAAAATGTAAAGTTTGGCTGTGGAAGAAATTGAATCTTTGGATGTTTGATGAGAAGAGGTTAAAACATTATCCAAAGGAATTGTAAATGCTGCCACTTCTATGTTGGAAAATAAATTCCCTTTTACTGGTAATAGGGAATTTTCTTTCTCAAGAGTTTCCAGATGAAAATGTCTAAATGATGTTTTGACAAGTCATGGTCAAACTTCATCTAAACTCCACCAAGGAGATAGAACAGAAGTATATTTAAATTCATAAATTAGATTAAATCCATACAAGAAATTAAGAATATTAAATTCTTGAGCTAATGTTTAAGACGTTATTCTGTAACATCACATACGTATTTTTTTTTTCTTGCAACTTGAACTTCACCAGAACACACAGTTGCTGTTAAAAATGGTGATTTTCAATAGAAGCATAATACCCCTTACTTCTTGCCTGAGAGGAGTAGGACCTTAAATACTCTTCTCTCTTGAGACACCTAAGTCTGTCTTTTATGCTAATGATGAAATGAAGCAAAATAATAAAGGAACAATGTGTATAAAATTAAGAGAAGGTTTTTAATTGGAATGACCAAGTCAACGTTGTTAATCTCCTTACTTTTGTATTCTGGACTTAAAAGTATAGATCAGAAAGAACAATAAAGATAGTCCTATCCAATAATACTGAATAATCTAACAAGCACATATATCATTAACTAGTCTCTAATACAAGGAGGAAAATAGTTGTGTTCTTGGTCAGTGGTGTAGAAAACCATTTGAATTTGATCATGGACTCGAGAAGAATTTGCCACACTTTAAATTCCAAGGTGTTTTTGCTAGTTGCTCCAACATGTCTATAGTGAGCTAGCATGTTGCCTTTTGCTCTTGCTTTGTCATTTTTAAATTTGTAAATGCATATATGTCCACGAAGAACTTTTCCTTCATGATATCCTATTATGATCTTACAGGAAGGAAGTTTGCAAACTATTGACTTATTGGCTGGTAGTAATGGTGGACATAGTTTTGATGCTTCTCAGGTTTGAATTGTTTTCCCTATTTAGTTTTAGGAGCCACACTCTAGTTTCTTGTGCTTGGTCTGCTTTAATATGGTCTCCTGTGTCATAGTTGTTACTATACTGCATTCAATATGTTCAGTGTGACATAGGTATTGCATTTTCTTGGTCATTTTGGATATTCACCTTTAGGAAGTAAGAGCATGTCATAGTGAGTTTTTTCTATTTTGAGTGGCAATTTGCTGATTTGGAAACTATTACGCAGTTTGTTTACATGAATCTTCATGTACACATTGAAGATAGTATAATTGAGCTGGTGGATGCTGATGATTTCTTAAGTCTTGTTAGTGGACATGTTAACACACCAAGTTTTAAAATAAAGGGGAGGCATCTTGGAATTACAACCCTTTATGTAAGTTATGGTCAACCTCTATTATTTTGATTTCATCTCAGTCAAAAGTCTTAAGACTTTTGAAAAACTCGACAAGCTTATTCGTTATTTATTGAATCCAGGTCAGCGCTATACAACATTTGGGACATGTAATACAAAGTCAAGTTATTAAGGTGGAAGTTTACGCAGCCCCAAGAATACACCCTGACAATATTTTCCTACTACCTGGTGCATCATATGTGGTATGTTTCAAAGTACAGGTGTCGTTTTTTTTCATTACAAGTTTGAGAATGTGAACTTTGAAAGAAACACGTTAAATTCTTCTCGTGGGCTTTTTTTTTATTTCAGTGGGAAACGGAAAAGTTTACATTTTTTGGAAAATAATTGCTCACAATTTGCTTGATATATCAAGATTCATATGTTTATTTTTTGGTTCAGTATTCATGTATTTACCAAGTTAATTGCGTTTTTTACAAGCAGTCACCTAAAGGTTATTATTTGTCAAGATTTGCTTGTTGAATCTCGTCTAGAATCATTTACGGAGCCTATAATACTTTGTTCATGTGTCTCTTTTCCATACCTTTCTATTGTCTACATGTTTTAGAATTTTCTTTTTGTGATTGTTTATCTTTGCATTTTGATGCGTTCAATATTGGGCTGACGAGGAAGTTTACACCATTGTTCTCTCCCATTTTCTTGGTTTTATGGTGACATAATGCTATTATGTTTTCTGCATAGCTTACGATGGAAGGAGGCCCAACTCTGGGTGTTCGTGTTGAGTATGAAATTGAAAATGATAAAATTGCAAGTATTGATAGATATTCTGGACGACTCTCAGCAAGTTCTATTGGGAACACTGTAAGATGTGAAATCCTGTTCAGACTTGTTATTGTTTAGCAGTTTTTTTTCCCTTAATTTGTTATTGCAGAAAAATTTTATCTTGTTGAATTGACGTGAGTAACAGAGGATGCAGCTTATATTTATGCAGATCAAATATGCTAACAATAAGGAAAATAAATCACACAATATTCCGAAACAAATCTCCTACAAATAAGGAAACAGAACAACGGAGATATTTCTAAAAAGTAAATCAGACCTCATTCTGATTTATTCCCTTTAACTTGATCCTACAAATCTGGACAGATATAGCATTTGTAATTTATCCTTATCTCTGTAATTTATTTTAAATCATAAAATTCTAATTCCTAATTAATCCACATTATCTAATATAAACATTCATGCATATGCTTCTTAAATCACATGCTTTAATACATCGACTCAAGGTAGATTTTGTACTTTGACCGGAAATGAACGTGTTTTTGTTATGTTTGTGACCATGTTACTAGTACTGACAACCTGCTGATGTAACACAAGTTATGCTACCCTCAATTTATAAAAATTAAGCAGGTAAAGGTCAGTTTTCAGCAGCACAATCTTAAGCTTACGCTTTGTTAACATTTTATGGACTTTCGCGTGAGGGATCAGTCAATTGTAAAAAACTATTGATTGACCCTTGCTTTACATACTAAGATTTGAAGTTATGGGATACACTTGTTATAATGGTATTTTAGTGGAAATCAGCCCATGGTGTGCTTTTTGAACACTGGCAATGCATGTTTTCTGGTCAAATCAGGGTTGTTGAGTATTACACAATTTCTTGACCTCACTGTCCACTGATAAACATGTCGTCATCTGTTTACCCTGGCACTAATCGTTTATTGTATGATCGTCCTTGACACTGCTGTTTAACTCTTCATTAACAGTACAAGTTCCACATGCCCATGACACACGTGTACAGTTTACTAGTGTTTGATCCTGACTACCTCTTTAATCAATTTATTTTGAAAGAATCAGTATTTCTCATACGAAGGTCAGTGGTTCATAATGAGTCAAACTAAAAAATAACACGGCCTCCAATTGAGCATTTCATGAGAGAATCTAATACACATATCAATTGTCATTTATTCGAGGAGATGTTGTCCAAAGAACTTAGTACTGGATTCATCAACACTAGTAGCCTAAAATTCAATTTATATGTTGCTACCTCGGTGCATATGATTTTTATACTTCAACATGAGAGAGATTGTTGAAATAGGTGTTATTATTTTTTTGTACAACTTTTGTGAAAGTTATTTTCGGGTGTACCTAATTTTAGGTTAAGGAACATAGGCAGTAGCCTTTCTCTTTGAGATATACTTGTACTCATCTTTTTATATATACATATACATCAGCTGAGATGATACTCACTGATTTTTGGCTATCTCTAAATTCATGTTAAACAATCTGGGTTTCTTCATTCACTAAAAATATTAATTTCTATTGAAAATTATTTTCAATTTAGACCTTGATCTAAAGGGTTAAAAAGTAGTTTAACACATACTTCTGCCGTCAATACCTATCAGAGATACAAAAGCTGTTCTTCAGCCTCCAAATAACTTAAGCTTTTTGGGAATTTCTTCTACACGGGATTAGACTCTTTGACCAAGTTGTATGGTTTTGATCATTACTTTGTCGTTCTTCATAATTAAATTAATTTGCACTGATAAACTGGGCTGTTTGTTACCCACACTTCCAAGTTCAAGCCATAATGCCAAAAAAACTAGCATGAAAGGAATATGTTGGATATCTCTATGCCATTCTTGGGTCTTCACCAAATTGTTTAAACTTAAGGATATTTAGTCTTTCACAATACCAATTTGAAAAGGGGTAGTTTTTGAGGTGCATGGCTCATCCTGGAATTATACATGTTTACTATTCATGTCTTTTTGGTTGACCCTTTTTATACTGTCTCAATTTAGAGTTGTGTGCATATTAGGGTCAATAATTTTCATCAGTATTATTTTTCTGATTTTGTAGTGTATTTTATATCTTCCTCTCATTTACTCATCTTTCTTCTACATTTAGCCATTTTTTCTTGAATACATATGCTAACTATTTGAATTTTTATTTAAGATAAAACACATGTTTATTCCTTTTACAGTTTGGGCGTTACGTCTTTTACATTTCATCATATATGGTTGGTGGAAGATATTTCTCTAATCCAAGATATTATTATTGTCAGACAATTACTGCTAGCGTCTTTGTAAATGGTGATACTGTGATTTGTGAAGCACGGAGTATTTTAAGGGTGGGAATTCCGACTACTGTCACTTTACATGTCCAGAGTGAACAACTTGGGATTGGCCGCAAATTGCCAATTTATCCATTATTTCCTGAGGTGACAGTTGAAATCAAGTTTCCGTTTGTGTATGCATTATTGTATTTCAAATCCTAATATTGATGACCTTTTTGGTTTTATCAGGGTACTTTGTTTTCTTTCTATGAGCTATGTAAAAATTACCAGTGGACTATTGAAGATGAAAAGGTTTGGCCATATCTTCTACTCGATCATTTCATTTCAAAATGCTTTACAAAGCATCAACTCATTGCAACTCAAGCGTACACCGTATACAGAAGTTACTCTCCTAGGAATTTAGATTCTGTATGGCCTAAAAAACATTACAATTGAGAAAACTGCCAAGAAAATTGAGTCAGCGGGAAAGTGTGTTGTGATCTAAATAGTAAAGATACAACTGATTCAAAACAAAGCTTCTTCCAACTCTGCCTGAAACTTGTCTTTTCTGTATGAGTGTTCCTATCAAATTATGTATTGACCACCAAAATGGAATTATTGCAAACTAAGTAAAATTTGTGCTGCTATAGCGGAACTGCTAATTTTCAACTTTCTGACCATCTGCCTTGCATTTATCACCGTTATCAAAGTTGTTTTCCTTTATTCCACAAATATCAGCTAAGTCTATCGCAATAGTCTGCCTTATTTCATATCTCAGCCTTGACTAAGACAGCTACCAAAGATAATGTGTTAGAGCTACTTTAGTTAACAAAAGAGGCTAAAACTTTAACTTTCCCCAGAAACCAGATCATTGAAAAATGATACTGTAAACATTTTCCCAACCTCTTGTGGGAAATGAAGTGTAGGGTTGTAAGTGGTCCGGGTTGAGTTGAGTTTAATCTAATTATTTGTCCAATCCAATTAAATTTGTTTGGGTTGAGTTGGGTCAGCTCATGTGAGTTTTACCTTTTCTTATGTAGTAAACCAATTGTGTTGAGTCATCAGATCGATTAGTTTATAAAAGAAATCATTTATTAAGAAAAAATACCTTAAAATAAATATTTACAATGTTTCTTAATAATTATAGAGTAACCACAATACTTATAATATATACATAAATAATACTCATAATAAATATAAAATTATTAAACAAATAATATTTTTATTATATATTTATCATATAGCCAGGTTCATCGAGTTTGCAATTCACCGAATCCAATTCGAATTGTGTACACTAAATAAAATTCAACCCGACTCAACACATAAAAATCTAATTAGGTTGTGTTGGCTAGGTTTGAGGGTTGGATACAGCCTGCTTTCACCTCTAATAAAGAGAACACGACCATCCAAGCCCCCCGCCCACAAAAAGAAACAGTGGGATTTAAAACTGTCAATTCAAGAGTAGGGTTTAAAATTGTCAACGCAAGAGAGTAATCTGTCCACCCTTTTACTTCATACTTTTTCGGTCAGGCAACCTTTTAAGTAAATAATACTAAAAGGTAGGGTAAAGAATTTTATCTTTGTTTCTATAGGTATTGAGCTTCAAGGTGGCAGAGACCTTGCACGGGGATAGTATCCAGTTTACTACTTCAGAAGGAAGTCGAGTTAATAGTTATTTTGACGAGAACGACCTTGGCTTTGTTAATGTCTTGTATGGAAGGTATTAAGTAATTTTACATTTAAGAATAATATTATGTAATAAACACTGTTTAATGGTACTTTTCTCTTTGGGTATCCTTCTCCCACCTTCTAGTGTATCATGTTTGTATGTCTAAATATTTTTCACTTGTCTTCTATCTAGTTATTAGATGTCTGAATCCAAATAATGGTCTGTTGTGCCTCCAGTTAGCATGTACCATTGGTGCAGAGTCTTTTTAATATTCATGTTGTTTTCCTTTAGTTTTTTTCTTGTTACTCAAATTAGTTCCTTGAAGAGCAATGTAAAATTGTTCACAGGGTTTGGCAACATGTCAATGAAGAAATTATTTTGAACAATTTCAATAGTAGGGTCGAGGAGTCTGTGATTCAGTTCCAAATGTTTGTCTTTTCAGATCTGCAGGCAAGACCAATGTTGCTGTATCTTTCTCGTGTGAATTTTCAACTTCTGGGTCAAGGCCACAGTCAAAGTTTTACAGTTCATCTTTGTCAGTAACAGTGATTCCTGATCTTCCACTGGCTTTGGGAGTCCCCATAACCTGGATTCTTCCTCCCTACTATATAATGACAAGCCCTTTGCCTTCATTGTCAGAATCCTATTCACAATATGATAGTCGGAATTATAGGGGAACCATCAGCTATTCTTTATTAAGAAGTTTGGAGAAGAACGAAGTTCTGCAAAAAGATGCCATATTCATTGATGGGGATAGAATTAAAACTACCAAAAGTAATAATCTCGCTTGTATTCAAGCTAAAGATCGTAGAACAGGAAGAACAGAGATTGCTTCTTGTGTCAAGGTTTCTGAGGTGTGTAACAATCTTTCATTTACTGTTTACTTGGGTCCACTTGGTACTCATGAGACTAATTAGAGTACAACTATCCAGCCTTATGACATGTTGCTTTCTGCTTGAGCTGGCTCTTTTTTACAGGTGTTAATGTTGATTAATGACTTTATACAATGGATTTTTTAAATAATAAATGGTTTTAAACCTGCTTTTCCTTGTTTGTACACTTTTTGCATTGTGGTGAGAGCTAGCTGCACTGTGTCACATTTAATTTTTAACATGCTAGTGTGCTTTATCCGTGTGCTGAAAATTGTTGTTCTCCTTTATCAGAGTACAGTTACTCTGCAAACTGTTTTGTTTTCTATTTTTGTACAGCAGGAGTATAGTATAAGTGTCACTATAGTATTTCAGTTGTTTCTTCTCACCTTCTAACTAACTCTTAGTTAGCTAGGGTTGTTACAGGTTGGTTAGAGCTCTATTTACTCTACTGTATTCAGTTGTGTTTGTAGTTAGCTTTATATACTTGATTGAACTTCGTTACATCATTTTACAAGAAATCTAAATCTCTTCTTCGTTCTCTCTGTCAACCTGAATATCTTGTGTTTCATTGCTGGGTAGGGACAGGAGAGAGATCGATTAATCCATTGTCCATCTTGAATTTCCATAACTAAATCCATCAGATAAATTTATATTTAGGTTTATAAGTAGGTTGTGTTGAGTTTATTTAATTGAATTTTAGCCCAACTAAGTTTAATTGGATTGGGTTGGGTTCATCTCTTCTTATTTAAGGGTTTTTCTTTCTCCACCTCCATATGTTCAAGCTGCATCCCCATAATATCAAACATTCACAATTACACTTCTTTTTCAACCCCTTCAACTCTGCACTGTTTTTCTTAAACGCTTGCACCTTTCTTCTTCAACCCTTCCATCGCCACGTCAAAGGGTTATTCTTGTGGGAGGTGGCGGCTTCCACCTTGAACCAGTGGCAAGGATGCATCTAAAGGGAAAGGATGCAGAGAGAGAGCTTCTGAAAATTATTTTAAAATAGGGTCAGGGGTATTTTTGTCTTTTATAGTATCCTATGGGGGTACAGGTTGAACACATGGAGGTGGAGAAAAAAAAAACTTATTTAGCAACCCAAATTGGGTTGGGTTGGGTTGGGTTGTCAGGTTTAGTGACTAGTTACCATTTTTAACTCTTTTAACAAAAAAATACCTCAACCAATGTTTCCTAATTTTTATAAAGCTAGAACCAATACTTGCTACAGAATAATAGCAGTAGTTGTAAAAATACTGAAATATACTTCAATTATGGAAGGAAATAAAAAATTATTTTATTGATAATAAACACACCAAATACATTCGCATCATCTCTATCTGTTATAATCAAATTCTTTAAAATAAGGATATAAATGAACAAAAAGATTCTAAAGATTTTTTTTTGTTAATTACTATGGAGATATGGAGAATATTTTTAACCTAATAATATGCTATTTGCAACAAATATCAAAACAGTAATAATAAATGTTTTACAACTCAGTGCATGCAGTCTCCAGAGAGGAAGTCAAACATAATCTCTTTTATGGAACATTGATATTTAATCATAATAAACATGTGTGGGAAAGAATTTTTACTCACAATATTGATAAAGCAATATTCATATAATTATCTGACAAATAATATTTTTATTGTATATTTATTACCTAATTGGGTTAGGTTGAATTTATTAGGTTTAAAATTCATAAACTCATTACTAAACCCAATTCTAATTTTGTTCACTTGAAAAAATTCAACTTCAATCAACAAAAATGTAACCGGGTTGGGTTGGATGGATTCCTTGTTGGTTGCAACCTGTTTACACCCTTAATTACAATAGTGAAGTTTAATGGATTGGATTAATTCAGCAAATGATTAATGGACCAATCATATATAGAATTATATCCATTGTATTTATATATACACGCTATAGTTTATATATATTTGCGCACCTGAGCATATAATAAATACAGTCCAAAGTAAAATGGGTTGATTTTAATGTAGGTAAGTATTCAAAAAGGAAGAGAAAGAGATAGACAGTAATCATAAATAGATAGGCTGGGCGTCTATTTATTAAACAAGTCTTTGGTGAATTGGATTTTTTAAATACTTTGTTAGTGAACCATAAATTGTTTTTTAATCATTTTTTTCTGGTCCATTCATAATGGTCAATCCATAAATCATCCAATATCCATTTGTCTCTCCTTCCTCTTGTTGCCTGTCTGTTATCAGCAGAATAAGTACCTATTTTGTTAACCATGCTATTTGCATTATGGATTGGGTGTACGCTATTTGTTTGGAAATTTTGTTCTGATCATGTTTCTTTAATATGATCAGGTGACTCAAATTAGAATTGCCAGTAAGGAGCTTCTCCTCAATGTGATTAACCTTGCTGTTGGCGCAGAACTTGATCTTCCAACAAACTTTTATGATGCTCTTGGTATCAATGCCTCCTTGATAATGAATAACATACAGGAACTTTCAAACTGAAAAGTACTAATCTTTTATTGTCTTACTGTGGTTCAACAGGAAATCCTTTCCACGAAGCCTACAATGCAGTGCCTTTTCATGCTGAAACTAACTACCCTGATGTTCTCTATGTAAACAAAACAGCTGACGGAAAAGGCAATGTTCATATCAAGGTTTGTTAATAAATTTTATTGGAAATCATTTTTCTTAGTTGCCTTCTTATAATTTGGAGCAACGAGCTGCACAAGATCCTGCTGCTTGCACAAGCATAGATTTTGGAACCATGATCTTTCTTTTTATCTTGGAAAGTGTCCCGTAGGACTTTGGTCTCTAACAAAGTCAAGCCTGCATTGTGTTATCATGATCAGGCTTAATTAGTGAACTTTATGCATCCTTGTGATTCAACTTGAATGGTTTGTTTGGTCTGAGAAAGAAAATGAAAAGAGAGAAGATAGAAGGTAAGTAGTGAGAAAGAGTATATTTTAAGGGTTGTTTTCTACTAGAGAAATATTAAAAAAGGGAAGAGAAAGAAAATGAAATTTCATTAAATAGAGAATTTTGTTCCTATTAAAAATATTGTTATAAATAGATATAAGGCTATTTTAGGAAAGATGCAAAACATTGTTTCTCTCTCTTTACACTCACAAGACAAAAAATAAAAAGTGGTGGGTCCCACTATCCTTTAATTTCTTTCTCACCTATTTCTCTCATGCCAAACTAGGAGAGTTTCTCCTTTCTCATTTATATATCTCTCTCCCCCTTTAGTTTCTTTTTCTTCTATTTAACCTCTACAAAACAGAGAAGAGAACATATCAATGAGTGCATTGCTTTAGAACAAACTATATTTGTTTACCGTCTATGCAGATTTGTAGTGCTGGTATTTTTATTCAGTATACTATTCGTGAAATCTTTTTGCTTAGCTAAGTAAATTAATATAACTCTTGTCCTGGTTGCTGATGGTTGAAGGCAATTCGGCATGGTAAAGCTCTTGTGCGTATATCAATTAGTGAAGATCTGGAAAAATCAGATTATGTGCTGGTAAGTAATAATTTTCCCCCAAAATCTGCACTAAGTTGTATAGTGTTCTACGCACATATCTTAATCTCCTATGCTGTATGCTAAATTTTAGAACCTATATTTTAACGACAATATAAAAATAATTTCATTCAGATGCCCGATACACCTAAACTGGCTTATAATTTTGTTCAAGGTGATTTACCTTCTCAGAACCGAGTTAATCTTGCAGGTCTTTGTCTCATTTGTTAAAATATCTGTTAATATTAGCAATCTGTTAGTATCAGTCAGTGAGATAGTTAGCTTGGCTGGGATAATTAGACAAATTATGGCCTGTTGCCTAAGAATACGAAGAGGTTGAGAGAGACCACGTTGCCTCTTTTATGAGAGAATTGTGGTCTTTGTGCTTTAGAAGGTGTGCACCCCAGTAGACTGCTGTGCTTCTTTGTAATTGAGGTTTACCCTCCCTATTTGTTCTCAATAAGATATCTAGTTTCTATAAGACTTCCTTTTATAGTAGTTCACATTCCTTCTAGGAAACAAAATCCTAGATTCAAGTTAATGATCACTAGACGTGATAACCATCTAACATGACCAAGTTAATAGCATTTCCACTGTTGCCATGCATTTGATATGTTAAGTGAAATTGTTAGATCTTTGTAAATATAGCAATGGTGGATATGAATTAGACTGATTCTAGATTTGTTATTAGCTTAGAATAGAGTAACTGAATATTCTGTAATTATGCTCTCAATATTTTGTAATTGTGTATTATCCCCTATAAATTAAATAGTTTTGTTGTGTTCTAAATACATGAAATTCATCCTATGATCTCTTGTTTCTCTCTCTCTCTCTCAACAGAAATCACCATAAAATGAGAAGTATTGGAGAGAATTTTGATTGATAAATTTTTTAACATTTTCTCTCGATGTAGTTTTTGCTATCTGAATAGGATACCCGATCCTTATGTTCCACTTTATTCTTCTCTTTGATAAAATTCCTTATTTGAAAAACCATTATTATATGTAATTTTTGAAAAAAAGTTTACCCTTGGTTGGTTTTCTGTTATCTATTTCAGTAAAGTATATTATTTTTTATAATACAAAAGGTGTGGTAGGGTTTAGGTCAGGAAGGGTACAAGGTTAAAAAGGATTAAAGTTCAATTTGTTAGTAAAAGAGTAACTACTTGTATTCAGTAATAAAAAAAGTGATAAGGAGGATTAGCAGGGTCAGTGAATAGTTGTGAAAGGTAAAATGGGAGCCTGACTCTCTTGAATACCAGGAGAGGAAGAGAAGTCTATGAAATATCATTCCTGTGTCATATTGATACTACTGGGACATAGATTAATTTTTTAGTGATAAAGACTCTTTACCACACTTTCTGACCCAGTTTTATTGAAGTGTCAGTCAAATTTATTTTAACTTTTCGTTAGAATATTGAAAAGTATCCATTAATATCTAGACTGTATCAGAGTAATGTAGTAGAGTATCTTTGGATATCTTTTCTATGGGCTTGTTTGATTATTGATTTTAAAAACAGTTTTTATTTAAAAAAAAAACTTCTGTGATAGTGGTTGTTTTAATTTGAAATTCTTTAAAAGTTTTTTTTATGAAAGTTTTAGACATTTTGAAAAGTTATTGTTTTTATAATGACATTTATAAACTAGGAAGCAGACCTATGTACAATAGTGTGTCGCTGCGTCCAACACCTTTTGTACACTGGACTTGTTAGATATGCACATGTCTGACACTCTTCAATTGTGTCACAATTAAAATCTATTTCTATTTCAGCTCAGATCAGACACCTCTTCGACACAGATTGGGCATTTGTAAGGAAAGTGAACCGACATCTATTCTTGGTTAAACACTTCCTAGAATTTATCATAAAAAAAGTGAAAAAGTTATGAAAAATAATATTATAAATAATGCAAAACCCATTTTTTTAGGTTTGTTTCCGTAAGACTTAACTAGCTATTTAAACTATTAAGATCTATGTTTCTTATTTAGAATTCTATTGTGAGGACTGTTATTATAAGGAAACTGTAATATTTTTATATTTCATACACATCAATGGTGTTGCCGTGTCCTGTAAGTTGGACATAAGCTGTGTCCCAGTGTTTGTTACTGTTGTTTCTGGTGTCTTTATACAGTTGGTCTTTCGTAGTTTATACAGTAATTTACAAATAACTCGTTTCACTACAACAATTTGAGAATAAAATCTGAATTTTGAATATCATCTACCAATCACGATCCATGGATATTTTATTTGCTAGCATTTAATTTCCCCCAATCTTCTGTCTATTTTCGAAATCATGTTACCAAACTTACTTTTTCTTTTTGTTTCTGTAAAGAGCTTTTCAAGTTATTTTAACTGATAATTCTGAAAAAAGAAAATAAAAACAGAACAAAAAATAATTGCTATATTTCCTTATTACATATAGACTTGTTTTCTTATTTAATTGGAATTAACAGTCTTAATACACAAGTATAAATAAGGATTAGTGTTTTTTCTTTTGTAACAAATGCAACGTGTCATATACGTGATATATGCTTTATATTTTCATGTATCTCATTGTCACGTAATGAATTGTCCCTCTGCAAGTTATACATCTGAGACCCACTATTCTCCCTTGTATTCAACTTGCTTCCCCATTTCCTGTGTTCTTTTCCACTATCTGAATCTGTGTATATTTTACACCTTTTGCAGATTAGAGTGGGTGCCCATATATATCCTCAAAATCCAGTTCTTCACATAGGAAGTCCTCTTAACCTAAGCATAAAAGGTGTGGTCATTTTGAATGGTTGCTATTAATTTATTTTTCTAACAATGTCTCTTGAAACAATTTTCTTTTATAAAACCAGTTGTATTTGCCAGAGATGTAATGAAAACATCCATTTACTGTTGTCTAACATGATTTTGGGAGAGTTACTTCGTTAACCCAGCACCAAAGTAGACAGTTATTTCAATTGCTTGACCGAGTTGAGTTCAGGGCATTTAATCTTTTCCTGTTACCAAATTATTAACAAGTGATAATGCATTCTACCTTTAAGTTTCAGGTTTGAGTGATACAGTTTCTGGACAGTGGTTTACCACAAATAGAAGTGTAGTATCCGTTGAATCATTATCTGGGATGGCCAATGCTATTGGGGAAGGTTCAGCCCAAGGTGCTAGATTTAAGTACTGAAAATGAACTTTTTAATTGTAATAGTTTTTGCTTTATAAACAATTATTACTCCCTCATTGAATGTTATTATGAGCAGTATCTTTCCGTTATGGAGGATCAAAACTGCAAACAACAATTACAGTGTTGAAAGGAGATTATATTTCTGTGCATGGTCCAAAGGAGATGTTAACTAATGTCCCATACCCCTCGAAAGGATACAACTTTTCCGTGAAATTCAGGTTTGTGAATTATAACCCTATAGATTTTAATTTGGTCTGAATGAAAGCGACCTACTCTTCTGACTGAATAGATTGTAAGTAATTCCTACAGTGAATCCCTTGATGCACCTGGAGAAAACAAGAGAATTTTATTCAATTGTAGAGTAGATCCGCCATATGTGGGGTATAGATCTTTATCCATTTCTCTCGTGATTCTTTAAAATGCACAATTCATTCTTAGATATATCTTCTACCTTCATTCACTCAAGGTACGTGAAGCCATGGCTGGATCAGGACTCAGGCAATTCGTATTGCTTATTTTTCCCTTACTCACCAGAGCATTTGGTGCACTCAGTACCTAAGTTAGAAGGCATGAGGCCGGATGTATCACTCTCCATTTCTGCTTCTCTTGAAAATGAACATGTTTCTGGATCTGCTTCAGCACTTTTTATTGGAGGATTTACTATAATGGAGATGAGCAAGGTGTGGATCCTTTGATTCTTCCTCGTTTCATTGCTTGAAATTACATTTCAGAATTAGGGAAGAGTGCTTGATTTAGGAAGTTTAGTGCCTGTGATTTTCTTGATCTCGATTCTTGATCAGTTCTCCTTTATGCCTGTGATGTGCCTGTAATTTATGATGTTAAATATTTTACCCCCACCCCCTCAGAATCCGTTGCTGCTGAATCTGACACTAGGCTCTAACAAAACTGGCATTACCATATTGGGAAATACTGGTAAGATGGCATATCTTTGTTTTTTTTTTTTTTTGCGTGATTACCTCATTTTGTTGCGTAATTATCCAATACTTTTGTTAGTAGTTTCTCTTTATAAAAATAATGTGGTTTGGTGGGTGATGTAAATCATTCTGATGGGTCCCATGGGATATTCATATTTGTCATGTTCACTAATTGTTTGGAGCATAGTTGCAACAAAAATTTGTTGCTGTCTTCTTCTACTATATGTAAGGTTAAACCTGTTGGCCGTTTTGTTATAGATGTTGAAATTCACTGGCATCACCGAGATTTGATTATGATCAGTCTCATCCATAGAGAAGATATTGGCATTCGTGGGTTTGCACGGTATGAGGTAAGTACTTTCAATGAGTTTCATCAGTGGTCAAATCTAAATTTGAAATTATTGTTGGTAGGTGATTACTTTTTTTATCTCTAGTTAGGTCAAATGCATTCTCCTTAATCCGTTGCTAAAGTATCATCTGAAAAGTTGCACAGCTATCAAGTGAACTGATCCCACTGCCAGAAATGCAATAAATGTTCTGATTTTTGGATTTAAAAATATATTCCAATTTATTTTTCTTGTCCATGTCTCCAGGTCCAACTTCTGAAAGCCAAGAGATTCAAAGACAAAATCCTCATCACACTCCCAGCTAATGGTAACATATTCGTGAGGCTTAATATTACTTAATTTCCTTCAACATTATAATTTTTTTT
The DNA here is from genome assembly GCA_030347555.1 of Lablab purpureus. NCBI lineage: Eukaryota > Viridiplantae > Streptophyta > Magnoliopsida > Fabales > Fabaceae > Lablab > Lablab purpureus. The sequence goes on from CM059257.1 coordinate 32,399,065, forward strand.
AAAGGGAATAGATTCAACACTGTTTTGGTGAACTTCTATAGAGAAGAAAATTAGTAAAATGAAACAAACTTCTCCCATTAGTTAAAATAAACTTTTGGAGATACTAAATGAAATAAGCTTATTCAAATTAACCTATGGGAGAAATGTGTTTCATTTAGCCGATTTATTTTCATATACATGTACTTGTACAGAAGTTTATTAAACAAATTTGAAGAATCTGTTAGAGGTAACTATTCTAGTCTCTGAAAACATAAAGCGCGATCACATTAGTCGCGAAAGGAAGGAAAATTAAAATAAGTCTGAAGCTATTTTTTTGCCCTAAAGTTAACTACTTGATGTCACCTTAGTCCTTGAAATCATGTTAATATATGATCACTTAAGTCAATTTTGGACTAAAGTGGGTGACACTGCACTTTCACGGGTTTATTTGAATTTTATTACTTTTAGAAATTAGGCAACATAGCCTCTCAACGATCAAATTGGATATTCATCCCAAAGTTTAATCTTTCTTTCCCTGTTTTATTACAGGCCAGAGTGTGGAAATAGACGTCAACCATGAACCTGAGGAAACAGCACCATCCAGCATAGCCATAAATAAAGCCTTCTGGGGAAGTATCCTGGGGTGTTTTCTGCTGTTGATTTTATCAATCGTAATCTTCACACGTTTCTTGGACAAACCAGAGAGATCTCAGCAAACAAGTTCTCCGGTTACTGCAACTACAAGCATTGCAACACCCACAACTTCTGATAGAACCAGCCCATCTGTTGTAAATGACATGTCTCCTCGAACACCTCAACCATTTGTAGACTATGTGAGGAGAACCATCGATGAAACGCCATATTATAAGCGAGAAGGGAGAAGAAGAGTTAATCCACAGAACACGTTTTAGACTCTACCACTACTCTCACTTCTGATAAGACCTGACTAAGGTTGTACGTTTTCAAAACTGAGAATTTTGTTATCTACATCTAGTTGTGCAAATTTAGGAAATGTGTTATCATTCTTTGATGATCACATTGAATATTTGTCTCATCCTTGGGGTTAGTGCTGTAGTCTCATTACCATGTAGGGATGTTTGTAATTGCCCTGCCTTGTTGCTTAGTTTTTCAAATGATGGTAGTGCAATGTCACTTGTAAAATAAGATTACCTTTGTAGTTGGTAGATTATGAAATAGTGGATTGAAATATAATAAAGTAGAATGAATTAGAATAGAATGGATCCAAAGTTACATTTTGTTATTTGGGTATTAATAATTAATAATCAAATGGAATTTATCAACAACACATAGTAAGACGTAGGGAGTACAGATAATAAAGAAAAAGAGGAATTCTGTTTAAAGTTTTCAAGACCACATCCAAATGTAGAATACAACAGTCATACCAATGCTTTCCAACATCAATCAACTATAATTGTATGATTTTTTTATAAACCAAAACAACATATTGCAGCAAAGAAGAATCTTAGCAAAAGTTGGACACGACCAGGGGTTATCACTACATGCTTCTTCAGGAAATTCGGATAAAATTTAACTTTTTATTTTATAAAATTAATCTAAATAAACGAATTCAGATAAAAAAAATCTGAAGTTTGTAAATAATTCTGTCTAAATTTGTTTTGAATATGAATTTTTATATAATCAATAAAATAAATGGACAATATGAATCTTAAAAGTAGTGTAGTCTTTTTAAAAGATTGTTGTCTCATTCCAACTATAGATGTGTCATAGTCTACGAATAATGACCAAGTTGTTAATCTTGTCTGCTAAAGTTGAGCAGCTAATAAAATGTAACTAAGTTGTTAATCTTGTCTGCTAAAGTTGAGCAGCTAATAAAATGTAACTAATAAGCTTGAGTCGTGAAGGTTCATCGCTTGTTTGCACAATAATCATCATATATCTCTCGTAGCTAGCTTAGATGCTCATGTTTACCTCTACACTTTTTGGTCTCTAGGAATGCATTCTCATTATCAACGCCAAGTAAAGTCTATCAATACCTTTGTTGTTATTATCACAACCAAGTTTACATATTTATAAAATTAGCTCACAATTGGTATTGCTAGAATGATGATACATCATCCAATGTGGTGATCATCTCATCAATAGGTAAATGAAACTTATCGATCTCTTTATGCCACCTCTCAAAGAATGTATAGACAATAAGCCATTACAATTGTCTTATAACTAGTAGTGCAAAGTGTTAACAATCTACATAGTTCAACTGCAATGTTCATGTGGTGGTGTAAGATTTCTACCTTATTCATCTTGTGTCCATGCAACACCAACTTTAGTTCCTCACATTCCTACAAATAGCCAAAATTAATATCTTATTAGAAACAAAATAAAAATACCCAACTTTTAATTTTTCAATACAATAACTTCCTTACTAATTTGTCTCACAAATTAGGAGCCATCCAGTCTCAATACATGTCTTAGCACAGTATTCTTAAACCCCCCAAAATGGTCTATCAAAAAGTAATTATAATGCACATTCTTATCAGCATCATTCTTAACATTGATGTATTCTTAGAACCCAAAAATGACCCATCAAGAGCTACTTATGCATCCTTCTAATGCACATTCTTGTCAACATCGTCATTCACATTTTTCACCCTTTAGAGATAGTTAGTCTCATAGGTACTGTAGGTTGAAAACTACTTTTCTAATCCTGACCATAATTTTCTAAAGAAAAAATTAATAAAAGATAAATAATGAACTAATTCAAAACAATTTTATATTTTTCAATCTGAAATTATATTTTAGATTACTTAATAAATAAATATATCTTGAATTGTTGAATTATGAATTATAATGTGGATCTAAGTGGCTCAATTTATAATAATGTTTTAGATAAATCAATTAATATGCATGGAGGTGCGTGACTTGGAAAAGAGAATGAGGTAGAGTTTGTTGTTTTAAATTTTCCTCAAGTATAGTTTAGTCATTACCTCATATGCATAGGGTGCACGTGGAAACTATGGGTTACAAGAAGAAAGAGCCCACAATACAATATGAAATCTATGATCTCAACATCAGCCACTCACCCTCTCACCATAAATATAAATAAATAAATAAAAAAAAGGGTTTTACAAAATTTAAACACAAGAGCGAAGCAATATCCATCTAGGGTTTCTCTTTTCTCGTTTTCTTTCTCTTTCTCTCGCACTCTCTTCTGAATTCCAAGTCATGGAATCACCCGGTAACGAGCATGTGGTGGGTGCCGCTGACCCCAACGACGTCGTTACGCCCTTCTCCCACAGAGAAGAACCCCACAATTCCCAACCCCTCACCGGCGACGGTGCCAGTCCCGGGTAATATTCTCTTTTCCCTTTCTTTGTTTCAATTTCTACTGGTTTTTCGGAAAATTCTGGAATTGGAGCAATTGGGTAAACGTAGTTCATGAAAAGAACCATTTTTTCTTCACTTCCTAGAAAAGGGTTTTCAATTTGTTGGTTATTTAGATTAGACGATAACAATGTTCTTAGATTTGGTTCTAATTGCACTCGACCCATAATTTGCAGAAAGATATTTATAGGTGGTTTAGCGAGAGAAACGACCATTGGTTAGTTTGCTTTGCCTTTGTTTATGATTATCGTAATTGTTATTTTGGGAGGGGGGTGGCAATCCCTTCTCTGAATTGTGTGGATTTGTAGCTTTGAACCTTGATTTTTTATAACCTTACCCCCTTTGACTTGTGTATTTTGTTGCAGCTCAATTTATCAAGCACTTTGGGAAATATGGTGAGATCACGGATTCCGTCATCATGAAGGACAGGAAAACAGGGCAACCTCGTGGATTCGGGTTTATAACGTACGCCGATCCCTCTGTGGTTGATAAAGTCATTGAAGACCCTCATATCATCAATGGAAAACAAGTATGACTTCAATTTGATGATGTCTTGGCTAAGGATGTCATGTTACCTGTTTTTCGTTTTGATTATAGTGATTAGTGAATGGATACTTTGCTGGCTCTTATGGTTTTGGGATCATCATATATAGGTTGAGATTAAGCGGACGATACCAAGGGGAGCTGTTGGCTCTAAGGATTTTAGGACAAAGAAAATTTTTGTAGGTGGAATTCCTTCAAATGTGACTGAAGGTAGGTTGCCTCTTTAGTTAGCTAAATTCTTTGCTTCCTGACTGAGGTGTCAACGAGGGGGCACATTGCAACACCTTGAGAGAGCAAACTCCGAACTATGAGGACAGTATGGGCATAAAAATTTATATAAGCTTCAGATCCTAGAATTGAATACTGTTTTTATATTTTAGAGTACTGTTTAGGATCTGCAAAGGTTTACTATGATATTGTAGACAGACAAAACTCCCTTATTGTGTTGTACCTAATACGTTCGAGCTTTCTTCTCCTAGAATTTCTTCTTATGAATCACTTGGCCTCATGTAATTTGCATCTTTCCTGGTGTGAATGATGTGTTTTGTTTGAATGACGGTGTGTAAGTAAATTGACTATTTTCATTATGACTCCCTTTTGTTCCTTTAAATCTATGCTGAAATTAACTTTTAACAGTCTGTTAGACACTAAAAACAATTTTTGATTTTGAAAGTAACTTCTCAATCTTAGAATAGCTTCGGTGAATGACAATTCCTTTGTTTGGTATTGTTTTTAATCAAAGATGCACTTGTGCAGATGAATTTAGAGACTTCTTTACTCGCTATGGTGAAGTGAAAGATCACCAAATAATGCGGGACCATTCCACCAACCGATCTCGTGGCTTTGGGTTTATCACATTTGACTCTGAAGAAGCAGTTGATGATCTTCTATCCATGGGGAACAAAATTGAATTTGCTGGAGCTCAGGTGAGGAATCTTTTATTTGAAATGAATACCTGCATTACATTATTGTACACATGACTTGCATATTTTAGAATTTTCTTTTTCAAAAAAGTATCTTCCTAAGGTTTAAGCTTTAAGGTGGAGGCTCATTATTGGCTCTGATGCTCTTGTCCAAAGAATATAACTCATGAAACATCAGTAACTTTAACTGTTAATTCACTGCCAATAATCAAGCAGCAATGATTTCTCATCTACCTATTGAGTTCAATGTACCACTTGCAATGTTCTGAAAACCATTTATCAAATCCACAGTTCCATAACGTCATATTAATCTGTGTTTTTGCTTCGAGTACTAAAGTAATCCATATAGGAAATTAATATGGGTGAACTGGTTGGCCATATGGAAAAGGAAAAGGAGAGTTGGTTAAGGGAATGGGAGAGGAGTGACAGAGAGCGAGTGGAGTAGAGGGAAAAGGATCCGATCTTTCTTGGGTAGTTTGGCCATTTAGGCTTGGGCTTTTATTTCTGGGAATTAAGATATTTACCCTTTCATTTTACTTTGTGTTCTTGTTTTAATTTATTTAATTTCCCTGTGGGGCGATTTCTACCATTACCTCGGAGGTCAAATAGGGTTTGTATTGATTTTTAGATAAAATTTAGTGAACTTCACTTATTCTTCTTCAGGTTAGGTTTACTTTGCTTTGAATAGTATGCAAAAACTACAGCAGAGAGATATGTGGGGAAGAAGTTCAAGCATATTAGTTAGAAAATCTACTATTTTTTTGGGAGGGGAGAGGAGCTGGTGATTACATATAGTTTTACTGATACATGATGTCTTCAAGAGTATGTTGCCTTGAGTAGTGTATTAGCCTGATCTATCAACCTTGGAGTGGTGTTTCTTAGTGTGTGCGTGTTTGTTTTACTATTCTATCCCAAGTATCTGGATGGATTTCCAAACACAGTAGTTCTAACTATTCGCACTACCATCCTGGGTTGGGGCTTTATCAATTACATTTTTTTCTATTTAACAGATCAAGAACCTTATTGGAGATTTATTATGTATTTAGAGTCTTTTTCATCAATAAAGTAACCTTGCCATTCTTATGTAGGTGGAAATCAAGAAGGCTGAACCAAAGAAGCCAAACTCTGCACCTCCATCATCCAAGCGCTACAATGACTCAAGGTCTTCATACAGCAATGCTGGATACGGAGATGCCTATGATGGATTTGGTGGCAGTTTTGGAGTTGGAGGTGGTTATAGGTCAGGTGGTGCTTATGGTGGTGGTAGGGGTGGTGCTTATGGTGCCTATGGAAGTGAATTTGGTGGTTATGGAGGATATGCTGGTGCAATGGGACCATATAGAGGAGATCCGTCCCTCGGGTATGCTGGTCGTTATGGTGGAAGCTTTAGTAGAGGATATGATCTTGGTGGCTATGGCGGACCTAGTGAGAATTATGGGGCATATGGTGGGGGTGGTGGTTCTTCTGTCGGTGGCAGTGCTGGTGCCTATCAAAGTGGCTATGATGGCAACCTAGGAGGTGGATATGGAGGAGCTAGTGGAGGTCCCTTCTATGGGAGCAGTAGAGGTGGCTATGGTGCTGGCCGATACCATCCTTATGGAAGATAAGATTGGAAATCAAGCATTTATAGTCTAGGACTAATATGTCTAGCATCAAAGCAAGATTGTAGTTTGTGTTTGGTTCATCAGTTAGATTACATATTTTCTTTTCAAAAGAGAATTGGCAAGTATACTTTCATTTATCAGCACACCCATTTCTTGAAAGTCTAAACAAATTTTTCATTTGATCCTCTCCTTGGAAGTTTTTTTTTTTGTTTCTGTAAGCTGCAAATTGTGCAGTTGTATTCTCAATGTTCTTCACTGTTGCTCTGTACTACTTATTACCATCTTTTTTATGTTTTTGAAGTTTTTTATTTGATTACAACATGCTGGATTGTTATTTTTTATACATGAAAAATTCAGAAGCACCACTCACTTGAACACATTATTTTATGAACATTACAAATCTTTGTTGGTTTTCATATTTTATTAAGATAAACAAAATGCCTGTTTTGTTAATTTTTTTATATTAAAGTCATTTTATCCTACTACTTTGTCGAAAAAGTTCGAGTTAAAAAGAAAAAATTGTCATTTAATGAAAGTATATAGTAGCCTGAGAGTGGATATATATAGTAATATAGTAATTTAAATGCCAATAGGAACACAAGGGAATAAGATAAAAATGTGAGGATTTTTCTAAAGCATGGGTATGCAAAAATTCAGTTTAATTAACTCATCTTTTGAAAATGTTATTGATCTAAATGGAATTTAATTTTTTTTTGGATGTTATAAATAGAAAAGTATAATTAAAAATATTTTTTACTATAACTAATGAATCAAAATTTTCCACCACAGGAAAATTAATAGGTGTTTTGTTCTAGTATTATGATAAAAAATGGTCTAGATTATTGCTATACTTGTTTTTTACAGTAATTTTTGTTTATTGGCTTTTGTCTTTTTATGTTCCATGGTACCATAGTTTATTTATTTTTTAATCTTTTTGGTGTCTTTTTTATGTCTTCAATATGGTCCCTCTATCTTTTAGTACAAGTGCCTCCACAACTGTTTCTATTTTGTCCTTCTATCTTTTATTTTTTGGCTATTGTCTCTATTTTTCAATCCAAAACACTAAGACCACTTATTATATGAATGACTTTATTTTTTATTTATTTATCCCTTTAGTCTCTGCACTTCCAAAAATAGCTTAAATATATTTTCTTTCACACCATGTTTATAATCTCCGTCAACTTTTTTCAATCATACTCACTGTTTATTATGCTTAAAATAATGGTGAATGTGTATCAAAATTTAACTTTTTATTACTAACTATGAACGTAATTTAGATTTTTATTTTATTTGTATGCAGTTCTATGTTTTTCAGGTAAGGAGGTCACATGTTAAAAGTAATGTTTTTAACATTTTAACAAAAATGAAAATACTTAAAAAAGAATGACAAATTGCTCTCACCTAAATAGCACTTTTAAAACATTATTATAACATTTGAAAAGTACATACTGGAAACAGTTTTTTTTTAATTTTATTTTTTCTCCCATAACTTATTCTATATGTGATTTTGGTCCTTTAAGTTTTTCAATTATCCTTCAATTAAGGGCCAACTTTGTTTAATTTAAAAAAAATAAAAAACAAACTTGTTCAACCAATTTTCTTCTACCTGAAACTATTAGCATTTAAAGAGGAAGAAAGAAAAAGTTAGAGATTTATTCTTATTGCTTAAAATCGATGCTTTGGTTGTTGAACTTTGAGTAGAAGTTTTAATTCTGTTGCATTTTGCTTTCAGTTGTGCTAACACAGTTTGCCTATTGAAAGAGAGAAATTAAGTTATTTCTAATTTGGGCAAGCGTGAATCAATGAATTGCTTTTGAGAAAAGTGAGACTATTTGGTGTTCCAGTCCCACCATACAAAAATCTCGAATTTTTCATTGAATCTGTGATAAACGTAATGGACCAAAAACAAATGATCATAGGAAATTGGCCTAAAATGCTTTTTCAGCCACATACCTTGTGTTGGAGATTCCCATGGTTAGGTTATGTCTTTTTATGCCCTCATTCTTCCTCCACCATGCTCATCAAGAAACCATTAGGGTCTCTCAAAATACCACATATCTATATTCTTAACTAATTTATATCTGATATCTGTTTTATTTTTATTTTTTTCACTTCTTATCGTTCAATAATTTTGTGTAGTGTTGGGACTTGAGATTGTAATTTTCTCTTCTTTAATTTCACCTTTTTCACTTTGGAAAGTTGTTTGATGCTCTGGCTTTCCTTAGAAAGAAAAGCTTTGCCTCAATAGAAGAACAGGTTTGCAGGAACAGGAGTGATCAGAAAAGTGAAGAAAGTAATTTGATGAAAGTTGATGAGAAGACCATGACATCAAGTACACGACAAAAAATGAATACAGTTACAGGCTATTTGGCTATATGAGAACATATAAAAGTGTAATCAAAAGATGCAATCACAAAAGAGGCAGATAGGCATATAATTGGAGACAATGCACGTGTTTGATCCCAAATTACACACAGCAAAACTTTATCAGTCATAAAATTTTAGCACATATATATTAGTTTCATAAGTTGATGAATATGGTTGTGATTGCTTCCTTTGGATCTGTTGTTTCTCATTTCCATTGTGTAAATTATGCAGGCATGGCCTATGGGTCCATATGTGAGAATAACTTCATTCATAATGAATAATGTTAAACTAAAACTCCTAAGAATAACTTCATTAGTCTAATACAATTGTTTATCTACTAATGTTATACCTAGCTAATGAAATTATGATGTGTTCTCTCGTTACTCTATGCAACATTCTTGTTTCAAGTTCTTCTACTAAGTCTGATGTCATAATCATTGAATACATAAACCCTCTATAACTGTTTTACCTCAATCAGTATTTCAGGTTATACATCAGTCATCATAAAATGTGCAACTCTAGTATGTGATCCCATGATACTTTTAAGAAAGTCATATATATCTCAAACTCTATTATCAGTTCAAAATAGGTAAAAGGGGCAATAAAAATTCTCCAAAATTGAAGGGTAAGAAAAATTTGATCACACTTCTCTTTGATTTTAGAGTGTATCTTTGTGTAAATGAAAAATGATAAAAATGTAAGATTATTTCTTTATAATATTAATATCACACAGTGCGGATTTTTTATATTCAAATAATAGAGTTCCTCTAACACATGATAATCTTCTCATGATATATAACTAAAATTCTTGAGAGTATAATTGAGAACCACATCCTACTCTGCATGATAGCAGAAACAGTATATGTTTGGAAACTGATTGGAAGATAAGAATGACATCAATTTGGTCCGAAAAACATGAAAAAATATAACTATTAGCTTTGAGTTAAACATGAAAAATCACATCGACAACATCATGTAGTAGTCCATAGTAACTTGTGATGTCTATTTATACACAGTTGATGGTGATTTTTGAGCTGAGACTTATGCGATGGACGTGTGATGAAACACAGGTTGTAGCTTTCTACTCCACAGTGTGCAGTGTGCAGAGTTAATCACGTGCAAGATGACAGAACCCTTTTTCACATATCATCCCAAACATTCATATCATATCACACGAAGCAGAGTAACAAAACTACATATTTTATAAGATATGTTGCAAGCTGTGTTATGCTGTGACAACATAAACAGCCTGTGAAGCCTATTAGCCTTGTTTCATTCATAATACTGTCTTCTGTTCTGTGTTGCCAATAATTAACACCAAATTCAATCTTTCTTTGCACAAATAAGATTGCATCACACTCAGCTACATGTTCTACACACCCAAAAAGAATCAGTGAGCTATTAATAGATTTGGTTTATTATATATACAAATCTAAATATTGAATCCTTGAATTTTCATTGGATATTGATTCAACTAGTCTAAAATCTAACTCTTAGAACACTTAACTTGGCCAAGATAAACTGTTTTTAGAAATTAGAATTTTTAATAATTCTGATTAATGATAAAAAGTATATCTAAGAAAATGCTGGGAGAAAATATTGATAGCTTTCTGCATCTGATCATGCACAATCCTAGTGTTATAGGATGATACTGTGAGTATGCTATGAATGAATAGTGAGTTTACTTGTGTTGTGTTGTATATGGATGAATCAAAGTGATTGATAGTGAAAGAATATGATTGCTTACACTGTTATCTGAAAATGATTGTTCCAAACATGTTTGCCTCATTCCTGGTCCCACAAATTCCACACTGTCTATTCTCTAATGTAGGCCCACATGAATGATTACATGTGTCAATCTTCTAATGGTCACTACTTCATTCAAAATACATATACATTCTAATGATATCACCATTTAACAATTTAAATAATTTACTTAATTTTAAAACAAACAAACGAATTTTTATGATATATTTAGTTGAGAAAAGAGAAAACAAAAATGAAAAGAAAAGGAAAGTAAAACCATTTTATATATTTTTAATAATGATATTATATTTACATATAAAAAATATTACTACTTTTATCTACGACTAATTGATTAATTTTAGTAAAATCTTATTTTAAAACTTAAATATAAAATCTTAATTAGATGTTTAAATTTAATTTTACCTGCATAAATAACATGATTTACAGATATTTGATGGTAAAGAAAATAAAAAAGTATCTCAGTCCTTACTATTTCTTCTTTATTTTTACTTTTTACATCTTTTTATTTTCTGGATCAAATACCATTTTATTTATTCTCTGTGTTTCTGGTTTAAGGTTTTTCATTCAAATTAAAGAAAATATTTAATTTTTCTATTTTAATGCAACTTTAAGTTTATTAAATATTATACCCTTTTAATTTTCTTATTTTAACTTATATGTATCATTATTATTTTTTTATTATCATTAATTTTTATTTTTTCATATTAATTAAAATAAGAGTGTGATTAAAAAATGATGTTATTTTAAAAATTTAAAAATTATAGATAGTTTTTTTATCGAAGAAATAAAAATTAAATAAGAATTGAAGTAGTGGATGATTATAATAAACAAATTGAATAAAAAAGAGAGTATCTCTTAATTAGGTTTTGATTTGCATATATTTAAGAAATGAATGTTGAAAGATATTGTTTTGGGGTGAAAGGGTTAGTGAGGGTCATCATATGAGAAAACCATGAAGGTGGCCACAATCATTACTTAGAAACTAGCCAACTAGTGTGTGCCATTGGTGGAAACCCTCAATGTCCACCCACATGTTCTCAAGCTTTTTCTTCTTCTTCTTCTTCTTAAATTAGATTTTAGAAATTTAGTAGTACCAAATAATTAATATTCATAATTTAAAAAGATAATAATTTTATTTTTATAATTGACACTAATAATTTAAAATTTAGTCTAATAGATAATTCTTACCCACAAAAATCAAACACTTGATTCCAAAGGAAATCAAACACATGTACTCACAGCTTTTAACCATTTGCAAGACAATTACATTTTCCTGTTTGTACTCAACAACACATTATGTCAAGCATAGTCAATTTATTTAAATTCAATACCATGTTAATTGTATAGTTTTTGCTATTCAATTACAACTTTTATTTGCATGTTTTAATTAGTTTGTTTTATTAAAAAAATCACTAGATTTTTTTAAAAAGTACTTTATGTCATTCATAATTTCAATATTTGTCATAAGTATTACATTAACAATCTTAAATTATATACTATATTTCCTATGTAATGTACTTTACTCTATCCATATTTAATTTTATACATTATGGAATAACAGAAATGAATTTAATTATGAATATATTTTTATTCACTTCCTTTAAAGACACATTTATTTTAGTTTACTCTAATTCCACACCATATTCTATAATTCACATAGACAAAACAAACAAGTAGCAAAAGTATATATCATTTATGGTTCTTATCAACCACAAAAGAAAAAAGAGGGAGAAGAGAATAGCCTAAAAAAGACCATAGGAAATAAAACATTTAAAAAGTGTATTGAAAGTTATCTATACAAGTGACATTATTGTTTTAAAAGTGATATTATTGTTTGAAATAAAAGATTAAAAGTAAGAATAAGATAAGAAAAATTATATATAGAAGTGACACTATTATTGTTTAAAAAAGTGGGAAGGAGTGCTTCACGCATCATGGTTCATGGAGGAAAATGAAGTGCCCTATACCATCCACAACACAATCCATTTTTCTTCAACTTGTGTTCTCAAAAGCCATAATTTTCTTGCAAAAACAAAAGCAAGAAACAAGGAGAATTTGGCTGTTATTAGAGGGAAACTACATTAAGATAAGAATGCCCTTATTTTATTATAATTCACCCATTCCTTATTCTACAAAAAATTTAGCATAAAATAGATACACTTACATCTCCTAAATTTTTTCCAAATTATACTAACATTTAATTTTCTTTTAAAATATTAATATAATATTTTAATGGAGACTATTATAATCGGAATAACATGACATTGTTACCCACAAAAATAGTAAATATATGGATTATATAAACTTCTTTTATTGTATAATTTATTAAAATTTTATGATAATAAGGAGTTAAAACAATTTTTGATCGAGTGAGAATGAGTATAGAAATTAGAGTTGTTTGTTATTGTTAGTGTTAATTGTTTAGTTCCTTCCTTTTGGATCGGATCTGAGACAAAGAGGGTGTTTCACTATTGTCAGTGGTGTGTTCAAAGACTCCCCAAAGTTACTTCACTCTGTGTTTCATCATCTTCTTCTTCTTCTTCTTCCCTTTCCTCAACAACATGCTTGTTTGTTCCGCTGTTCCTCCACCGTCCATGAAGGAATGAAAACAACATCTTTTGCTCTTCATTCACATTGCCTGATCAGGTTCTCCCTGTCTTTCTCTCTCTGCCTTTTTCTTGTTTACGGTGATCACTTTAGCCACTGTTTCCCACGCTTTGTTTTTTTCTTTATGGGGGAGTTTTTCATCACTGTACTGCAGTAGAATCAAAGAAAGCTCAAGGGGGCTTCTAAAGAATCAAACTTTTCAACCTGGGGTGTTCTAGTCTTATGCATTGTTGGTTCCTTTTATGAGGTTCCTTCCTACATCATGTTTTTGGTCTTGTTTGTTGCCAACTGTAAACAAAGGAACATGGGGCTTTTGGGAAACTCGTAAAACCGAACATTTAACTAACTGAATTTTCTTGACGCTTGATGAAGAGTCCTTTAGATGTTTTGCAGTTTTTGTGATTCTTTCTTTTGGGTTACTAATAAGGTGTCTGAATTTTGATTTTTTTTGTTTGGGGCTTTCTAATTGATTCTGCTCAGTTAGACGGTTTTCTGTTGATTCATTGCGTCTGAAATGGGTCTCTTGCAGATTCTCTATTTTTTTTAAAAAAAAAATTCATTACATGTGTATGTTGATTAGTGCCCTTTATCTTATTTATTTGCTGATTCTTTTCTTAAATGTCCATTTTATGGACATTTTTGTAGGAGATTCTGTTATTAAGATCTCTTTGAATGGGTACATGTTGGTAATTCTGTGTGCTGAGATGGATTTTTAAGCCTGTTCATATACCCTTCATGGAGTCACCTGTTAATGGAGTTGATTCCTTGTCAGAGGTTCAGAATTCAGTTTCTGGAGTACATCATGACCCTCCTTCATCTGGGACTCCCCTACCTTCGAGGCCTCCCTTGAGAGCATCTAGAAACCATGAGGGTGGTCATGAAACTAAGACCATCCACCATCAAAACAGCCATGTAATTAATCAAAAACATTCCTATCAAGAGGGCAATAACTTGTTGAAGCAAGAAGGGTTGCCAACAAAATTGTCCAGCAAGCAGCCACCACTTGATGATTCCAAGGGTTGTGAGTCAAATGTTGTGTTAGAATCTGAGACGAAACGACCCGTTGCTAATCATGCAAAGAACTACTGTCAGCCAGAGGCTACATTCTGCCCAAGTCCTCAGAATAGTTTCTATTCAGCCACTGTCTACTCAGAAGCCAAAGAAAGTTTCACCAACACTGAAGTCAGCGAGTGTGCTAGTGTTGACAAGTCATGTGAAAGTGAAGAAGTGGCAAATTCCAGTGATTTTAATGAGAGCAGGAAGACAAGCATATGTAGAGCAAGTACTGGCAGTGATGCTAGTGATGAGAGCAGCACCAGTAGTTTGAGCAGTGTTTTGTATAAACCTCACAAGGCAAATGACATAAGATGGGAAGCGATTCAAGCTGTTCGAACCAGAGATGGGATGTTGGAAATGAGGCATTTCAGGTTGTTGAAGAAATTGGGGTGTGGAGACATTGGGAGTGTGTATCTAGCTGAACTGAGTGGCACAAGAACTTCTTTTGCCATGAAGGTCATGAACAAGACCGAGCTGGCAAACCGCAAAAAGCTCCTGAGGGCTCAGACAGAGAGAGAGATATTACAGTCCTTAGATCATCCTTTTCTACCCACATTGTATACACACTTTGAGACAGAAACATTCTCTTGCTTAGTAATGGAGTTCTGTCCTGGTGGGGACCTGCATGCACTCAGGCAAAGACAACCAGGGAAGTATTTTTCGGAGCATGCTGTCAGGTTAGCAATTCCTTTTCTACTAAACTCTTTCGTATCATATATAACTGGAAGGCACATGTGCAACAAGTTAGGATCAAGTGAACTTGATGTTAACTAGTTCTATGTTCCTTGGATTTATAAACTCAAGTATTTCATGTCATCAGAAGCCAGGAGTGAAACTGTAGTTAGTCGTGAAGGAAAACTCCATTATTTCCTTTGGCATATAAAGCTTTTCACCTGTTGAGGTTTCATCCTATAAATGACTAGATGGACTACCAGATTGTAATTCCTGTCCATTGTCATCAATATGACCCCCTGAAATTTCTAGGTAGACAACCCCCATCATTGTGTGAAAAATTTCATGGCTTTTTTACCCTGTTTGCCCATATCAGACTAATTGTAAAACATACCACTTGAACGTGCTCTACCTTTTCTTTTTCTGCCTTAGTGATTAGTCAGTTTACCTTAGTTTTCTAAATATTCCTTTTCCATCACTGTGACATTCTGATTCTTTTTTAGTTTGATTTTAATCCACTGTTTTTTTACTCAGTGAAAATATCTACATTATCTTTCAAATCCCGTGTTACTGCATTAGTAAAACTCAAAAGAGGATCATTTGAAGCTCTTTTAACAATTTGTCAATACTTGATTGGACGAGTGCAAAAAAGTTTATATTAGCAGCAGATAGAAATTATAGTCTTTTTATAATCAATGTTATGCTCAGTGATATTACAAAGCCATTTCCTTGCTTATTTTCAAGCCAAGCCTGGTGAATACTATGAATAGCTTCTTTTTCACCCTGAATACCTTTTTAACAAGTGTTTTAACTATGCCATCTTTAGTTCAAAATATCAGTTTTTGGTGTTTTCTTCTGCAACTAACTAACTAGTATCAATTTGGCCTTTTTTTATATCTTGTTTGGTGGAAACCACTCCTTGTTACCAAGTCCAACCCAACTTATGACAAATAGGTTAAGATTGCTGGTATATTACCTTCAAGTTGTCTGCCTAGGATGCTTGAACTTTGTCAAAGATGTATACTAGTTTTCTTGTTTGAATAATTTGTAAATATATTGTCACTTGTTTAACTGACTTTCTTGGTTTTTAGGTTTTATGTGGCAGAAGTTCTCCTTGCTTTGGAGTACTTGCACATGCTTGGGATCATCTACAGAGACCTCAAACCTGAGAATGTGTTGGTGAGAGAAGATGGTCACATAATGCTTTCAGACTTCGATCTCTCTCTAAGGTGCACTGTGAGTCCAACTCTAGTGAAGTCATCAAACAACTTGGAGACCAAAAGCTCAGGATACTGCGTTCAGCCTTCCTGCATTGAGCCAACATGTGTGATCCAGCCGGACTGCATCCGACCGTCATGCTTCACACCGCGCTTTCTATCTGGAAAATCCAAGAAAGACAAAAAGTCTAAACCAAAGAATGATATGCATAACCAGGTGACCCCTCTTCCTGAGCTAATTGCAGAGCCAACAAATGCAAGATCAATGTCCTTTGTTGGAACACACGAGTACCTGGCACCAGAGATCATCAAGGGTGAAGGGCATGGAAGTGCTGTGGACTGGTGGACATTTGGGATATTCCTGTATGAACTTTTGTTTGGTAGAACACCATTCAAAGGTTCAGCCAATCGTGCAACTCTGTTTAATGTAATTGGTCAGCCTCTAAGGTTTCCAGAATCTCCAACTGTGAGCTTTGCTGCCAGGGACTTGATCAGAGGGTTGCTTGTGAAAGAGCCTCAGCACCGTCTTGCCTATAGACGTGGCGCCACAGAGATAAAGCAACATCCTTTCTTTCAGAATGTTAACTGGGCACTCATCCGTTGTGCAAATCCTCCAGAGGTTCCAAGGCAGGTTATGAATCTTCCTCAAACGGAAAAGGACCTTGGTGTGAAGCCTTCTGGTAATTATTTAGATATCGATTTCTTTTGATACTTGTGTTCTTCTTTGGACCCCACTTTCCAGTTTCCATCTCTCTTTTCTTCTTTTTCATGTTTGTCTCTCCTTTCCATAAAACGATCCAATGTTTTCAACTACATTGTTGTTCATCAGCACTTATAAATTCTCCATCAAAAACTGTTGTAAGAAATTTCAAAGTGCCTTATATTCAGTCACAACTTCCTGTTCTTTCAAAACCTGTTTCTGGTTTGGCAAGTGTTTGGTCATGCAAGCAAATACAAATCTCCTGCCAACAGATAGCAAAATTGACTTAACAATGTGAACAGAATCAAACAGTAGATTCCCAATTGCGCCGATTCACTCATAAAGCATTCAAAATTTAGACTTTTGATCAAAACAAGGAAGAAAAAACGCTTAGAAATTTGCCACGCCTCATCCTTGGTCGTGCTTCTGTTCTTGTTAACTCCTATTCTCATATGAACACGCGTCATCGTTTAGTTTTTTATTCTTTGGATTGCATCAGTTGTTAATTAGTCCTGAAAATTAATAGCTGAAGTAAACGCATAATTATCGTCAACTTGACTATATTAATCTATTGTAGCGTTGTTCAATTCTCTTGATGATTGATTATAAAGAAAAACTTTGGTAGAAATTTCAGAGTTTTATTACAAAAAGAAATCTGAAGTTTTTTTTAACGTTGACTGGTAAGTTGAGCTAAAATTATGAATTTCAGTGTTCATCTCGTGATGGGTTTAGTAACTGCCATTCTCGCGCCTATGTAGTTTCCAACTCCGTGATCTCCACGCGCGCCTTCGACAAAAAGAAAATATATTTATGAGTTTTCTTAAAAGGATTTCTTAATAAAAATAGTTTTAGAATTTTTACAAATTAATTTATAAATAAAAGTATTTTGACTTTTGGAAGAGAAGCGCGTGGGTGATGCAGATTGAAGAAGGCACGCTTTGAGTCATTTTCTTCATTGCGTACGTCTTTAAGAGTGAACGTTCCGCATGCGCATTGCGCACCCATGCCGTTAGCTTATATAATACTCGGAGCCAGAATCTTTTACGCTCCCATTCTCTCTCGCTGCAACCGTCGCTTCTCTCTCATGGCTTCTTCCGCTGCCATCGTCGACGATGCCAAAAACGGCTTCTCTCGCCCGGAGATGTACAAGGAGAACCTCGCCGGCACCGTCGATTCCTACGACCGCCACGTGTTCCTCTGCTACAAGAACCACATCGCCTGGCCGCCGCGCATCGAGGCCTCCGATGCCGATCCTCTTCCCAAACGCGTCGCCAGTGTCTGGAAAGCTCGCAAAAACGACATCGCCGTCAAGGTTTGATTTCTGATTTTTCATTTGATGCGATCGATTTGAAGTTTGATCAGTTCGGAATCGGATTGTGAATTAGTTGAGTTTGTGATTGGGATTGATTTTGAAATTGTTTGTTGCGTGTGCGGCAGACGAAAATTACGGTGTGCGAGGCGCGTGAGGAGGCCGGTTTCACCGATGGAGACGTGTTGATTTTCCCGGACATGATCAAATACAAGTATGCTAAAGTCTTCAACCGCTTCGTTTTGTTTTTCTTTTGAATTGGTGTTCCTTGTTTTTCTTAACTTGCATGTTTAAATTGTTAATGGCTGTTTTACATCTTAAAATATAAACATTGGTTAAAAGTGGAAAACATTATTAAATTATTTTTTTAAATATCTAAACGATAATAAAAGATTTTTTTATGAAATTTTAAAATTATATACTATATTTCTATTGATGGAGATTAACGATATTTCTATTTTTTTATTAGAATTAGAGTTTTATTCTCATAATTCACCCATAAAGATTGATTTGATAAGTGTGTTTGTAAAATTAATTCAGAACGAAATTGAATTTGACGTGATGCAATAGTTTTTGCCTCAAGGACGATAAATGATATTTACAACAGTTTAATTTTAAATTAGGTGTTTGTTTTTAACTGTTAAAAATAACAATCTTACTCTTTTTAGTTTTTTAAAAAATATTAACCTCTCATGTTTTTAATAAAATAATATTTTTTATGATTTTAATTAAATGGCTCTCCATTTTTATTTTATTTAAAAATAACATCTAAATTAAAAATTAATAAAAGTATATAAAATTAAAAAATAAAATTTTAAAATATAAAATCAATTTTTTATAAATAAATTTTGAATAATCTGATTATGAAAAAATTACATTCATTTTTTTTGATTTTTTATACTTTTTTCTAATTTTAAAATACATGTTTTATGAGAATTTGTAATATTTTTTTTTTTCAGTTCTAAATTTTATTAAAATATATTAATGTGATATGTGTAAATCACAAATTGTAGTGTCGTATTCAGATCATTTTATCATTATTCACGTATAATGAATTGACTTAGATATGTGTCACAAAATATTAGAACCAAACTATTTATTAAACCTTATATTTAAATATAATAAGTTAATAAATTGAATCATATATTTTATAAAACTGCCATTGCCTTTTAGTATATTACCAGGAAAAGTAAGTGTAATTACTTTTAATTTAACTTTCAAAACAAGTCAATGATAAAACTATGTATATTTTTTTTATTTATTATAAATTTTTTCTATAATTGTTTCCATTCAAGTTTAGTTCTGAATTCAAGAATAATCTTTAATGTAAAACTAAACAACTAAATATTTATTTAAAATATGTTAGTTAATAATAATATGAAACTAAACTCTGTCTTAAGTTTACAATAAAGATAAAAATTGATTATCAAGTGAAATTAGTTTCAATCTCTTAAGAAAGTGCATGTAAATATATTTTGTGCTTTAAATTATTGTTTGTATATGGAGAGTATTAGACTGATACCACAACGTGCTTATGTATGATATTATTAGTTTTTTAATTTGAGAAAGTTTCGTTGTTGTTCGATCTAAAGGGGTTTGGAGGAATCAAATGTGGATGGCTTTTTCGATGATGTGATAGTGAGTGGTAAAGAGTGGAGTAGTGGAGAGCATAGTGTCCTGAGGGGTTCGCATATTTTTGTGTGTGCTCATGGAAGTCGTGATGTCCGGTGCGGTGTTTGTGGGCCAGTTCTCATAGATAAGCTCAAAGAGGAAATTCAGCTGAGGGGATTGAAGGATCAGATATCTGTTGCGGCGTGTTCTCATGTTGGGGGCCATAAGTATGCTGGGAATGTCATCATATTCTGTCCAGGACCAGATGGAAAAATTATGGGTCATTGGTTAGTTTTCACACTTCCAATATATCTTTTCATATCTATCAATTTTATTTGGTATTTTATAAATATAAAGTCTCACTGATTCATTTTTTCCACCAATATTCCGTTTTTTTATCAGCAACCAATATTCCGTTTAAGGACTGCTATAATAGTAATTTATAATAAGTAATGAGAGTATTTTAGTTTAATAATGTATTCTAAATCCTCTTTACTTCATCATCCTATTCGTTCTCGTACTTTTTAAGCAGTGAAAATCTTTATATTTGTCAGATACTGAATACATCTAATTTTTCATTTAACATTTTTTTATAAAGTGGTGGGAAAATTCGTAAGATGATTAATAGGAGGATATAATATTACTTTTAGTTTAAATAACTTAATATTTTACATCTATTAAAGGCTTTTTTTAATTAGTGTACATCATTAACTTTAAATATCAATAAATATATAATGGAGATGATATTTTCTAATTTTAATGGAAAAATATCTCTTGAATAAACTTATAAGAAGTAAATGTATAGTAAACGATAATTGTTTTTATAATTTAAAATCGTTGATAAATATTTGAAGAGATTTTTTGTATTTAAAATATATACAATTATAATTTTTAAACATAATTGAAATTGTTAAGAAAGTATAGTTCAATTAGTTGAATATGATGAGTCTAAATAAACTGGTTTAATATAATTGGTGAGTTATTGTAAATCTTCTTCTTTATTAAATTTCTATAGATAAAAAAATGGCTGAAATTAACATGTTTATGATACAATATAAACAAACGGGTGCTTTTTAATGTTGCTGGTTTAATCGTTGTGCTTAATAATTTATTTACAGGTACGGCTATGTTACTCCGGATGACGTGTCTGCCTTGTTGGACCGACAAATTGCCAAAGGAGAGGTCATACAAAAACTTTGGAGGTTGGTGATTTTTGTTTTATTATCTATTTTCTATCAAATTGCTAATTTGAATAAAAATATAAAAATACGTTCTTATATAAAATATAAAAGTATAAAAATAAAAACAGTTCTTAAGATTCTTAAACTAGTCTTCCATTGGTTATTGGACTATGGGGTGTGGAATTATCAAACATCAATGTTAATTTGATTACAGGGAGGCCTGATTTAAGGAAGTGTCTGGATGGTTGGGGACAATGTCGTCCTACATCCACTGATTACAATAAATGTATCATTGTCCGTTTAATAAAACCGATTTTCCAATTTGTTTGTTCTGTGCAAATTGAACACAAGTTATCTTGTTGATAAATTTGCAGCTAATTGAATTTCTCGCTTGCGGTCCCGCATACAAATAAGTCCACGGGCAGGCAAATCATAATTAATAAATAAACCCCAAAATTTATTTATGAAGTTTTTTTTTTCCCTCTCGATCTCGAAGTCAATTTATAGAAGTGATATTTCAAGTACTAGAAATCACGCTAGTAGGTTTTTTAAAAACTTCTAGATAATAAAAAAAAAACTGTTTAAATTTAAGTTTAATAGATTTTCTAGTTTTAATTTTTTTATAAATTTTTGAAATATATTTTCACTATAATTTTTTTTAATGAAATCTTAACATTATTAAAATCAATTAATAGGTCTTTTATGTTTAGTTCAAAAAAAATTAAAACAATAATGATATGATATGATAGAAAAAAATTAAAAAAGTAATAATATGATATGACAGGATATATCATATCATACATAAGATTTTTATTCTTTTAACATCATATTAACTAAATTAATTAAAGATAAAATTATATTAAAATTTATAATAAAATTTATAAGTGTAAATCTTAAAAATTAATTTTGTGAGATTGAGTTAAATTTAAAATTATTTTTATTTATAATTTAATCTCTTAATAATAATAAAATACTTTATTTTATTTTATCAAAATAGTTTTATACTCTTCTATTCTTCATTTTCTCAATAATTGTTTATCAGATAATAATTACAATTACATACTTTTATAGTTACATCTAACATTTCATGAACATAAAATAATAAGGTTATTCTTCCACTTAATTAGTTTGTGGCTTATAATGAAAAATTAAGAAAAGTATTAAAACAAAATTATAATTATTACATTAAAATAAAATTATTAAAAGCTTATACAATTATTCAAAGACCAGTCTTGTGATATTTAATACTTAAAAAACTAGTTAGATAGTTTCATTACTTTAAAGACTACTTGGAAGAGAAGGCAATAGAGGATCAAATCGGTGGTTTATAGCATAGTAATGCACTGTTTATTTGCCATGACCCTAACTCTCATTCATCAGTCGCAATTCATCAATATGGCTTGTTTACTTTCCTGTTATAGTCCTGTTTGATTGAATCATATGCGCTTTTGCATCTAACTTCACCACTTAGATTCATAACCGAAGGAAAACGAGATTATTTGGGCGTTCATGTGATTGATTTCATCTTAAGCACCTGACTTGCTTATAATGGAGGATGATTAGCTTTGTTTATGTGAAATTGTTTCAGAGGCCAAATGGGGCCACCTGTTGCCGAAATGAAGGTAGCAGATGACCACAAACTTGCTAACGGAGATGATAATGGGAAGGCCAGTGTGAGAAACAACGAAAATGTGGGAGGATGCTGTCAAGGTGTTAATGGGGCTTCTTGCTGCAGAAGTGCAAGTTTTGAGCAAAACAAAGGCATTGATAATAAAACCGCAGAAGCACATAAAAGGCAGGGGAGCCATGTAAGTTGTAGTTGGCCTTTATTACAGAAGCGTGATATTCTTACAGCTACTGGTATACTTGGAGCTTTGGCAGCTGTTGCTGTAGCTTACAGATTTTACAGAAGGTCAAGCTGAAATTGGCTCTATTCCCAAGTTTTAGCTTGCTCACTCTTCTTACAATACGTAGTGATCAAAACTTCACCTTCTGTTTTTATTTTACGCTACTGGTTTTCTAGTAAATTTAAAGTTTCTGGTTGATTGTAATTTTATCTTCATTCCAAGAAAGAAAAACCCCCCGTTATTATTTATAATTTCAGAACTGTTGATACAATTTTGGTTCACTGAATTGCACTACTTTCTTTTTGTT
This sequence comes from Lablab purpureus, assembly GCA_030347555.1. NCBI lineage: Eukaryota > Viridiplantae > Streptophyta > Magnoliopsida > Fabales > Fabaceae > Lablab > Lablab purpureus. The sequence goes on from CM059257.1 coordinate 32,422,118, forward strand.
TTATGTTCTCTCCATTCCAAAGAATAGCATACTACAATTTAATTCATTCGAATGTAAATTAACTTTTTAAGGTTATGTTTTTAAAAAATTGTCTCATGGCTTAACTGATAACTAAATATTTTTGTTTCATGGATATGATTCACAATATTTTAAGGATTGTTTTCACCAATAATTAATCAGGACAGTCTCACGAGGCTTCAAAATTGAAAAGCTGGACAGTACGACAACATTCGCACAAGTTTCGCTTTTGTTTTTATAGTTTATTTAATTTGTTAATTAACCAACAGAATTCCAGCACTGTGAATTTGTATCAATTCGTACTAAAGAATAATTGCTCTTTTGAATTTCTATTACGAACTTGGAAAAATGCTAGAAGAACTTTTTAACACCGATAATGTGAATATTCAAAACGTTGTAATGGATTAAAATTCGGAAGTGGATTATATAGTGCTCAAAATTTGTCGTAGGTAATAATATATTTTGAATTGCCTTGGCAAATGTTCTCCAGGATTTTCTCTTTCATTCTTAGGCCCTTTTTATCCTTTGGAGTGTTGCCATGTTGAGTATAATAAGAGGGTTTACTCTCTAATTACAATAAAACTAGTTTAAACTACTAACTTTAAAGCACCCCCTCTTTATTTCATTGGGGGTGATTTAAAGAGTGAAGACCCCACACGATTCTAGGGATTTGATACTTGATACCTCGTTCATGTAGAATTGTTCATTTCTTTGTCCACTTTTTCCAAAGTGAGGCACTCATATTTTATCTTCTTCAGATTTAAAAAAATAACAAAATCCCATGGCATTGTTTGCTAACTTTGGTCAGTTATTAACAAACAAAAAACTAATATCAGATCCGAAACTCTAATCGAATTCAAACTTATAAGAACAGTAAAGTTAGAAGCCAAGCATACCCTCCAATCCACATCACCAAAATCAAACATGAATCATACCAGAAAACCCGAACCAATTTTATGTACACAACAATGTTGTCAATTCTACATTGGTTTGCTAATATTTCTTCACCAATGAAGTCCTGAACTGCAAGTGCTTGTCAAAAACATCATTAATGCCAATAAGTTAGAAGAAAAAGCAAGTGATGCAAGCAAAGCTTAAGCATGGAGCTTTGCAATCATTTCCTCTACCAGCCTTAAAGTAGTATCTGCCAATGTCTCTCCTTCTGCTTCAATTTCATCCATTATCCTTTCTATAAGCTCATGGTTAATCTGTTTACATCTTGAGCCATAATTGGAGCACTCCCTCAGAAGCAACAACAGTTCTCGAGCCATGGATTTGGCTTTCCATGTTCCATCCACACTTAACTGAAGCAACCCTGGCATCACCCCCTCTGTCAAAATCAACCCTCTATATTTCTCTCTGCAGCTCTGGCATACAAGGAGAAGTATACACACTGCATGCTCTTTGCTCAGTGAAGATCCATCTTCAATAGTCTCAACCAGTATCCTGATTGCTCCCATAGCACCAGCAGCCTCACACAGTGCACTCTCTGATGAAGACACGAGGTTTTCTAGCAACCCAATTGCTTTCTCAACCAATGGAGATGATTTTACTGAGGTGTGGATCAGTTCAAGCAATGAGAGCATAACCCCAGAAGAGACAATCAGTGGAATAATCTCTTGGCAGGTTGTGAGGTTGTGTAGAGTAGCTATAGCATCAAGCTGAGACTGAGTGCTACAATTGCTGTTGACAAACTCAGCCAAGAGTTGAACAGCCCCAGAAGAGGCAATTGCGACCTTATTTGCTTTGCAAGAAGAGAGAGTTAGCATGGCTGCCAAAGTCAATTGTGCCGCTCTCTCGCTATCACAATGCAGGAGACTCAACAGAACTGGCAAAGCTCCAGATTTGATGATCCGAATCTTGTTTCTGTAAATTTTTTGGAAAAGTTCTCTGTAACATTTCATTAACTTCTAAGGAAACTTTTGAAGGAATTCGTACAATAGAAGGAATTTATTTGGTCCTTTGTGTTTTATACATTACTTTTAGATAAAGAAACATGATGGTACAATTTGCCATTAACCAATGACAAGCCTTGTTTGTTACCAACAACATATTCCTTAGCCCCACTACCAAAAACCCAATCATGGGGTTCTGAAAAGTTCAGACTTTTTAATTTCACCAATAATACAGTGTTGTGTTTTGTATGTTCTATTGCTTCTAATCCTTGTAATGAACACAAATTATTTTTAGTGGTCATTTGACCTCTTAAACACTCTCAACTCCTAATTATTCAGGTGAACAAGATTTTAAGAATTCATCAGGGTTAGAACAGAACTGAGTGTTCAAAGAGTACTTAAAAATTACTGATGCTGTGGACTATAAGAAGAAATGGAAGAAAAGATTACAATGAATATTATTTGAGGGTGAATGATGAACTAACCTCTCACAGCCAAAGGAAAGACTGAGTAAAGCACACAGAGCAGCTTCTATTGCTTCATAGTTTTCAGAATGAAGCATGGAAATAAGAGGAACCATGACTCTACTTTCTTCTAACTTGTGTCTCTGCTTTCTGCTCAATCTACAAAGTTCCAAAGCTGCTTGAATTTGAGATTCTGCATCGCCATTCCAAAGACTTTCCACAACCTTTTCTTCCATTGAAGAGCTCTCTAGCAAGCTGGTTCAACTTCTTTTGGTGTATGTATCTCAATGTTCTATGTTAGGAAGTGGTAATTGTAGCATCGAGATTGGTTGCTTGAAGAGGTAATGGTAAGCTTTTGAGGGTATTCCAATCCATTGTTTCAGCTAGAAGCAACATACAATTCTTTTGGTCAGCTTTTTTATTTGTCTTTTCTCTTTGTGGTGTGTTTTGTTGAGTACTAATAAAAAACAATATTGATTCCTAAGAATGAATCTTTAACTTTCCTTATATGGAAGCAAACGCCGTCAGCTTTTGGTAGGTTCAATATTTTGGTCAATTTTCTACTGATTTTCTGCTTCTGCTTTAATGGCGTAGGTTTGCTTAAAGGTGAGAGTAGGATTCTGCAAACAATATATATATTATGTTAATCTATCACTCTTGTGAATCACATTCACAACATTGTTTGTTTCTTATTCTTTTCTTCAATCACAGCACCAAACTCCTTTTGACCATTGTTACTGTTAGAGCCACCAATACCTCAAAAAGAAGTATAACTTCTTGTGCAAAGTACAAAATAGAAAAAAAAAACATTTAGTGATCTTCACCACAATTAAATGAAAGATATCATAACATATTAAAAAAAATAAGAAAAATCCTTTTAAAAAAAATTTATAATCAAATTTGAATTTGAGAGTTAAATATTTACTATTTATGTCTATTTTAAGATGAATATCTCTAATTAACAGAAATTATTGTGTGCTTATGGATTGTTATATTAGTCTGTATGGTCTTTATGGATGAGATTATGATATATAATGGTAACATTAGCGTTTTTATTTGAGATAGTTTTTCTAAATTAAAAGGATCACCTTAGTTCTTGTAATCAAATGAAATCACTTAAGAAATAATTAATGAAAAAATAATGTTTCCAATCAAATTAAATACCAAATAATTTATTAAAAAGATTTAACGGGATTTCAACAGAGTTTTTTGTTTTCCTAAAAAGTTGTGTAGTTTTTAAAAGATTTTATTAGAATATAACGGTTTTTTTAAAGAACTTTTTAGAAGACTTTTATAATTTATACTTAAAAAAAAATTTAAATATGAAATAATGAGATTTGAAATTATTTTATGGATTTGCATTTACATTTAAAAAATAAATCTTGAGTACCTTATTTATTTATCTTTTAAAGTGAAATTCAACCTATTATTCTATTATACAAAATTACGTGAACATCTGCATTTTAGTGGCAATTAGTGTTAAAATTTCTAGAAACCATAAAAAAAACAAACAACATTTAATAATAGTGTACTCGACCATTATAAAAATAAAAATAAATATTTTGGTTGTTGTAATTTGTTAATTCAGTCCTTATGTTCCTTTTTAAGTGTCACATTTTATAGTTAATAAATTCAAGAATTATATTCAGATAAAATAAAATACTGAAGTCTACCTAATAAAATATATCAAACACTTTGAATCATTCCTATAATTAGGGTATACAAACACTTAGAAGCATAAATTATTCAAATCCTTTGTTAAGAAAAAGATTTTTCCAGAAGGACAACACAGTACTATATACCATTAAATTCAACAATAAAGGATATTACTTCTTCATATGTATTTTCCTAACTCAGTAATTTTTTACCTGAAGTTCTCTAATAGACATGTGTATACATACATGCAAAAAGTTTAATATGCAATTATTCTATATTAAACAATTTCCTGTTTTTTGTTAATTATGCAAACCTTGTCAGAAGAAGAATAATTAAATGCCTGACCTTCCACCTACATACATTATATATTTTTTCCATACACCATTTTTCCCTTTGTATAATAAAACAAAGATAATTGTATATCCTCCTACAATTTTTCTTGCTTCCTAACAAAGAGATTATTGAAAAGGATTTGTTTAGGTTTCTGAAAATCCTAGTTCCAGTATTTTAAGAGCTATATCTTTAAGAAGACACATAGAAAAATACAAAAATGTTTCTCTGTAATCTGAGGAGATAAAAAAAAGTTCACTTTTATTGACAACCAAGTCCAAGATCTAAAATCTGAGGAGATAAAAGAATAAGTTTATTGTCTGGTACTTCTCCTTTTAAGATGATGTTGTTTATGTAAATCCAGAGTGATCATATTGATGCAAACCAAACAAACCATTTGGCATTTGTGGTTTTCTTCCCTCTGATGGAGTGAAATGAAAGCTACTATTGTTGCACGTGACACCTTGAAAGTCAATCTCTTTGTATTGGAAATCCTATGAAAAAAAAAGAAAAAGGAGCAAAAGAACATGAGGTTGCAAATATTTTCTTATTTTCTTCCTTTTGATTGCATAATGAACATAACATATCATCAGAATTAAGAGCATTTTTTTCTCTTTATCAGGTTATCCTTTTTAGCTTGTTAATTATCATACTCCAAGCAAGGAAAGAAACGTTTGATGCTACATTTATGCTCCAAAATAGTCTACAGAATATATATTATCTCTAATTTCAGCAGTCCATATGCAGAACCCTTTCCAAAACCACCTATCTGTTATTCTTTCCTATGATTTGACAATAGAGATTGTTTGAATAAAGTTGGCCAACACTTGTTCTCAATTGAATCAGTTATTCTCTCCATAGCATGCTCCACTCTCATTCTCCCACCCATCTCACCAAATCTCTTGCAAAGTAGTTTTTGTTGAGAGTTGTTGCCTACTCTACTGGACTTCTCTTTAGTGTATAATCTCCTACTTTTCCCAAAACTTCATGTGTTAAACCACCCTCATCTTCTTTCTTCTAAATTTCCCCAAGCTCATTTTCAATTGCTTTCCCTACATATTTTCCTTTCTAAATATGTTTTTACTTACATTTTAACATATCTCACTCAATTCAAGAAGAATCTATCTAATAAAAAGATTTGAAGTAGATGCATTTTTTCTGTTGTTGATTTATACGCCTGAGCTGCAGCAAATCATTTTAATATCTGCTATAGGAATTTTGGATAAATATTAGTAACTAGATTGAAGCATAAGTTGTACACATATTTGGAACTGAAAAGGGTTGAGTGGTGAAGAATGGTATTCATGAGGAAACATAAAGGGAGTTATGTGCAGTATGAGTTATAAATGAGAAGTATATAACATTTTTTTGAATCATTTGTCATGATATAATACTTTTTGATTGAGAATTTTTTTCTTGATTTTTCCCATTAACTGTTCATAGATAAGGACAGAAGCTGGGAAGACTATGGCAGTGCCACCTCAATGATGATTCATTAATATGAAGGCACGTGTGCACTGTATTCTCATAAGATACAATTTCTCATGCACTGTTTCTGAGTTGTTTTGGAACCCCACTCTTTACTTTTCCCTTTCTGAACTGATCATCTTTGAAGCCTTACAATAATATATTTTATATATAAAATATGAATTCTAAAAAATAATCGTCAAGCAATTTATTTTCTTTAGTTTATAATTTTATATCTAATTTTTATTTAAATAATAACTTTTTAAATATTTTAAACATTTGAATTCAAACATACTACTACTACACTTATCTTTATATAAATAACAATCAATTTATTATTTCAAGATTTTTCTAGAAATACATCCTCAGTTTTAAATTTTAAAATTTGTAGAACAATAATTTCATCGAACTTTCACGTTAAGTTTTTTTTAAAATCTATGTCATTAGTATTCATTCCTTTTTCAAGATGTGTCTATATAATATCTCAATCTCGGTTTATTTATACATCGTTAATTTACATCAAATACTAGCAAATCTCAGTTAAATTTCTTTCACCCTAATTGAGTACTTACTATTTTCAAAATATACTTATTTTCAATAACTTTTTAAAATAAATGAGTAGATTGGTGTAAAAACCTTCATTACCCCGAACAGTTTGAGGACGGTGGGTATTTAAAACACTATCAGAAATTGCATGTGATTCCATGTTATGGCCTTCTAAAGGTGACGTATTTTCTACATGCAGCACAGTCCAGAGACTAAGCTATTCTTAAATATGAGAGCTGTTATTTTCTTCTTTTCAATCACTATTTTTTATTTATACACACAGACAAACATAACCTTCTTTAAAAAGCATACAAAAAATTCATCAAACATGTAACCAACATTTAAGATAATCACATTTATCTGTGAAAAGAAATTAATGTACTCTATATATAGTAACAAAATCACACACACAATCATGTCCAGCTACCAACATTCAAAACCCTCTAAATTCATTCTTACACAAACACTAGTTAAGTTTTGATATGGCCATGCTTCTATACGTATCCATGATAGCATCTTTTTTTTCCTTTCTATACTTCTTCCATCGTAGAAGATGTTCTAAACACCTTCTCTTGATGGATTACCCCATCCTTGGCATGTTACCATCCGTGCTCTTCAACTTGTGGCGCGTTCATGATTTTATCACTGAGGTGCTCACAAAACATGGTGGCTCTGGGGAGTTCAAAGGCCCATGGTTCACCAAAATGAACTATTTCGTCACTTGTGACTCTCTCAACGTGCAACACGTGTTGTGCAAGCGCTTGGACAACTACATCAAGGGATCCCAGTTTCGTGAGATTTTTGAACCCTTTGGAGATGGGGTTGTCACTGCCGATTCAGAAACATGGAAGTACTTCAGAACCGTTCTCCATTCTTTGATCAAACAAAGAAGGTTCGAAGTGTTTGTTGATCAAACCGTTCAGAAAAAGGCGTGTACAAGCCTGCTTCCGATATTGGATCATGCACAACAACAAGGAAGAGAAGTGGATCTTCAAGATATCTTCAATCGATTCACATTTGACAACATATGCTCCACAATTGTAGGACATGATCCTAAGTGTCTTTCCATTGACTTTCCGGAAGTTGCAATCGAAAAGGCTTTTAATGAGTCTGAAGAGTCGATATTCTACAGACACATAGTGCCAAGAAGTGTTTGGAAGTTCCAAAAATGGCTCCAAATTGGTCAAGAGAAGAAAATGACAGAAGCCTGCAGAACGTTTGATGAGTTCATATATTCATGCATAGCGTCCAAGCGAGAAGAGTTAAGTAAGTGCAGCAGAGAAGAAGTGGATGAAGCTCCATTTGACTTGCTAACTGCTTTGATCACAGAAGAGAGAGGACGTGTGCATGATGATAAGTTTCTAAGAGATGCTGCCTTTAACTTCTTTGTAGCGGGGAGAGAAACCATGACTTCAGCTCTCACATGGTTCTTCTGGCTTATTGCTAACCACCCTTTAGTGGAAGCCAAGATTCTTGAAGAGATCAAAGATAATTTTAAGACAAAGGAAAAGAAAAGCTATCACGAGGTCCATGATCGGAGTTGTGATGGTTTTGATGAGGAGCATCATAATCTTGACGAGGAACATCTCAACCAACATGTATCTGAGGAAGTTTTAGGCATGGAGGAGGCGAAAAAGCTAGTTTATCTGCATGGTGCTTTGTGTGAAGCTCTAAGACTTTTCCCTCCAGTGCCTATTGAACGAAAGCAAGCAGTTAAAGATGACACACTTCCAAGCGGGCACAGAGTAAATGCTAATACAATGATAATGTTTTCTTTGTATGCAATGGGGAGGAGTGAAGAGATATGGGGAAAAGATTACTTGGAATTCAAGCCAGAGAGATGGATATCTGAGAGAGGTGAAATTGTTTATGCAGCAGCTTACAAATTTATTGCTTTTAATGCAGGACCAAGAATCTGTCTAGGAAAGGACTTGGCCTTTGTTCAAATGAAGATGGTGGCTGCTACTATTTTGCGCAGTTACCGTTTCCAAGTGGTGGAGGGTCATGTTGCAACTCCAAGCCATTCAATTGTCCTTCTCATGAAGAATGGTTTGAAGGTTAGGATAATGAAAAGAGAAGTTTGATGTAACAAAATCTTAACGTGATAGTTGAAGTTCTTGTATCAGGAAATTCTGTTCAAGCCTATTTTTTATGCAAGTGTATTTAAGTCTTTTTTTTATGTTGTTCTAATGTACTTTCACCTTAGTGTCTTGCATGAAAGGTAAGTAAAGTTTAGTTATAAAAAATTCCTAGCCTATTAATCCTTATTTCAAGGTTTTTAGTTTTATTCAAGTCTATTTTGGATGCAAAAGGAGAAATCTTATTATAAGAGTTAAAAATTTCTCTATTTTTAATCAAAAAAGAACTCTTACTAACATTTGGAACTTACATTTAGAAGGGTGGGTTTAGTTAATGTGTCAAGGAGATATATTCAATATGTACAACTAAATGAATTTATTTACATGTAAAAGGGATTTTTAAAATGAAATTAATTATATTTTTTAATTAATATAAAAGAATAAAATTATGGGAATTATCCCAACCCGTATATAATAATTATGAAATTAATTATGTATTATAAGATATACTTGTAGTTAAGAAAATATCTATGATTTTTATTTGTTTTAAAAAGGAATTGAATCATGTGTTTAGGCTTGATTTAAGATTATAAAAATTTTACTATTATTTCTAATAGTTGTGTAGATCTATTTTATTTTTCTTTTATTCTTTTTTGCAGTGCATATTTCTCTCCATTTTAAATAATCCTTGATACATCTAATTTTTTAACAAATAACTCTTAATCTAAAATGGAAGACTAAAGTGATAATAAAATGATTTCTTAAGGACTAACTAAATATAACTTAATTTTTTACAAACTAATGTAAGATATATAAAAAAGAGTTCTTGTGGAATGACCAGAAATTCTAGATAATGTTTTTAAAGCAAAATAATTTTAGATAACTTTAATGTATAGTAACACATGTATTTATAGAATTAAATAGAGAATTCGATCTAATTTATCAAGTCCTAAAAATCAAGGAACATGATATATAAATGGATCAAAATTAGGCTTTTGAAACAGCCAATAAAAAATAATGACCTAAAACCATTAGAAAACTACATCATGTAGAAACTACAATTAAAGAACTAAAATGAATAGTGAAAACATGTCAAGTTACTTAGAGAAGCTGATAAGGACCACTTTCTTAAATTGCGCATGACACAAATGTTACATCTCATTGAAGTTGATGGATCTGATTTTTTTCTACTTGCATCACAATCTGTGTACTGAGCTATTATTAAATATGACAGCTATTTTTCTTCTTTTCTCAAGAATAAACCAGTTTTCATCACTGTTTTTTTTTATTTAAATAACTCAAACTCAAAACCTTTGACTTAAAAGGTTATCAACACCTAAAACTTACTATGAATGAGGTTTCAACAATTTTGAATTTAACCTTAATTCAATTTTGTAGTAAGCAGAAGATATTTGTCTTTATAATTTGATTATAAGAACTTCAACATATTTACAAATGGTATAATAGAACAATCTAGTAAAGGATGACACTTATTATAGATATTTATGTGATTTTAATTTATTTAATTAAAGATATTAATTAATCAATTAAAAATTTAAAAAGTGTTTATGTGATTAAGTTTTGTTTTTAAATTATATATATATATATATATATATATATATGTATGTATAATTATAAGAAGAAGAAAACAAGAAAATTGGTTCTCTAGCAGGATGGGCCAAAATGTTGTACCTGCTTTCTACAACTCAGAGACATGTTAGGTTAAAAAAGGGTCATACTAACCTATTTTGTTATCTTACTAAAAAGTGGGTTTAATTCATGTGTTTAAGGGGAAATGTTCAATGATATACAATTAAATGAATTTGTTTACATGAAAAAAAAAATAGATGTAAAAATAATTTTTATAAGTGAAATTAATTATTTACTATAAGATACCTTTGTAGTTAAGGAAATACCCATGGTTATTTGTTTTAAAGAAAATGAATTGAATTGTGTTTATAGGAGAATTTTGTTCCAATATAAGAAAATCAAAATCAATTGGGGTGACTTTTACATTATAAAAAAACTTTACTATTTTTCTCTAATAGTTATGTAAATCTATTTTATTTCTAATTGTAGTTTTTATAGTGCATATTTTTTTTTCCATTTTAAATAATTCTTCGTATATCTATTTTATTTTTCACCAAATAAATCTTAGTAACATAAAATGGAAGACTAAAGTGATAATAAACTAGTTTTTTTAAGAACTAACGGAATATAAATTAAATTTTTTCAAACTAATGTGAGATAAAAAGAGTTCCAACGACTAATTAACTTGCCAAAATTTTAGATGATTTTTTTAAAAGTAATTTTTTTAGATAACTTTAATGTAGTAACACATCTATTTAAAGAACTAAATAGAAAATTCCATCTAATTTATAGAGTCCTAGTAATCAAGGATCATCACACAAATCAATCAAAATTTAGCTTTTCAAACAACCAATAAAAATTAATTATCAAAACTAATATAAAATTACCAAAGCATGTAGAAACTACAATTAAAGAATTAAAATGAATAGTTTTTTTAAAGTAAAATTAATTAAAACATGTCAAATTACTTACACAAGCTTATAATGATATTATATAATAAATTGAATAAAAAATTAATATAACTTATAAGTTTATTAAAATTATTAATGTATTTAAAAATAATTCTCATTATTTTTTTATCTGTATTTTGTCTCTGTTCAATTTACATGGATATAAAATAATATAATTTTTAAAGTTATTTTAATCATTTATAAAATTAATTACTACTTTTACTTTTTATTGATGAAAATTTTCACAAATTTTATTTTTTATAATGTAATTTTTTGTTATTTATATTTATATATTATTTATAATAATTATTTATTTTAATTTATTATAAAATATAATATAAGTTGTAAAAAAAATAAAAGTACTTATAAACAATTTATAAACAATTTTTAATGGAATAAGAATTATAAAATATGAATTACTTGTAAATGATGAAATATAGTAAAATTCATTTAAAGTTGATCAGATGCAATTAAGGACCGATTAATTCGTAGAAACTAAGCCATAAATTTACTTCTATGTATAAAGTTACCAACAACATTTAAGTTCTCCAAAACATTAATGACTCTATTGGTTCCATAAAATTATAAATAAATCATCATTATATTAGTATTTTCAATGGCTAAAAAAATTAAACTAATTTTGAAACTGTTAAAAGTTTAGTGATATAATTTTTTAAAAAAAATACCCATAAATTATTTATTTTTCACTTATTTTAATTTTTTAATTGAATTAACATTTTGAGGTCCTTCAACAATCCTTCAAATATCTCATTTATCACCAAATAGTAGTCTCAACAATTTAAAATAAAAGTCTAACATGATAATAAAATAATTTTTTAAGGACTGAATAATTATTTTAAAAATAACAACTAATGTGGTGAAAAAAGAAACCGAATTCTTGAAAGACTAATTTATTGATCAAATTTTTTATAAACTTTATTAGAATTTATTGTAATTTATAAAATTCTAAAAATCAAGTAACTTCTATAAGTCGATCAATAGTTGTAACTATCAAATTGTCAATAAAACTTAAAAATTTATTCAAAAATATAAAACTAGTAGGATTAAATATATTTTTAATTTTTAAATTATTTATCAAAATTATATTTCATTCATGAGACAAACTTTGGATTTATTTATTTCTTATACTTTATAAACTCGTGTAAACAGGTTTTTATGATGTATTAAAATTCTTTTTTATCTCTTTACTTTTCTCCTTCATAATTTCCTATTTTACTATTATCCCTGTCTTAAAATTCTCACTCTTTTTTCTTTATTTTTTCTCATTTTTCTCTCTTTAAAGATGTTTTTAGTTATTATCAATGATAATTTACACTTATTTATGAAGTATAAGGACGAAATAGATCTAAAGTTTGGCTAAAAAATAAAACACAATTTTAATAAATAGTTCAAAAATTAAAAAGATATTTAAGTCAAAACTAGTACTAGTATAACTTCTTGGAGTTAGATAATTAAAAAGGAAATACTATTTTTAATTATGCACATTCTTTAAAACTTAATAATTATTATCTATCCTTAACATGTCATCTAATTTTTATTGAAAATGTTAATATTGCAAGTCATTATTTACAATATAATATTCATAACAAGATTTAAAAAGAATGTCTAAACCTTAGAAATATGTTAAAAAACATTTTTTTATTATTTTAATACCAACGAATGACACATTAATGATAAAAATATAGTAATAAAAATATATAATTAAGCCTTAAAATGATAATTTTGAGGGTAAATGTAATAATTAAAACCTGAAAATGCAAGGGAGTCTTTATGGCTTATAATACTTGTGGACCACTTTCATAAATCCCACATGACCACAATGTTATCTTTTATTGAAGTTGATGTGTATCTGATTTTCTTCTTTATCTTTTGAAAGTGATGTATATCTGATTTTCATCTTGGAGCATAATTTGAGGACTGATCCAGTAGTATGACAGCTATCACAAACACAAAATCTGGAAAACAACCTGTTATATACGTACAAAAACATTGAAGAGCAAAATTTTTACAAGAAGCAATACATATCAATGGAAAAACTTAAATATCTTATTACTGTCATTCTCTGCATGTAGTTTCATGCATACACACAAAATTAGCCAGTCATCCACACGGGTCAATATAAAAAGCTGAAAAAATAGCAAGGAATTTCACAGTACTTTAACATGAAAGTTATCAAGAAAGACAAAATCACAGTTATGATCAAATATGTTTAGAATTCAAGTAATCTTTTTATGCGAATTGAATTATAACCTGTTTCTATATATCTTTTTGTCTTGGAAAGTGAGAAAATCCTACTGAACATGGTTTCAACAGAAAATCGTACACACTAAATAAAACAAATTCTTATATATCTATCATCTGTGAACCTAACCATCTCTTGTTTATTATCTCTGAGAGAGGACCACGACTTCTGTTGACACCATCACTTGTTTTACCTTAAATATGACGGAAGAATTTGAAATAATTTGTTACTGTAACTTGTAAAACTAATAATATGCAAAGATAACAATCAACTTCATTATCCCATCAATCTTCAAATGTGATATTGCAACTACAGACTTAAACTGTCAGAAATTTCCTAAAAACTTAGCTTTCACAGTAGAAGTAATATATATATATATATATATATCTGTATAAAATAGGAGAAATATGTACTTAGAGACATATTTTCCTTATGGTAAATTTGTCTGAGAAACTTCACAATTTGAGTCTATGCAACTGTACCACATCCAACCAATTCGTCGGCCAAATGTATATGAACGTATAATTTGTCATCATGTTTTTTGACTTGCTTTATCTCTGACATTGCCCTCACCATCATTAATTTAGACGAACGGAATTCATTGAACATCACAACTGTTTTGGCCAACTTGAAATATTCAAAGAGCAATAATTCTTCGAGAAAAGCAAATGTATTTGTTGATGAAGAAAAAGACAAACATATCTCACTTTAGGTCTCTATAAATAGAACAAACTTCGCACACTAAGACACCAAACCATCCACATTTATAACCCTCTCATTCGTGCATGCACAAACACTATCTAATTTTCGATATGGCCTTGTTTCTTCTCTATGCAGCCATAATGGCATCATTCCTCTGCTCCCTATACTTCTTCCATCGCAGAAGATGTTGCATACAGCCCCTCTTGACAGATTACTTCATCCTTGGCATGCTACCACCAGTGCTCTTCAACCTGTGGAGGATCCATGATTTTATTACTGAGATTCTGAAACTATGTGGTGGCACTGGGGAGTTCAAGGGACCATGGTTCACCAAAATGAACTATTTGATCACTTGTGACTCGCTCAATGTGCAACACATGCTGTGCAAGCGCTTTGACAACTACATCAAGGGACCCGAGTTTCGTGAGATTTTCGAACCCTTTGGAAATGGGGTTGTCACTGCCGATTCAGAAACATGGAAGTACTTCAGAACCATTCTCCATTCTTTGATCAAACAAAGAAGATTTGAAGCATTTGTTGATCAAACCGTTCAGAAGAAGGTGTATACAAGCCTGCTTCCGATATTGGATCATGCACAAAAAGAAGGAAGACTGGTGGATCTTCAAGATATCTTCAATCGATTCACATTTGACAACATATGCTCCACAATTGTAGGACATGATCCTAAGTGTCTTTCCGTTGACTTTCCCGAAGTTGCAATCGAAAAGGCTTTTAATGAGTCTGAAGAGTCGATATTCTACAGACACATAGTGCCAAGAAGTGTTTGGAAGTTCCAAAAATGGCTCCAAATTGGTCAAGAGAAGAAAATGACAGAAGCCTGCAGAACGTTTGATGAGTTCATATATTCATGCATAGCGTCCAAGCGAGAAGAGTTAAGTAAGTGCAGCAGAGAAGAAATGGATGAAGCTCCATTCGACTTGCTAACTGCTTTAATCACAGAAGAGAGAGGATGCGTGCATGATGATAAGTTTCTAAGAGATGCTGCCTTTAACTTCTTTGTAGCGGGGAGAGAAACCATGACTTCAGCTCTCACATGGTTCTTCTGGCTTATTGCTAACCACCCTTTAGTGGAAGCCAAGATTCTTGAAGAGATCAAAGATAATTTTAAGACAAAGGAAAAGAAAAGCTATCACGAGGTCCATGATCGGAGTTGTGATGGTTTTGATGAGGAGCATCATAATCTTGACGAGGAACATCTCAACCAACATGCATCTGAGGAAGTTTTAGGCATGGAGGAGGCGAAAAAGCTAGTTTATCTGCATGGTGCTTTGTGTGAAGCTCTAAGACTTTTCCCTCCAGTGCCTATTGAACGAAAGCAAGCAGTTAAAGATGACACACTTCCAAGTGGGCACAGAGTAAATGCTAATACAATGATAATGTTTTCTTTGTATGCAATGGGGAGGAGTGAAGAGATATGGGGAAAAGATTACTTGGAGTTCAAGCCAGAGAGATGGATATCTGAGAGAGGTGAAATTGTTTATGCAGCAGCATACAAATTCATTGCTTTTAATGCAGGACCAAGAATCTGTCTGGGAAAGGACCTGGCCTTTGTTCAAATGAAGATGGTGGCGGCTGCTATTTTGCACAGGTACCGGTTCCAAGTTGTGGAAGGTCATGTTGCAACTCCAAACCATTCAATTATTCTTCTCATGAAGAATGGTTTGAAGGCTAGGATAATGAAAAGAGAAGTTTGATGCAACAAAATCTCAAATGAACTTGTCTAATTTATCAAATAAAAATGGAGTGAAACAACTCATACGGTTGTATATTTTCAATTTTTACTTTAAGTTAGAAACTCAATAGATGGTACAAGTATATTATATAATGAAAGTGTGTTCTCTTTGGGTACAATGTAAGTGTGTTTAGCCAGGCAAATTTTATAATTTCACAATTAAATGTAATTATTGGGGTTGAGAAAATATGCTTTGGGAGCTAAGTTGAAGTTCATGTGAGTTGTCTTGACTAGAGAGTGTCTCCATCTGTTTGTTATAAGTTCTCAAAGAATCATCTGAAAATTCTGGAAGACTTGTATTACAAGGATGGAATCATATTCCAGCAAGAGATTATGCCTTCCACACTGTTGTTTATGAAGTTTTTTTAAAATTATAGATGAATTGAGTTATTAATAAACTATTGAAGTTTACATTCTTTGTTTGCTTAAATAAACCTACTTAATATTAATAATATTATAGATGAATTGAGTTATTAATAAACTATTGAAGTTTACATTCTTTGTTTGCTTAAATAAACCTACTTAATATTAATAATCCAAGAAATTTGTGTGCAATCCTACATGAGTGGCGCATTTTGTTTTTCTTTGATACATCGGATCGAATCTTGTTGGGAGCTCTATCATAGATAAAAAAAATGTTGAACAAAAGAAATACGTTGTTCTTTTCAAGCAATTGAAAAATTGAAAAAAACACAGAAATAGTGAATTTATGTAAGACAAAACTATATTTTCTAAATATTGTCTCAAATCAATTTATTTATCATATTCAAGATGATATAATGGTTTGAAACAATTTCGATAAAGTTTCACTTTGAAAAAAAAATATAATTTATTATTTATTTGATTGGATTAAATATAAGTTTTAAAAATTAAATATACATATGAATAGCTCTTTAATTTAAATTGATTATAGATATTTTAATATCCTTTATTATTTACATATTTACTATAAAATTAGTCAGATTATTTTATAGAGTTAATTTTTTTAAAGTTTTTTTTAAAACCTTTAAACTTCATTAGACTATTCTATTAAACTCTCTAGTAGATGTTATAGAACTTTTCATCATATATGCTACAATTTTGATTTTTTATTGGACAATTTAATTACTCTTTAATAGATGTTATCGGAACTTTTCATCAATTATACTAGAAGTTTGATTTTTTATTGGACGATTTAATAGAATTAGATAGTTTAGAAATTTTAATAAGATTTTATTAAACCAATCTTTACGAGTCAGATTAATTTAAACTAATTTTAATATCCCCACATCAGAATATCATTGATATGGAAAACCACCAACCTATTACCATGAACCAAAAAAAAGTTGAATAGAAAGAAAGGTATAGTTAAGAATTTAAGTGTGAAAATATGATTAAATTCTCACATTTAGAAATGATAAAGTTAAACTCTGTATAAAAAAAAGTAAGACTCATAAACATTAAAATTTAAGGTTCCATGTTGGAAATAGAGTCATATTTTTTATATGGCTTCTCTTTTCTCATCCATGTTAAATTTTTTCCTACGAAAATTTTCCAACAATTATATTAGAGTATGGTTTCTTGGTGACCGTCTCAGACTAGTACAAACAAGTTTTATAGTGTTGAAGCTTAACAACAATCAGGGTCATTATGATAGGTGTAGAAATTTTCCTTGCATTCATACTTTAGTTTAGGTCATTTGCATGCATTATTACAGTGTTCGAATGATTTTATCCGATATTATTTTTATTTTAGATTACATTTTTGGTTTTCTTGTTTTTCTTTGTAAATAGGTGTTTTAGGTGTTTAAAGTATAGTTGAAGAGTATGTTGGAAAAAGTTGAAGTTCAAGAAGTTTACATGTAGGTTATGGATTTTTCCATGCATGTGGAAATGTTTCAGAAATGTAAATGTCAAGGTGGAGAGCTTCACAAGTAGGTTGTCCATTTTTCCATGCTTGTGATTTTGTTGGTTACAAATTGTAATGACTTTTAAATGGATAAAACTGAAAGAAAGAAGAAAAGATAGATTTTTAATTAGGTAGAAAGAAGGTGGATAACATAAAGAAATAATGAGATAAGAGGAGAAAACACTGGGAGACCAGAATAGGAACATATCAACCATCTCTTTCTGGTTTTTCTTTCACATTATGTAGAAGGTAGAAATAATTTTCCTTTTTGTTAGAGTCTTGATGTAATATTTTGATCTTAGTTTTCAAACCTTTTCAATTGATGTTTAGTTAATTTTTATTGTCTCTGTGTTTTATCTATGATTTTAATGTTTATATAGATAGAACAAATTAGGTTTTGTCACAATTGGAAAATTGGACATGTCTAATTAGTTTGTATTTGAGGTAATAATTGTTCTTCAAGATTCTTTTGGATTTTCTAATTGACCTAAGGAATTACGAATTAGGGTTCAAGGAATTGATTTAATTGTGTAAAGGATTAGGAAGTAAACAACACTTAATAAACTTGAGTGAGTAATCATAATTCTTGCATCAATTAAAAAGGATAAGAGACTATAAGGAAGAATATGAAATCAAGTATAACATTTTTAATATTGAGTAAATTTTTGTTAAATTTTCATGTTTGTTGTTTAATCTATTTTGAATTACTTAAAATTAGATAAATTAGTAGTTTAGTATTTGAAAAATTCAATTCCTAAGGACAATAATTTTATCAATACAATAATGAATGGTACACTTGTTAAACGTCTAATAAATTACTAAAGGTTTGTTGAGTATCAATATAAAAAAGTATCAAAGAAACCATTATAGTAAATCCAACAACAGTTAGGATAATCTCACATTTGAAAAAAAGATCTTAAAATTTTATGTTGGAAGCATAGTCATACTTCATAAATGGTTGCTCTTTTCTCATCTATGTTAAATCTTCCTTACAAAAATTTTGCAACAACTATAACAAAGAAGAATGGTCCCTAATGATAAAAATTGTTTTAAATATTAAAATAGAAATAAAATATGGGACAACAATAAAGTAGATATGTACATATTCATCATTATTTTCATATTTAATTTAAAATATATTATAAATTATTCATACTCATACATAATAATTTCTTTTTAAAATTAAAATAAATTTTAATAATATAAAAAGACATTTTCATTTTTCACCGGATGTTTTTCTCTAACTCAACAAAACATGTTTATAATTTTTTATATATCTGAAGAATTTTCTTATTGACTTTCAGTTACTTTATTTTAATCTCCAAAACTGTATTTTTATTTTTATTTTTTCTCTATATATTAGTCCTAACAAATACTTTATAAAATAGAAAAAGTATTATAAAAACTAAAAATATACTATTCAATACTTACAAAATAATAACAAAAAAACTACAAGAAACCAAAAGTCAAAACTTTTTTTAAAGATTAAAAATATATTTAGTCTATATATTAATATATATTATAGCACATAGACAATGCATTTGTATATTATATAACATATAATATATTTATTATGCATGATAAATAAAATAAATTACTTTATAATATATTATAATAACAATAATATAGGTATATTAATAAAAATAATATTAAAAAATACTATTTTAGTAACTTTATATTATTTTATGATTAACTTTTTTCTTTTAAATAATATATAAAATAAAAATGTTGTCTAATTACATATTTTTTCTTGTATTATCAAGAAAGTTTGTGAAGGAATGGGTAGGCACTACGCACTTTATGATCAGCCATCTTCTCCTAACTACCAACCAATTTTAAGTACGAGATGTTGAGTATGATTAACCTCTTTAGAAAAAATAATTATAATTATTCATTATTTCATATAAATTTATTTATTGTTTTAATTATTCTTTCTATTTATTACTTTCTTCCTTTCAAATGTTTTAAGGAAAATTTGTTAAAGAAAAATTTGTTTCATAAGATATTTTAAAATTTTAATAATTTTTTTTATTTATATTAATTACATTATTATTTAAATTAATATTAAAGAAAAAAATTAAATATTAAAAATTAAAAATTAATTTTTTTTATTAGTATGATTTTTTATTTTTTATTATCATATATTTATATTATGTTTTAATATTTTTTAAAGTTGAAACAACATTTTAATTTAGTTATATTTATAATTTGATGAAAATTGAAAATTTTAATTAAAATTTTAAAATAAAATTTAAATATAATTATTTTTAATTTAATAAAAATTAAAAATTTTGATTAAAATATTTATTTGAAATAATTAATAGTTGTGATTTTAAATCATTTAAAAACTATTGTGAGATAAATTTAATACAGTATTAATTTTTTTTCGTAAACGAATAGAGTTGGATGTTGCTGCTCTCCAACATAATAATTACTGTGTAAGAAAAAAATATAAGTTTGTTTAAATGCATTTCTATGAAACATTTTTAAGACAAAAAGTAAAATAATATTTTCTCTAAACTAGAATCAATTTATTTTGTAATTTTAAAAAAATAAAACTACATAAGAAACATTTTATAGATCAATTTATACATAAATTAATTTGAACTTGTGAAAAAGATTAATTTTTTCCCTCTTACAAATTTTTCAGAAAAAAAAAGTGATTAAAAGGAATCTCTAATTTCATTTGATTCATTAAGATATATAAAAAGTAGAAAAGCATTAAGAATAGGAAGATTATGGACTACAGTTATTTTGAAATGAAGAAGTAAATAAAATTTGATGAGATCTATGGATTCATGGGAGTCCTAAATTTTGTAATGATTCATCTTAAATAAGAGTGGAGAATCGTAAGTTGTTTGTGTGAGAGATGACCTTGTTTTATGGCCACATGGGGTGTTTGTCCTCTACTTTTCTAGGATTGCAACCTTATCTGTCTGTCGAGATCTAGGGTTTTTATGGGCTTCCATAACATTCTCAATTCATGGGTCCACTAATAAAACCCTAATTTAATGTTGTTAGATTGGACCAAGAACATTAAGTGTTAATGCTCCTTGAAAATCGTGATACAAAATTATAGGGTATGGCTCTATTTATTATATATATTTCCTTCTATTCTAATTTTAATCCACTTTTCTATATTCATTCTCTACTTATTTATATATTCACCTTCGCTTTATTTAGGTATAAAGTTAAAATATATTAACGTCTCATAATTAAAAAATATAAAAACAACTTCGATTTTAAATACTCATACATACAATTAAAATATTATATTGTAAATAAATATAAATATAATAGTCAAATATATTTATCTACAATTATATATTTTCTTCTTAACTTAGAAATCAAATAGTTCAGACATCATAATTTTAGTATTAAATTGCTCACATATAACATAAAAATATTTTAAACATGATTCTTTAATATGATTATTTTAAATTTTAAATTATTAAAAATATTAAATTATATTATATATATATATATATATATATATATTTATATATAATATAAGTATAAATATAATATGAGCAGGTAGGTAGATATTATAATTCATATATATGCACACTTATTCTCAATTTTACATATAAGTAATCAATAGGTGTTTATCTTATTAATTATGAATATACAGATAACCATAGAATTAAGGAACAACAACCCACTCTATAGTTGAAAGTGTCTACAAATTACACCTAATTAATACTTATAAGACTTTCATACCTTTACATCATTTCACAATAATCACAGAGATGCATAAGTTTTTAAAATATCTATTGTTTTTATTTCGTAAATGTTATCAATTTTCTTAATTTAATGATTAAAATTATTGAGAGGTAAAAAAATTATTTCCTAATCATTTTTAATGCTTTTTTTAGATATTTAGTATTTTTTTTTCTCTTTTTTATATGATTCAAAAATTAATTGCATTTTAATTAATTAAGTATTTTTATGGTGCATTGGAGGAACGTGTAGGGTTTAAGGTTAAATTGATCCGAAAAAAAATACAAAATATATAATTAATTGAATTAAAACTGTAAATTTATAGAATGTATGACTAAAATCAAGAAAAGAAATAAAGAAATTAAAATCGAGAACTGAGAATTGAAAAAAAAAACTAAGTTATAATATAGCCAAAATAAAAGTATCTTATATAAAATACTTTCATTACAGAAAAAGAAAGTAAGTTATAATCACTGACTTAGAAACGCAATTGGCTAAATTTATATTATAGCCAAGTCAATGTGACTAACTAATTGCTGGTCAATTCTGATATGCTACTAACTAACCATTTTAATCTTTAAATGTGCTTTTTAATATCAGCATAATTTCTTTGATAATCCTGAAAAAAAAATTAACAATCATTCAAATCACATCAATCACTGTAAAATAATATTTAACAAACATTATTACTAAGGAAGTAATGATAAATTTATAATTAAAGTAATATTTTTATGTTTGGTCTTACCATTTCTAGGTCATTTAAAAATAGTTTATATGTTGGTGTAATTTAGAACTAACATAAAAGATTATATTTTTTATTTGAATTTTAAATTGAATTGATATAAAAAGTTTTGTCTAGACTAAAAAGTAAAATATTTATTTTACATTTTTCTGTAGTTTTTTTTTTCATTTTTTATGTTTGTTCTTTACTTTTTACCTACTCTTCCTTTAAAGTTAGAATAAAAATTTTATGACTATCTACCCACGATTATGATAATGTCTCTCACCACTATGATATCATAATTCCTTCCTCACCAGAGACTTTTATTGAGAGAAAATGAGAGAGTATGATTTATTATATAAATTCTTCAATGGAAATAGAAAGTTTTGATTATAATAGTAATTTTATAACTAAGATAATGAGTTAGATCAAATACTTACAGTTAATAGTCAAGCATTTTTTCTGTTTTAATACATATATCTAATTCAACAATTGTTGAAATTAAAGTTGTAATATTGGTTCTGAAATATTGAATCGCATATTTATTATTAGATAAAAAATTATAATTAATAATTAAGGTACAATTCTTTTTATTTAAGATAAGTTTTATCTTTTTTTTAAATTTCAAGTTTTCTACTATTTTTTTTTGTGAGTAAATGATTTAAAAATCTGTCACATGTGAAATGATGTTGTTTGTATATTTACTTATGAAAATTAATTTTTGACTCAATCCCTTTTTGAAAAGTTAAATATTTTTAATAATCAAATTGTTATTATGTAAGGAAAGTTAACCTAGAATAAGGTAAAGATAGACAACTTCTGAGTTTTTATGAGATTAGATATTATGAAAACTAAAAATATATTTAGATTGATGTTTAGATATATCAACTCAGATTCACTAGTCATGGAATATTATGTCATTATGTTTAATTTTTTTTTCTTGTTGTGTTGAATGAATTTTTTGCTCAAACCTTAGTTTCACCTTAAACTAACATGTCTCTTGCTTTTAAATTAACCTCTTCCTTTTAAATCAACATCTTCCTTTTAAATTAACTTAAGTTAATATTAACATGTTTTTTATATTTTAAAGTTAAATTTATTAATTTTAACATCATTTTTCTTAGATATCCTTCTACCTACCATCATTCAAGATTTATAAATATGGGTATGATATGACATGATTTCAAAATTTACCCTTTTTTATCTATTTTATTTTAATTTAATCAATTTTATTATCAAAATAATTTAACATATTTATAATTTAATTTATAATATTATCACCATTTCTTATTAATAATAATATACATCAATTCAAATGTATTTTAAAAATAATAAAATAAACATAATATTATAAATTTCTATTATTTTAATAATTTCATATTTGAAAGTATTTTTAATTATTATTCTAATAAGTTTTTTTTAATAAAAATATTTTAAGATAAAAGTATTTAAACATAAATCAAATTAACTTAACACACTTGTTTAAAAAATTAAATTCAACTTAATTTAACTTTTTTAATTATGATTTAAACCAACACTAAATTGTTGATTTTGTTGCTACTTTGGTAATCTTGTTTGAATAATTGAATATTCATTGTGATAAATAATTAAAATGTTGTCGAGAGATTGGTGTTAAAATTTTGATATTTAAAGTATAAGTGACTTTAACTGTGATTTCTATAATTGATAAATATTATGATAATTGAAAGTCAATTTGGAGTAAAATAAGTTTACTTTTAAGAAGAAAGAAGAAATATACCTTTTGAGGAACCAAAACAATTCACGTTTAAACGATATTTTTTAACGATAAAAAAACTTACTTTAATCACTTTTAAATGATTTTCGAAGGATATTTAGTGTGTTAAAATGATTTCAATAGGTAATAATTATTTAATAATTTTTATTGTGAAAAAATGTGATTATCTTATGATATAAATTGCCAAGATAAGATGTGTAAAGTTAATAGTTAAAAGAGAAGTGTTACTAAATTGATTATATGTGGTACGTATTAAGCTTCAAATTTAATGAGATATTCAATTTTTATGAGTAGTAACTTAGTGAAATTTGATAAATATTTTATATTATAAAGAATTATTATTGACATTCAATAAGATGTAAAAAAATTAAAGTTACTAAATTACAATCTATATTAATTAAATATAATATAAAAAATAATAAAAATACTATATATAGATATATATTAATTAGTATCTAAATTTTAAATTTAATAATTTTTTAAATGATTTCTGAATATTATCTTATGGTATATATGTAAATTATTTTATTATATTTTTGAGAGACGTTAAATATTATTATTAACTTTATGTTATAATATATTTATAATAATTTATTTTAATAATTAAAGTTCTTAACGACTTTAATTGTTGAAATAAATTATTATAAGTATACATAACATAAATTTAATAATATAATATATATATATATATATATATATATAATTTATTATAATTTATATTAAATAAAAACATCTTTAATCAAATGCATTTTTCTTTTGTGGCATTCAATTACTACTTTCTGCATATGTACTTTACAAATGCATTTATATTATTATTAACTTTATGTTATGATATATTTATAATAACTTATTTTAATAATTAAAGTTGTTATAATTATAATGATTTTAATTATTAAAATAAATTATCATGCTTTCAATTACTACTTTTGTGTATATGTACTTTGCATTTTTCTTCCACATGCTTGTGTTGTATCCATTTCAATACCTAATTGGCCGACATAAGATAATGGATTTGTGAAGTTAGAATACGCAACACTCCCTACACCACATAAATATTCAATAAAAAAATTATAACCCAATAATTTTAATATATCAATATAAATTATAATTTGTATTAAATAAATATTTTTATTCTATAAAAAATATTTGGATTTATAACTAACCACTAAAATAATAATGCAAAATTATGTTTAACTAATAACAAATTTAAAAATTGTTGAAATTTTAAAATAAATTTTAAAATTTATGAGAGGTTCATGCTTTGATCTTATATAAAAAAAAGTATCTTTTGTTGGAGAGTATTAAATTTTTATATGTAACAATCTCTTCTTATAAAAATATTTTCCTATAATGATGTACATTTGTGTATATATATTTAAATTTTTTTTTCAATAGAATATATATTATTTATTTATAAAAAATAAGTGATTTTTATATTATATATTTTATTGGTGAATTGTTTATGATGTCTCTTTATGTTATATTTTTGTGTTTTTATTATTAACATTATGTAGTAAAAAAAATGCTAATTAAATTAGAAAAAATATGATGACATTTATGATAATATAAATAGTTAATGATATTAAGAAATAATACATTCTTAGATTAAAAAAATACTTACAAGGAATAAAAATAAACAATAATATATTTAGAAAAATTAAGAATACATCCTTTAAACCATTTATAAAAGTCACATGTTTAGTTTTAGAGAATTCATCCTCTTCCTATATATTTCGTCTTAGAATTCTTATGTTTAACATTCCAGAATACTAATTTTGATTTTGAAATTTAAAATTTACTTTCACAATAAGTTTGATTCAATCTTTTCAATATTTTTCTATTAATTTTTTCAATTCTTCATCAAATTTGATTAAAACAAAGTTTTAAGAATGAAAATTACAAGATAAATTCTCTAAATATAAGTATATCAAACGTTTATCAACATCTAAAATAGTTTTTATGATAATAGAAACTATATTTTTTTATGACTATTGATCTTAAAAAAAATATGAAATTGATTTCTATATAATAGTGACTAAATTAGTTTTTAAATTAAAATCTAAATTAGCTTCTAATATTAACTATCAAAGTTTTAGTCACTTATTAAATTAGATTATAAATTAATTTTTAATTCAATTAGTGACCAATTTTATGTGTCAATAATATAATTAATAAAAATAATTTTTTGGTGTAAATTAGATTTTAAATTAATATTTAATTAAATTAATAATCAATTTCATTATTTTATAAATCAATAATATAATTAGTAAAAACAAAGACAAAAAAATTAAGACACAAACTCATATATATATATATATATATTTGGCTTAACATTGTTATTATTATTTACATTTAATATTGATTTGGATTAAAAATATTCTTTACTATTATTTTAATTTTCTCAAATCTTATTTAATTAATATATTGGTTTAATTTATTTGGAACTATCTAATAAAACAATATCTAAAAATAAAAATTATGGTTTTCAAATAAAAAATTACAAAATGTAAAAAAATTATAAAATATAAAAATATCATGCTGCAAACATGATTTTCGAAAAATAAATATAAAAAAATAATAAAAATTATATTTATTTATTTATTTTGAGGTTGTGATTAAAAATACGAATGATCTATTTTTATAATTTATTTATTTTAACAAATTAGACATGAAATTACACCAGTAAAAATAAGCCTTTTGTGCTACCTTGATGGAAGGTCCTTCAAAGCTTGAAGAAAAATATACAAAACACTATAATAGTGTTGATTTCAAATTGTCGGATGATTTGCATGATCTACTATCTATTAATAATAGAAGGACCGAAATCAAATTTAAAAAATAAATATCAAAACCAATTTTACTAAAAAGATGAAAAATCAAGAATATTTTAGGATATATATAAGAGAATAATATATATTATCGTTTAAAAATTTGATCTCATAAAAAATAAAATTAAAAATTTAAACATACTCTAATTACATCTTAATAAAATTTATTAAAATAACAGTATTTCGATCTGTTGAGGATGAGTTTAAAACTTAAATCCAAATCTCATTTTTAAGTTATAAAAAAGATTATTACTTTTCAACACTTTTCTAAGTGATACTCATTATATACAAGATTAAATTCAAATAGGGTCGATTTTACATGTCTCAACTTAATTTTATTCACCCAAATATTCACTTACATTATGATAAACATACTTAGATATTAATTTTTTCAATACTTTTCTGACAAAGAATCCTTATTGGTCTGCAAATCTTATCATACTTTTCGGACAAAAAATGTTTTGTCTGGTTATCCTTTTTCCACAAATACCTCTGCAAAGGACAACACTCATTTTTAACTTTTACTTTTGTGTGAAAGCAATCAATCAATCGTCACTTTTTTTATTTTCCACCTTAAAATAATCTAAATTGTTCCTAAAGTTCTCTGATACACACACATAAACTGGTACAGAATAACTACCTCATTCTAAAGTAAGTACAAAACATGGTTATTTACTTAATCAGACCTCTTTTTGATAGAAGTACATAAACTATTAATTTCCTTAGCTAGAAAATATACTAAACTTGTGAGAATTATAATATACTAAACAAGGCTTAAATCCAAAAGATGATTTTCTATTTATTTTATCAAGCCAAACGCATCTTATACACCATTATTAGGTTTAATTCACTACATGATACATTATCTTTTACACGTGTTTCTATTTCTGAGATTAGAGATTGTCACGATCATCAAACTAAATTTCTCTTTTTTTTATCTGAACCTTTAAACCATCCTTCACTAGAAGAACGATTGAAAGGTTTGGCCTAGCAACATACCCTTCCACCACTTGGACACGATACTTGTGCAAAATTGCAGTTGCCACCATCTTCATTTGAATGAAGGAGGAGTCTTTGCCCAAGCAAGTTCTAGGTCCTGCATTAAAAGCTATGAATTTGTAAGATGGTACACAGACATTACCTCCTCTCTGTGAGATCCATCTCTCTGGCTTGAACTCCATACAATCTTCTCCCCATATTTCCTCAAATCTTCCCATTGCATACAAAGAAAATAATATAATTTTACTGGGATTAACACCATGACCACTAGGAAGCATGTCAGCTTCAAGTGCTTGTTTGCGTTCGAAGGGTATGGGAGGAAAGAGCCTCAGTGCTTCACATATAGCACCATGCAGATAAACCAGCTTTTTCACCTCCTCCACACTTAAAACCTCTAGAGCTTTTTCATTGCTTCCAAACTTTTCGTTGATCTCTTGAAGAATCTTGGCTTCCACCGAAGGGTTTGTAGCAACAAGCCAAAAGAACCACGTGAGAGCTGAAGTTATGGTATCTCTTCCAGCCACAAAAAGATTGAACACAGCATCTCTTAGAAATATGTCCTCATGTGTTTGTCCTTTTCCTTCTCCTTCTCTCATCAAAGTTGTTAACAAGTCAACATGAAAAGTTTCTCCCGTTTCATTTTCTTTGTGCTTGCTTAGATCTTCTCTCTTAGACGCTATGCATGCGTATATAAACTCATCAAGTGTTTTACATGCTTCTTTCATCTTCTTCTCTTGACCAATCTGAAGCCATTTCTGCAGCTTCCAAACACACCTTGGCACTACATGTCTGTGGAATATGGCCTCTTCCGCTTCATTAAAAGCCTTCTCGATTGCAACTTCGGGAAAATCAACGGAAAGGCAACTAGGGTCATTGCCAAGAACTATAGAACATATGTTATCAAAAGTGAAGCGGTTGAAGACATCTTGAAGATCCACCACGCTCCCTTGTTGGTGCAGATGATCCAATATGGGAAGTAGGCTCTTCTGCACCTTCTTGTGAATTGTTTCCGCCAGAAACACCTCAAAGCTTTTCTGTTTAAAGAGAGAATGAAAGAGATCCCTGTTGTATTTCCATGTTTCTGAATCAGCGGTGAAAATCCCATCTCCGAAGGCTTGAAAAATGTCACGAAACACGGGTCCCTTGACGTAATTGTGAAAGCTCTTGCTCATGATGTGGTGCACGTTGAGGGGGTCACCAGTGACCAAATAGTTCATGTTGGTAAACCATGGTCCAGTGAACTCACCGGTTCTCCCATTCTGCTTCAAAACCTCAGTGAAAAAATCATGGCCACGCCACAAATTGCAGAGTACCTGTGGTAGCATGCCAAGGATGGGGTAGTCTGTCAAGAGGGGGTATCTGCAACATAGTCTCCTATGGAAGAAGTACATGATGCAGAAGAGTGCTACAATTGTTGCTGCTGCATAGCCAAGCCATAGAGCCATAGTAAATTGATGAACAACACAAAAAAAGCTTGGTTTCTTATGTTGTTTTTTGGAGGATACCTATGCAACTTGTGTGAATATTACGACGCTCTTATAATAAAACAGAAGAAATGATGAAGATTGTAAGAAGTTGGGAAAACGAGGATGTTGACTAGTTAGGCCATTTATTGAAGAAATTGTTCGTGAGAAGATTCAAAGGAGACAAAGTAGATAGAGGTGCACATCTTCTTTATTTCACACCGTCTCAAACAGCTACAGATTTTCTGCTTCTTTTTCTCTATTTCACTTAATGTAAACATTAAGAATCCTTAATCTAAAGAAATGTTTTTAGAATAACTTGTTTAATTAAAAATTATTAAAGGGTTATATGTATAGATTAAGTTTTAAAAGCTCCTAATCACATGTCCGTGGGACACTGCTACATATACAAGTGAATAGCAGCAAGAAAAAGTACCATTGAAGAGCTGTCTTTTCTTTTTTAGTACCTAGTAGTACAGAAAGACTTAGACACCAAAAACATACAAAAAAGACATTGAAAAAAAATATAAAAAAGAATACATGTGATCATGTCTAAAATAAATATTTTGAACTTTAATTTAGTTCTAATTGAATATATATTTTAGAAAATAAATACATAGAATTTTAATTGTATAATATTTATTTTTTAAATTTATTGATTTTTTTAAAATATTTCCCCAACCGGTTTGAGTTAAATAATAATAGTATTAATAATACTCGTAGTAGTAGTAGTAATAATAATAATATAAAAATAATTATTTAATGAAAATTATTTAACTTAAATTTGTTAGAAAAAATTATTTATAAAAAACTAATACTTTTAAAGAAATAAATTTAATAAAGTTAAATTTTAGGTTTTTATTTAAAATTTAAAGATAATCTGAAACAAAATTAAAATACAAGGTGAATAAAATTTGGAGATTAGTTAAGACACAAAATAAATTTTGAGGATTTGTTTATAAAAGAAGTAAAATTTAGTAGGTTAAACGCTCTTTACTCTATTTTTAGCTAATTGTATTATAATTCATTTTATTGAAGATAATTTAAAAAACATAAATTTTAAATCATTGATATTTTGTTTTCGAAATAATGTATGTCTTTATATTTTTAGATGTTTAATTTAGTTTTATTTTCTTAACTAAATTTATATTATTTTTATAGTTTCGTTCATTAATTTGGCTTCTTAGAAAAAAAAAGTTTTATTTACATTTTTTCCTAAACAATTGTACATTTTTAATTTATTTAAAAATTCAAACATTTTATTTAAATAGAACATAAAGTAATAAATAAATATTTAAGAAGTATTTAAGACCTCCATATTATATAATTTAGTAAACATTTTTAATTTAGTTTCTATGCAAATTGATTCTATATATTTCATCATTAGTATTATAATACTCTCTCTTATTAATAATTTTACATGAACTATTAACCTTCCTATTTGTAACCACATGTTATTGTTATAAAAATAAAATTAAAATATAAATCAAAATTTCACATGTAAATATTCAATTATTATAATTATAAAACAAAGTATAATATACAAGATAAATTAACATAAATAAAACAAAATACACCATTCCAACTACAATTATGAAAAGTTCAACAAAATATTAACCATTCAACATATTCCAAGATACCAAGAAACTAAACAAACAATTCCAAAATTGAATTATTTACAAAAGATAGTATTGAGTTCAAATATTTAGAATTATATTCTACAAACATCTCCATATGTCAATGTCATCTTCTTGCATACTCATTTCACAAAATATCATAGAAGAATCTTCATTAGGTTTTCACTATTTTCATTATAATATTCTTGCATACCTAGTATTTGTTTAACTAAATCCTGTTTTGCTAAGCGAAATTCATCAAAAATAAAATACCTCTTATGGAATTGTAATTTCTTGAGTGAAATAGATTCTATTGAAGCACAAAATGGTATCAGAACATACCTAAAAGTTAATCAAAATTTTACCTTTTTCCAAACCAAATTCAATACAAAATTATTACTTTTCCAACTATAGTTAAAAACCTTGTTCAATCCAAAATATCCCATGAGTGCTGCAATCTACATACATAACCACATTATTCATTGATTAAAATTTAACCCCACTATATATATATATATATATATATATTAAATTATCACTTTTAAATTATTTCACACACTTGTATTAAAACACCTAAAAAATAGGTATCCTTTCTGATTTTGTGTTGTACATTCTTAATTTAGTTTATATATATGCATATAATCATTATCTCTCTAAAGAGAAGTTCTCAACTAAGACTATCATTATCTCTCTAAAGAGGAAGTAGAGATAATAATATAATAGTATCTGAATATTTAATCAATGATATTTTAATAAATAATTATATATCTAATATTATACTATTATTCTTATCTTTTCTGCAGTGCGAATGTAGATCGACACGTGTGTCCATGGATAATGTCATTTGACAGAAACATGTTTGGCTGATTCTCATATTATTATTGTTTTTTCTCATGTTCAGTTCAATGCATTATTGATTCCCTTTTCATGTCTGAAAAGACAGCACCAATTTTATCACTGGAACAAATTGATTTAGAAAAAAAATTCCAAATCTAGATCCCTTTTCTTTTATTTACCAACTAAAATTATTTTAAAATAAAATCGTGTTAAGTAATATAAATTTTATTTATTTTTTAATAAAGTCACACTGTATATACTTCCAGAAAAATATCTAAATCTTTAATTTATTAATTTTTGGACCCAGTAACACAAAAAACAAAAGAAAAATGTTTAGGACTCCTAATTTTCGAAGCACATCTAACCATCCCAAATAATAATAAAATATTAAATTATATTTTTTGATTAAAATATAAATAAAATATTAATATATAAAGTTATAGGATAAGAGTAAATATTTTGCAATGTAAAAATACAAGAAATCATCTATTTATTTACTTATAATACATTATTCAACACTTGAAACTATCTCTTATACACAAAAACATAATTAATATGGTAGAGAATAAAACAACAAAAAAACATTCTAGTTTTATCAGTAAAGTAATGTTAACCAACATTTTTTCTCAAGTACGAATAACTCATTTTTTATACTCGTGTTCATTTCCTTTTACTCAGAAAACAGGCATGAGACACATATAAGATTCATTATATTATATAGATGGACATTATCTGACATGGAAATTCCCATGTACGTCAAATTAAGCAGTTTCTCTTTTTGTTATCTTAACCTTGAAACCACCCTTCATGAGAAGAACAACTGAAAGGCTTGGTGTAGCAACATAACCTCTACTTTCTTTTCATCTGTTCCAAACGTTTCTTTGATCTCATCAAGAATCTTGGCTTCCACCAAAGGGTTTGTAGCAACAAGCCAAAAAGAACCACGTGAGAGCTGAAGTTAAGGTATCTCTCCCAGCCACAAAAAGATTGAACACAGCATCCCTTAGAAATCCAGCATCACGTTTTTCCTTCTCCATTCTCATCAGAGTTGTTAGCAAATCAGCACAAGCTTCCCCCTGTTTCATTTTCATTGTACTTGCTTAGTGCTACAAACTTAGACGCTTATGAATTGATCAAACGATTTGCATGCTTCAGTCATCTTCTTCTCGTGACCAATTTGAAGCCATTTGTGTAGCTTCCAAAGCCGCTTTGGCATTATATGTCTGTAGAATATGGACTCTTCTGCTTGGTCAAAAGCCTTCTCAATCGCAAGTGAAGCGATTGAAGACATGTTGAAGATCCACCACCCTCCCTTGCTGATGCAGATAATCCAACATGAGAAGGAGGCTGTTCAGCACCTTCTTCCGAATGGTTTTCTCTAGAAACAACTCGAAGCTTCTATGTTTAAAGAGGGACTGGAAGAGATCGCTGTTGTATTGCCATGCTTCTGCATCAGCAGTGAATATCCCATCTCCGAAAGCCTGAAAAATCTGACGAAACTCGGGTCCCTTGACGTAGTTTTTGAAATTCTTGCTCAAGACATGATGCACGTTGAGGGGGTCACTAGTGACCAAATACTTCATGTTGGTAAACTAAGGTCCAATAAACTTACTATACTCTTTCAATTATTTTCTTTTATTCATCTCTAATTTTTTAATTATTTTCTTTTATTGATCTTTAATTTTTTTAATTAAAGACTTTAAATTAAAATGATATCTCAAACACTATTTTAAATTTTTATTTTTATTGTAATAAATTTCTTAAATATTAAAAATATAAGTCTGACTTTAATATTAAATTAAAATAAAAATTTAATAAAATAATTTGATTATATAATTTTAAAAATAATATTAATAAATTAAAAGAAATAAAAATAAATAATTCTTAAATTTTTTCTTAATTCATTTTTATTGTATTTTATATATTTTTAACTTTTTAAATTTAAATATTCTCTCTTATTAATATTATTTTAATTAAAATTAAAATTAATTTATTTATAATTAAAATTGACTGTAAGTTGTGAGAATTAAAAATTAATCATTTTTAATTAAAATTTTCATGTGAATTATAAAAAATTATTTTATTATTAATATATATTATTATTATAGTAAAAATTAAAAATTAATCCCTCATAACTAAAATATAAAATAGGAGCAACAGAAAATGATACAAGTAAAAAAATAATAAAAATATAAATAATATTGAAAAATATAAAATCAAGTAGAAAAAATGACTATAACATACTTTTTAATTTAAAATCTTTAATATAAAATAAAAGACATAAAAATATATTTGAAAAAGTATTAATAATAAAAAAATATGACCCTGTGCTTAAAATATAATAATATAAAAAATATTAAAGATTATATAGATAAAAATAAATGCAAATAGAAAAATAAAATAAAAAATTAAGTTTGTAAAATGCTGACACGTACATAAAAAATTTATTGTTAGGAAAGAAAAAAAAAACAAATAAAAAACAACTTATTTTTGTTCAATTTTTCTACGATCTTATAAATAAATTCATGAGAGATAATGAGAGTAAAGGAAAATTGCAAATGAATATAAACACATCTCATCTTCAAATTGAATATTTTGTCATTAAATAAAGTTGATCTTTAAATTGAATATTTTATCACTAAATAAATTTAAATAGGAAAAATGACTGTGACATATTTTTTAATTTAAAATCTTCAATATAAAATAAAAAAATATTTAAAAAATAATAATAATAAAAAAGTACGAGACCATGTTTAAAATATAGTAATATAAAAAATATTAAAGACTAGACAAATAAAAATAAATACAAATAAATAAAATGAAACAAAAAATTAAGTTTGTGAAATATTAACATACCTATTTTAGTCATAACTAAAAAAATTTATTGTTAGAACTGAAAGAAAAACATAAATAAGAGACAACTTATTTTTATCCAGATTTTCTACAATCTTATAAATAAATTCATAGGTTTTTCACAATCTATTAAATTCATAGGTTTTCCACCATCTTATGAATAAATTCATGAGGCATGAGAGTAAAGGAAAATTTCAAATGGATCTAAACCCATGTCATCTTCAAATTGAATATTTTGTCATTAAATAAACATCTTCAAATTGAATATTTTGTCACTAAATAAAGATTGTTTATTTTTTTAGAAGTACACAACACTTAGAGTAAAATTAATTGGAAAATAAAAGAAATATTTCCAATTTACTCTTTCAAGCCAAACGCGTCTAATTGAACATTGTTAAGTTCCATATATAATAAAAGGACAAGACACGTTGTCTTCTACACATTTGTGAAGTTTTGAGATCCATTTTTACAAATTCATCTTTCTTTTCCTTATCTTAACCTTCAAACCATCCTTCATAAGAAGAACAATTGAAAGACTTGGGGTAGCCACATAACCTGCCACCACTTGCACACTGTAATTGCACAAAATAGCAGCTGCCACCATCTTCATTTGAAAGAAGGACAAGTCTTTACCCAAGCAAGTCCTAGGTCCTGCATTAAAAGCAATAAATTTGTAAGATGGAACATAAACAATACCTCCTTTCTCTGAGATCCATCTCTCTGGCTTGAACTCCAAACAATCCTTTCCCCATATTTCTTCAAATCTTCCCATTGAATACAAAGAAAATAGTATCATTGTTCTGCAATTAACACGATGGCCACTGGGAAGAATGTCATCTTTAATTGCTAGTTTTCTCTCAAAAGGTATAGGAGGAAAGAGCCTCAATGCTTCACATATAGCACCATGCAGATAAACTAGTTTTTTAACATCCTCCGCACGTAAAACCCCAAGCAACTTTCCATTGCTTCCAAACTTTTCATTGATCTCTTCGAGAATCTTGGCTTCCACCAAAGGGTTTGTAGCAACAAGCCAAAAGAACCACGTGAGAGCTGAAGTTATGGTATCTCTCCCAGCCACAAAAAGATTAAACACAGCATCCCTTAGAAATCCATCGTCATGATGTGCTTCTCCTTCCCTCATCAAAGTTGTTAACAAGTCAACATGAGCTTCACCCATTTCATTTTCCTTGAACTTGCTTAGCTCTTCACGCTTTGATGATATGCATGCATGTATGAACTGATCAAGTGTTTTACACGCTTCTATCATCTTCTTCTCTTGACCAGTTTGAAGCCATTTCTGCAGCTTCCAAACACACTTTGGCATTGTATGTCTGTAGAATATGGACTCTTCTGCTTGGTTAAAAGCCTTCTCAATTGCAACTTCTGGAAAATCAATTGAAAGGCTCTTAGGGTCATTTCCAAGAACTACAGAACATATGTTATCGAAAGTGAAGCGATTGAAGACATCTTGAAGATCCACCACCCTCCCCTGTTGTTGTACATGATCCAATATGGGAAGGAGGCTATTCTGCACTTTCTTACGAATAGTTTTCTCAAGAAACAGCTCAAAGCTTGTATGTTTAAAGAGAGAATGAAATAGAACCCTGTTGTATTTCCATGCTTCTGCATCAGCAGTGAATATCCCATCTCCGAAAGCCTGAAAAATGTCACGAAACACGGGTCCCTTGACGTAGTTGTGGAAACTCTTGCTCAAGACGTGGTGCACATTGATAGGGTCACTGGTGACCAAGCAGTTCATGTTGGTAAACCAAGGTCCAGTGAACTCACCAGTGCCCCCATGTTGTTTCAATGCCTCGGTTAAATAATCATGAGCACGCCACAAATTGCAGAATAACTGCGGTAGCATGCCAAGGATGGGGTAGTCTGTGAAGAGAGGGTGTCTGCAACATAGTCTCCGATGGAAGAAGTGTAGGAAGCATAGAAATGCTGCAACTGTGGCTGCTGCAACTGTGGCTGCTGCAACTGTGGCTCCTGCATAGCCAAACATGACCATCGTAAATAAACAAAACAAAAGAGTTTGGTGTGGGGGTGTCGGTGATGTCTATCATATTCTCCTCGTATCTATGTTCCTCTTATAAATATGTTGAGACCCAGGTTTTGTACACTTCAAAAACAAAAATACTTTTTTAATCACAAAAAGCACTATTAGTAAGTGGTCCTAAAACTATCATGTATTCATAGTACAGATAAATCTATATATGTTACATGTGTGATCAGGTTTTATAATTTATAAGAAAAGTTTTATCTTTAGTGTCTATGTATTTTTTTCCAAATGATTGAGGAAAAGAGTGGCAACTATTTATTAAGGTTTATACCTGAACTTAACGCCATGTAATACGTGAGTGTATTACCAGGAGCTTTCAAACAGCTCATGCCCAGCCATAGTCACTTTCAACTTCAACAGGGTTGGTTCCATTGGAATGCAAGTTGGGAGAGTGGGAGAAGGTAAAATAATAAATATAATGATAAAAATAAAATAAAGAGAAACACAGAAAAAGAATGAAAAAATGAAAATAAAAATAAAAATATTGTAATAATAAATAACTCACCAAAAAATGAAAAACTTGCTGTTATTGCACAGCTTGTAATTCGTACTGGTAGGTTTAAGGTCCCAGTTACCTTGAATTTTCTTTATATTTCAAACTTTTGGTATATACCTTTATTACTTTTCAATTTCGAAGGGTCTTTTTCTCCTATTTAATGCAGGGCCTTTTCTTTCACATACATAAGATTTCATGTAGTCTATGATTGGTGTCATTATACATCATTTTTTAAGTTTAATATATCAGAGCAAAAATATGTCATATTAACCTTAAAATATATATATATATATGTGTTAGGTGGATATAATGTCATGTTAATGATAAAAAGAGAGAGCAAAACTTAGTGTTGTGATATTTAAAGAGAAGAGGCAAACAAAACTTTGCATCATTCTACCAGAAAAATCCAACACCACGAATCTTGTTGAATGCATGGAAGATGAGAACACTAAAAAAACGTGGTACAAGCTTTTTCTTCTCTCATTTTTCAATGATGGAGTAGAATGTAAGAAGTCTTCATATTAAGCCAAAGTCAGCACTGAGTGCAAGAAGATTTTTTTTATTATATTGGGAATACTGTCATCCATATGCAAAAGAAAAAAGATGTAAAATATTCATAGAAAGGGTTTCACAAAGCCAAAAAGAGGCTCAGGACTGATAACTCTGCAAGGAGCTTACAACAACTCAAGTACATGAATTTTTTTATAAATATGAGTGATCCAAGATAGAACAAGACAGAGTCAAACAACACAACTATTCATAGCTGAAACTATAAAGTTTTTACAAGGTACCAGAATCCAAAGTCAGAATACAGTCTCTCACTTGATCGATGTAATAAATTTTTAAAAAAATTATAAAATCATATATTCATACAATGATCAAATAATATTTATTATTATAAGTAATTTTAATTAAAATTAAATTTATCATTATTATTATTATTTTATTATCATTTAATAATTTTATTTATTTCTAATGATCTTATTATTATTATTATTATTAATTTATAAATTTATTATTATAATTAAATTTTATTAGTATATTATTATTATTATTATTTTTTGTTATTATTTGATATTTTTATTATTATTTATATTTTATTACTTTTATTATAATATATTATATATTTAATCATATTTCTTTTTCTAATTATTTATTATACTAAAAAAATAAATATTAATAAATTAATAATAATAATAATTAATTATATACCTATATAATTTGAGAACTTTTTTAAACTTTTTATATACATAACCCATCCATTATTCCATTATTATTGGTTTCGGTGTGAACAAACAAGAATATAACATAAGAAGAAGAAGAAAACTGAATTATATTAAATTGCATAGAGATTACCATCTAAATATATATATATATATATATATATATAGGAAGCCCCATTTATACATGTAAAGCTAACATAACTACTTTAAATTATCATATGCTTTAATTCTATATGTACGGCATGAGAGGTAAATATTATATTCTTTGAATTTTCTTTAACTAGATTATCTTTATTTGTTAAGGAAAATGCAAAGTTTTTCTCAACCTTATAACAAAGTTATGTGTAGTTTTTCTCTATTAAACACTCTCTCTCTATACTGTATGAGAGGTACATATTTTATTTTTTTAGCAAAATAATTTAATCACATCATGGATGGAACCTTCTAAGGGATCTCGAAGAAGTCTTGAAGTTTGAATAGGATTTTTTTTTTTTTACTTTTATGTAATCTTTTGTTTTGGGCATTATAATAATTTTTTTCTTTTTATTTGTATTGAGTCTTTTTGGGCCTTAGAGACCTTTTAGATTCTAGATTTTAAGAGACTTATTGGATGGACTTAGTAATTTTTAGACCCATAAATATGAGATCCATGATATATAAGGCTTTTTTATATTCTTACATGAGCATTTCAAATCTTTTATAATTGTTCTGAAAAAAAAAATCATAATGTATATGTAGTCTTACAATTAATAATTGGTGTTTTTCTTTTTATTTTCACCATATTTTTGTTGTGTATTATCTTGTGTTCTTTAATTCTTGTTCTATGTTTTGAATTTTTTTGATTCTGTCTTTCTTACTGAAGGCCTATCTTGTTGTTTGATTATGTGTCTCTATGATTGAAATTCTTAAATTCTATGCTCTTGTGGTCGAATTGTTCCTGTTTTAAAATTCTTTAATTCTGTGTATGAATCGTTTTCTTTTCATGGCTTCCAATAATATTCAAGATTACATTTTATCCAAGAATTTTTGAGAAAATAATTTAAAAAGTTTTTATTAGACAATGCATTAAAAATATAAATGTTACATAATACATATTATGACCCATTATAGTTTTCTTTTTGATATAGTTACTTTCAAACCATCCTTCATAAGAAGAACAATGGAGAGGCTAGGGATAGCAGCATAACCCTCCACCACTTGGACATGGTAATTGCACAAAATAGCAGCTGCCACCATCTTCAATTGGATAAAGGACAAGTCTTTCCCCAAGCAATTACGAGGTCCTGCATTAAAAGCAATAAATTTGTAAGATGGTACATAAACATTACCTCCTTTCTTTGAGATCCATCTTTCTGGCTTGAACTCCATGCAATCTTTTCCCCATGTTTCTTCAAGTCTTCCCATTGCATACAAAATGAATAATATCTTTGTTCTGGGATTAACACCATGGCCACTAGGAAGCATATCAGCTTTTAGTGCTTCCTTCCGCTCGAAAGGTATAGGAGGAAAGAGCCTCAATGTTTCACATATAGCACCATGCAGATAAACCAGCTTTTTCACCTCCTCCACATTTAAAACCCCATCCGTGTTTTCCTTGCTTCCAAACTTTTCATTCATCTCTTCAAGAATCTTGGCTTCCACCAAAGGGTTTGTAGCAACAAGCCAAAAGAACCACGTGAGAGCTGAAGTTATGGTATCTCTCCCAGCCACAAAAAGATTGAACACAGCATCTCTTAGAAATATATCCTCATGTGCTTCTCCTTCTCCCTTTCCTTCCCTCATCAAAGTTGTTAACAAGTCAACATGAAAACTTTCTCCCGTTTCATTTTCTATGCACTTGCTTAGATCTTCTCTCTTGGACGCTATGCATGCATATATGAACTCATCAAGCGTTTTACATGCTTCTGTCATCTTTTTCTCTTGACCAATTTGAAGCCATTGCTGCATCTTCCAAACAAACTTCGGCACTATATGTCTGTAGAATATGGACTCTTCTGCTTGGTTAAAAGCCTTCTCAATTGCAACTTCTGGAAAATCAGTGGAAAGGCAATGAGGATCACGTCCAAGAACTATAGAACATATGTTATCAAAAGTGAAGCGATTGAAGACATCTTGAAGATCCACCACCCTCCCTTGTTGTTGCACATGATTCAATACAGGAAGCAGGCTATTCTGCACTTTCTTCTGAATGGTTTTCTCTAGAAACGCCTCGAATCTTTTATGTTTGAACAAGGAACGGAAGAGATCTCTGCTGTATTTCCATGCTTCTGCATCAGCAGTGAAAATCCCGTCTCCGAAAGCTTCAAAAATGTCTCGAAACTCGGGTCCCTTGACGTAGTTGTGGAAACTCTTGCTCAACATGTGGTGCACGTTGAGGGGATCACAAGTGATCAAGTAGTTCATGCTGGTAAACCATGGTCCAGTGAACTCCCCAGTGCCGCCATGTTCTTTCAAAACCTGAGTTGAATAATCATGAGCATGCCACAGATTGCAAAGAACTTGTGGTAGCATGCCAAGGAAAGGGTATTCAATGAAGAGGGGGTTCGTGCAACATCGTCTCCGATGGAAGAAGTATAGCATGCAGAGGAATGCTGCAATTATTGCTGCTGCATAGCCAACCAATACTAATGCCATCATGTTGTAAACAAACAAAATATTTTGGCTATGTATGTCTTCTAATATTATAGAAGATTCAGTCCTCATTAATTTATGACGCCATTATATTTATATTATCATGTTTGTCTCTACTTTTTAATTGATGTGAAACATTTAATATACTGAAACTAATTTTTTAGTTGAGATTGTGACTTCCACTTTAAGTTCATTAATCTGGTTTGATGGTTCTTGACTGCACACGTAGACACTTTGGGTGTATAAGAACATTGTAGATCTGAAATTCGTATATTTTATTATGTGATAGGTTTTATGTTTGGTTTTTAATAAAATAAAGAAAGCAACAATAATTTTGAGACAAGACAAATTCAGCCTTATCCCTTTGTACATAATTGCGTCTGATATGATTATTACCATTCCACAGTTCTGGTTTTGCCCATGCATGGTTCATATGAAAACTGTAAAATGTTGCCAAAAGGATGATGTTGACTACCTAAGCCATTGTTTCCACAAATTGTTTATAACTACACTTCTAGTCAATCTTTTACATCTATTAACATTACATGTAGTTGTACCTTAATTATTATTCTTATGTTTTTATGGCATATTCTAATATAATATAATGAACTGTAAACAAAGTGTTAGATCCTCACACAAGTGCACCCAAAGATATTTTAATCACTTTTTTTTTCACTTTTGGATGTTAATTAATTTATTTAATTTTAATTATGTTTGTAGAGTAATAAACAAACCAAATACTATGAGTGTGGCTACTAAATGCCATAAATAATTATTATTGTACAAATAGAAATTGGAATCAAATATTTTGTTATAGTTGATCAATACTTTATAGATTAATGTTAAATTATATAAATATATTATAATTTTTCAACAAAATAAATCGTTAGCTTAAGAAACACTAAATTGTATTAAAAATACATGAACAAAATATTTTGTAATTGTTTATAACATTTTAAGCTAGTTACCAAAGGAGCATAGTTTTTATAGTACTTATAACTTTTTATGTTTTAACATTTTAATTATGCTTTAAAAAATTATATATTAGTTCAATGCTTTTTGGATTATAAATATGTTTAAATAATTATATAATTAATCCAAAATTATGTTAGACCACCTATTTATAATTATGTTTATAATATGTGGTAAACTTAAATAATCATGTTTATGGATTATAAGCTATAATATCTAGTTAAATATAGGTTTAATATAATTATGAAGCAAAACTAATATGAAAAGAAAAACTTGAATATAGCACCACATATTTTACAATATTCATGAAAACTTGATTTTCAATGCACAAGAATCAATAGGATCTTTTATTATCCATTTAACAAGTCTAAGTTTCAAAAATGAAATAATAATTGTTTGTATATAACTATTTATTTAAGAATATAAAGTTAAATAGGTTCGGAAATTAATTTCTGAAATTGAAAAGATTTTATAACTTCTCCGAAATTAAATTATAGAACACCTTCCTATTATGCAATATATGTTTCAAACTGAATTCTAGAAAAAGAAAAACAGAAAGAACAGTGTAAGAGGAAAAATTGAGTGCAAAAAGAAAGATGTATCCTCCAGAAATTTTGTTGTTGGGCCCAAAGAGGTTCTGTTTTGCTTTCTGCACCCACTGCCCAAAGATATATAATTAAGTATACATGATGTGGAATCATAACATAAAGCTATTGATTTTTTTTATTATCCATTTTGTATAAAAGAAGAGGCATCACCGTCTTGAGCTCACTTTCCATGGAATAGTGATAATGAGGAAACCCTAATTTAAATTGTGGCCACCATGTTTGAAGAGTTTCCATTCCTCCAAATGCATCACTAAGCACGAATCTTTCTGTTGTCTTCATGCATTCATTTTCTTTCTCCCATATGTGTTCCTTTGTGTTTCTTGGCTATGAATCACGTAAATAACACACAAAGTGAGGGTTTAAAACAAAAAACAACATCAAGAATCTCAGAGTGTTCTAGGTAGCACGAGTAGTGTTCTGCTTTTTAAGAAGGTTTCTGTAGCATGAAATTGACCAACTTTTGTATGGAACTATAATAATAGCCTTCAATTAACATGCTTCTGTCACCTCATCACCGTCCTTGTATCTTATACTATAGTACAAACAAAAAACTTCACAAAAAGTTCTTCATAAACAAACCCTAGATCACTATTAAGATTCGACCCAAAGTAATTATCAACATTTTATTACTATTCTACTTTATTTTCCCTCAATTTTTACCTCTAATCTTCTCACTAGTGTATGTAAATTTATATAGAATATATAATTAAGTATGAAATTCCATACATG
Organism: Lablab purpureus; assembly: GCA_030347555.1. Lineage (NCBI taxonomy): Eukaryota > Viridiplantae > Streptophyta > Magnoliopsida > Fabales > Fabaceae > Lablab > Lablab purpureus. The sequence goes on from CM059257.1 coordinate 32,465,234, forward strand.
ATATAATTAATAAAAAATCATGTTTATATTTAGATTTATTAGATTTATAAATACAAGTTGGATGATTTGAATTGAATTGAATTAAATTAAATTAAATTTAAAGTCTAAATCAATTCCATTGAGTAGGTTTAGATTGTGATTTTGAGATTGATTAAAAAGTATAAACATCTTTGATTGGCATGTAAGGTTAGGGTTAGGTTTAGGGTTAGGTTTAGGTTTGTGCGGCAAATAGGGATGTGTTGAGATGGGTTAGGCCCACATTGGATTTGTTGGTTTGTGGATTTTCTTGCGTCCACTCAAATCCGCGTAGATAGAAAGCAACTTCTATACCTAGCTTAGCTGTGATCACAAACCCTAATTTTTTATTTTTTATTTTTAACAATATCTTTAACAAATATTCCTGTTTATAGTTATAATAATTAACATATCTTAACTATTAAAATATTATTCTTTTTCAAGTTAAATTTGGCTTTTGCACAGACCGAGAGATAAATAAATAAAAGCTATAATGTAAATTAAAAATTCAATATTTTAATATTGAAATTAAAACAGAGGAATATTCTTAAATTTTAAATAATTAACAAAAGACTCTATAATTTTTAAATTTTCGATTTTATATAATATCGTCACTAATTTAAATTTTAACGTTAATTTTTATTTTAGGTTTTAAATTTTAAAAAAAATTATTGAAAATAAAGAATAAAAACTTAAGTCTTAAAAAATTATGATTTTAAATTAGTGACCATATTATATAAAAATAAAAAACTAAGTATGGTAGTTTTTAATTAAACAAAAAATAAACATTGTATCAATTTTAAAAAATAAAAAGATAAAATAAATTTTTTTAATAATAAAGATATGAAATAAAACTAAATGAATAAATGAAAGAAAAAAAATACAATTTAGCCATTTATACAAAGGTAAGATATTTAAAAAAAATATGAATTTTCTAAAATAATGATAATTGAGATATAAATATATAACTAAGACTTATATATATGAGTGACATTATTTAATCATATGATACTTTTTCTGATATTTTGTAATATTATTTTATTTGTATTTTTATCACATCAATCATCCTTGTCACATCTCTTTATTATAATGCCAATTATACTAATTTGTATTATAATAATAAAAAGTTATTTGGTATGTGTAACTTGTCTTTATCTAAGTGACAAAGTTTATTATATTATCATTCTATTATGATAAAAATATGATTTCATAACAATTATTTACATATATATTTACATATATATATATATGCCATTGTTGGTGTGACTTATAATATAGAGGTTAACAATTATACGTGTCGCAAAAATAATGAAATGGAAATTTATTTTATAAATTATTGTCTAAAATAATATTTAAATTTCTAAAATTTATATGATTTTTTTTATTTCAGCTGTATAATTTTTAAGTGTGATCTTTCAATCTCTCCATTTTAAAAATATTTTTTATTTCCATAAATTTAAAAATAAATTTTAATTTTCCAAATTTAAAAGTGCATTTTTAAATCTTATAACCTATAAATGATTTATTTTGATTTTCAAAATTAATGTAGGGTAGCTCACCTTTATAAGAAAATGTGTTTGAAATATCATCTTACTTCTATCTATCTTTCTTATTCATTTCCTCTTTATAATAGTAGTATGGATGATGGTTTCTATAAATACAACTACGTAATATCTTTCTTATCTTCTATTTTCTTTGTAAAATTATTAAGAATTAAGTTTTTACTTTTAAAAAATTATTTTGACATTAAAGTGTGTAAATAAATATTTCTTAAACTTTTTTTGGTTGAAAATCATAAAAAAAATTATTTTAAAATATTATTCAGTAACTCAAAATTTAGAAGTTTAAATTTGTGATAAAAAAATTATCTCTAAATTAAAAAAAAAAATATTATGGTTGAGATAGATGGGTCAATTTTTTTTCATCATTTTGTTTTTTCTATGAAAAAGATGAATGAAACAAAACTTTCACAGTTAATTTTGAATTAAAGACGTTAACTTTTTTCAATTTGAAGAACAAAAAAATAATTTTAAATTTGAGAACTAAAAACATCAATTTAAATTTAGAGACTGAATTAATTTTAAATTTAGAGAAGAAATATTCGAATGATTAAAAAGATACTATAATAAATAAAAAAATCTTCACACGATTAAGTACATTATATTGGGAATATCATCAACGTTTAGTGTTAGAAATAAAAAATATTTACAAAACTCAGAAATTAAAAAAATATTTTCTAATTTAAAAAACTAAATGCATATTTAATCTTATAAAATGTTTTACCTATTCCAAACACACACAAAACAAACCTTTCATAATAGCATATTACTCTAAGAAACCAAGCTTTTTACTCAAAAAGTTAAAAGAAACAACAATATTCTCCTCAAAATCTTTTCACATCTCTTCATATTGGTGTGTGTGTGTGTTTTTCTCAACCCACAAACTTTTATTTATAAACTATATGTCAAAACATTTATTTATAGCAGATGAATGAATTACTTATAAAGATTTCTTAAATAAAACATCAATGTTTTTCATACAATTTGAGTCCTCTCTTTTGAAACTTGCAAGTAAATATGTACATCAATGGTTATGAACTCATCACATTCCAAAATCACTCACTTAAATTATTGACTGAAAATTTGTAATTGAGATTCCCAATAGGTTCTCTAATGTGAGCCATCTCATTTCATTCATCTGTGTATGGGAATCTTCAGAACAGTGAAGTCCCACTGAACAGAAACATATCAGCACCACTAATCCAAATTTCAACTTGATTTTAGTCAACTTTGTGTAATTTGTACCACCGTTCATATTATCATATAGAATAGTATTTTTTTTTATGCTTTAATATCATGGCAGAAATATTGGTCACGTGTACCAGGTGGACCAACCAGAACACAACATTTCAGATAGTTAACTCTTGAAAAAGACATAAGCAACAGAGAATCCGATGCTAACGGTTGATTTCTGTTGGATATTCTCCAACTTCAACGTTAACCAGCCTCACTCTTTTCTCCTTCACGGTTTCATAACCATGATAACCTTATATATATACCATACAAAATCTAACTTGGACTCTTAAAGAAACGCAGACTTATTGCCTCTGCCTCTTGGAACTCTAAACTGACACACTCACTTGATAATATTATAGTTAAGGATAGCCAACAAAGAAAGCTAACCCCTTTTTTCGTTGAACTCAATAGGTACTTGTTTCTTTCTTATACCTTGTGCTTTCTTCTCCTTGGGAAATGAAAATCTCATCCATTTTTCTGAAGGGTCTTTTTTGTGTTGCAAAAGGATTCACAGGGATCAATCTTTTATGTAATATATCTTTTTTGCTTGTATATGATGGGTGGAATAGGGATGGAAACTGAAGTCTGTTTCTGGTTTTGGTTGCAGTAAGCAAACACAGATGCCGTTGAATATATTTCAGGATAGAGATGGCTTGCCAAGGATTATATTGACTGAGCCAAAAGGTTCATCAGCTGAGGTTTGTTTCACCTTTTGTGTTTCTATTGTAACTATGATCTAAAGGGTCTATTTTGTTGTAGGAAAATGAGATTTCCCTTCATGATATTTTATGCTCATATTTGATGAGTTGGTTATGAATTGCGTAGCTTATTATCAACTTTAGAAACCAGATACAAATTGTAGAAGCTCTAAATTGGCAATACTTTTTGAAGATATTTGAGAGTATTTTTTATACTCTGGACTTATTAATGATCTATGGTCATCTGAAGCAGTAAGTGCTAACATCTTAGATTTTTTTAGTACAGATTCTTGTTTAGGCGGTGCTACAATCCTTTTCATTTGAGTAACATGTAAAATGGAATTCAACACTCTTGCACCAATATCAATATAGTTTTAAAACAAATCAACCATGGTTTGGCAATATTGATCTTATATGGAAGTGGTAATTTCACTGACAGTTCATAACTGTTTGAAACATATGATTTCAGGTGCTTCTGTATGGAGGGCAGATTGTTTCTTGGAAGAATCATAGGAAGGAAGAACTTCTTTTTATGAGCAGTAAGGTAAAAAAGAATAGTTCAATTTTCAAGTAAAACTAAGTTTTTTTTTATATTGTGAAATAATTCAAAATACGATTTTTTAAGAAATTATAACAAAAAATAACATTTTTACCATAACAATCTGTGATCAGATGACAATGGCCTTCTTCTTAAGTTTTTTAACTGGATGCTCTTCGATTGCCACAGTGGAGCCATTATGCATAAGATACCTTCCATTTTGAATGCCAATAATCACTGTTGCAGTAATGTTAGCAGAATAACATAACATGTTTGGTTAATTAACCGATATTATATATAACATGTCCTTTCAAAATCCTTAGTTATTTAAATATTAAAAACATTTATAAGAAGGACTATAATGATATGCAAAATAAGTGCTTGAAGTTGAATTCATGTTCCATTATTTTATTGCCAACCTTGAATCTTGTTTGAAGATCAAATTTGTTCTTATTTCTCATTATTGTCTTTTGCTTAATTTTACTTGAAATTTCTTACAAGGAAATAAGGATGTGGGAATGAGTTTCTTTTGAATGTTGTTTTCTTTGCTTGCTATAGATTTATGCGTTGTCAATGCCGTTTATGGTGATTTTCTGTTGAACAGGCTAATTGGAAACAGCATAAAGCAATCAGAGGAGGAATATCAGCTTGCTTTGCACGGGTTAGTTTCATTTCATCACACTGGTGGTGAAAACATATTTGATTTTTGTTGCTGAAGTCCATCATTTTCAATACTCTTTCTGTTTCAGTTTGGTGATCTTGGTTCACTTGAACAACATGGATTTGCAAGAAACAGGATGTGGTCACTGGATAGGGATCCTTCACCTCTTCCTCCCTTGGACAATCAGTCATCTGTGGATCTAATATTGAAGTCAACAAAAGTTGACTTAAGGACACCCCATAGGTATATATATGTATGTATGGATTCGATCAAACTGTGTTAGTACTCAAAAAATGAAGTACTGCTGAATGGAACCGTCAAATGTCTAACTTGTGTGGCTGCTTCTGCAGTTTTGAGTTCCGGCTTCGCATCTCTCTAAGTGCTGGAAAGCTAATTCTGATTCCACGAGTCAGAAACACAGATAATAAAGCATTTTCTTTCTCCTTTGCACTACGCAACTATTTATCTGGATCGGATATTAGGTGTGCATCTTACATATGTTGGAAAATTTTCTAAGGGAGAGGGTGTATAAGAGAAAAGATGACACCACTTCCAACATAAAACCTTAAAGCTCAATGTCTATGGGTCTTTCCTTTTCTTTTATACACCTCAACTTTATCATTTCTACTTAATATGGAACTTTATGCCTACTCTCACACTTGAATACCCAACAACATATAGATTAACTGTTTGCTTTGTTCTAATATGATGCTTAGATTGTTCCAATTCATCATTTCTGTCTTCTTGAATGATCTTGCTTAACTATGACTCTAAGAGAGGTTGAATGAATTTGCAGTGAAGTGCGTATTGAGGGATTGGAGACACTTGATTACTTTGACAATCTGATGAACAGATCACGGTTCACAGAACAGGCAGATGCACTTACATTTGATGGGGAGGTATAATTTCATCTTCTGCTCATTTCATTCATATGTTTGGAGGCCTCACACTGGCTAATAAAATTGTGATTATAAGCTAATCTCTCTATCTCTGATAAATTTTCTCAATTTTGGAATATATGTAATAGATACCAAATCATGTTTTCTTCAAGTGGTCTCTAAGTACATTTGTGGTTACCTTTGTAGATTGACAGAGTGTACCTGCACAGCCCAAATAAAATTGCCATCATAGACCATGAGAAGAAAAGAACTTTTGTACTCCAGAAGAAAGGAATGCCAGATGCAGGTAGTTAGTAGTTAGGGAATAAAATTTTTGCAGGGCATTGTATCTATGTAGCATTCACATTCACACTTTTTGTCATCTTAATCTACATTTGATAAAGTATTTCTTACTTATTGTGATTATGAGAGTGCAGTGGTTTGGAATCCCTGGGCTAAGAAGGCCAAGGCTATCCCTGATTTGGGAGATGATGATTACAAGATCATGATATGTGTGAGTTCTGCAGCTATTGAAACCCCTATTCTCTTGAAGCCCTCAGAAGAGTGGATGGGATATCAGGAACTCTCTACTGTTTCATCAAGCTATTGCAGTGGACAATTGGATCCTCGCAAGGTTCTTTATGGCTTTCATTGACTTAGTCCATGCAGTGAATGGAGATTTATGTGGCCCTTAGTTACCTAGTTGGGTGTATGGGGTACACATAGTTCCTTTTAATAGGCTTACACTATCATAATGACTGCGTCAATGTGATGCTGATAACACAGCAAAAGGCTTCGGCAATACGGACATCTATTTTTGCCACTTTACAATAATTGAGAGATGCCTCTTCTTATTCAGTTGCTTGGTGCCATGGCAATTCTTACAATATTATTCATCGGATTGAGGGTCGAAATGCTTAGCACTTTTTGCAATGTGTCTGCGAAGTTCCAATGAAATTCTTCTGCTTTGAAACAAGATTATGTGACGAACATATCTTTATTGAGCAATGACAAGACTGCTTCGAAACATTTTTTTGTTCTGAATCCTTGTCAAGACAATCTACTCATAGATACATGTCAACGTAGGCCATTATCATGCCCAGAAGTTCACGATCAACCTTCTAGACTTTCTCAGTCATCACTGAACTTTATGAAAAAGATGGAACATTTTCTTTTTTGTTTGGAGAATCTATAAATTTTTATGCCCTGTGATTACGAACGTATGAACATATTATTCTATTACTTCATCTGTCCATGTACACTGATAAGACCTAGTAGTTCGGAGCTAAATGTTAACTACAATATGATGGAACTGCTGATATTTGTCATCAAGCTTTCAGCATAAAAATGAACCAGTCTCGCCGACAAAAGAGTTGATTGTTAGGGTTTGAAAGTTTCTATAAAAAAATTATTATGACATCCAAGTTGAGTTATTTTTGTGCTTGATCCACATTGAGCTGTGTCGGTGACGAGTATCGTTATTTCTTGGGAAACATTCTATAGAATTTATATAATTTTAGAACATAATTCCAGCGTACATTGTAACTCCTAAGAACATACAAATTGTACAACAGAATCCTCATCTAAATACATTAAAAAGAATACAAATATTGTCCACTAAATTATTTCTCACAAATTGCATACGTTTACAAACTACAAAAGACAAAATGAAGAGACAAATCACCCCTGAATATGGCAAAATAAACCAGCAAGAAACAGGTTCTCGACGAATCATAATTTAAAATCCAACTAAGGAATATAAGCACTGATCCATTCTCCATATTTGAGTTAGACTGTACAATTCAACATAAAATGTATAAAGTGAGGCAGAGATAAAAATCTATTATTCATCGTCTTCCTCGTCTTCCCCATCGCCAGCAGCCCCTGCATCATCTCCAATGCCTTCAAGTAGTTTGTCAACGTCCTCTCCCAACTCCAACAATCTAGCACTAAGTTTGTCTACCTTGCTTTGCTCTTGCCCAAGGCAAACAAGCAGATCATTCAGTTCAGCCTCGCTCTCCTTCTGAGCTTCTTCCCTAGCTTCAGATTTTATTGCCTCCACATCTGGGAATGTTGAGTGCCCTTCTCTCTTCAGTGCCTTCACTTCATTCTCCAGTTGCAAGTTAGATTGCTCAAGACTATTGTAGGCATCGGACAGACTCCTTAGATCGGCTTCTGTCTTTCCAGCTAAATTCCGATACATTATCGCCTCTGATTCAACTTTGGCCCTTTCTTCCTTCAGCTTCTCCAATCTTTGAGATGCTTCTTGGAGATCTCTACGGAGTGTCTCTATTTGGATTCTGTCTGAGCCCCCACTCACTCTTTTCTCAGGCTGCAAAGTACTGCCTGTCTTAGCCAGGTCCTCAGCCAGAGCAGCATTTCGAAGAACAAGATCCTGAGATGATAACATGAAAAAGTAATCACCAAATCAGATACATATAGCGGCAAGTGCATTCCTACATCCTACATACTTACTATGTAATGAGATCTCACACATATTCAAGACAGGAACATGTCAAAGTAATAATTATTAACATACTAATGTGAAAACCATCATAAAACTTGACTTACCTGAACAAATTCACAAAGATGTAATGGCTGCAGTATATACTAGTAAACACATAACAAGAATGTTCTTGGTAATATTATCATGTGCATACCATTTAAAACTAATTCCAATGTCTGAAGATTTATTTTAGTATTCAACCTGCACCTTCGTAATTACAGTCGGGTAGAGTACCTTTAAAAAACAGATTCATAACTCACCTGTATCTCAGAGCACTGTTTCTCAACAAAAGCCTTCAGCCGCTTTATGTACTCACCATCACTTTCACCGCTCCTCTGCTCTAATTCTGCTGGCACCACTGCCACCTTCATTTTTGGACGACTAAAAACCTCCACAATCTGTTCTCTAATATCTGCCTCCAAACTTTTGACAAGGTTGACAAAGTTGGAATCCAAGATTGAAGAGAGAATTGGATGGTCCAGATTTTTCTTTTCTGACAAATCATTTTCATCTACATCTTCAATATCTACCATGCTAGATGTTGAAGATCTAGTGAATGATTGGTAGGTCAGGGATGACTTCACACCGACAAAAATTGAACTTTTCTGCATCTCATCAAATTTTAAAAAGTATGAACTAAGCCCAATTTTCTGACTTATTGCATCAACAATAGCAAATGCATCTTTTCCACTGTCAGTGGATTTGTTATATATCACGCATTCACCCAAGACAATTGCCGCAAAACCCCTTGTACACACTGTTTCAGACAAATTTGATATCAGCTCAAGAAGATAAGTAAGGTGGGGGCGGGCATCCAGGAAGCAGTGCACTGCACTGGGGCAATCTGCTAGCCAGGTAATCAATAATTTCAAGATAATAGCCTGAACATAAGAATTTTCTGATGTACTAGACTTTCCGACTTGCGATTTCATGGAAGAAGCAATAGCCAAATATTTCACCATTCGATGCATTAGCGGCTCTGGAGCTCCTAAAGATTGCATAGATGTTGCCTCAATTTCAATTCGTAGAACCTGCAACTAGTCTTGTAAGATTTCTCAAAAACTTTCCTTTCAAGTCTCACTTCATAATACATAAACGTGGAAAAACCAAAATCTAGGATAAACAGACCTTGCCACAAACTTCAGAATAACAAATTGTACATACATGAAACGCATTTACAAATTGAATGTATGCACTCCAAAATCTGCCTATTAGCTATATGCTAAAGAATAAAACCTATTAATTTCTCAATTTTGAATAAGCTATTGCATGTCGAATAGATTATCAAATTTGAAAACTTGCGGTTTAGCATATTTGTATAATTCCTTTTACATTTTAGTCATCTAATCTTGTTATAGCATATAACAATAACTTCTCTCTTAAGATTTAGTCCAGAATGCAGAACAATTTATCAACTGCAATATTTAAAATAATTATAGAAGTTCCTTAGAACCAGGAGGATCTGTGGTTTATTAAAAAATAGGTAGTGAGGACCACACCTCCCTAATGATGTACCAAAACATTTGCATTCAGCATTAGGGAGTGTGCAATTTCAATGGATGTTTATTCCTCTCTACTATGGCATTTTGTTGAGGTGTGTGAGGACATATATGGATGCTTATTCTTTAGCATTGTGAGTTCTAAGAATTTTGATTATCTTTCCAAATTAGTTCTTAATCTCTTTAAAGAAAAAGATGACTATGGATAAAAGTTCATATTTATTCTTTAGCATTATCACTTCTTTTAGATAATATAAACCTCATGATTCACGCCCTTCGTCAATCATACAACCCATACCATTTATTGTATGACAAAGAAACTAACATAAAATGTAGCTGACAATTTATTGAACGAGTCAATTGGCTCAGAAATATTAAGTTTTAAGAATAAAAAGGAATGAACAAAACAAAACAAAATTTATATTTAAAGGAGGAGATAAAGGAACTTCACCCATTCATTGAGATGCAACTTTGGACTCATTAACTACACTAACAAGGTGAGGAAATGAAATGTGATATGAGGCATCCGTGTCAAGTATCCATGGACCCTGACCTTCCACACATTGAGAAATACATGTTACTAAAACACCTAACACCAAAGAAGATTGAGCTTGGTTGCTGGATTTTTTAGATTTCAGCCTCAAATATTCTTGGTACTCAAAAATTTTGAATCCAACTTTTCATGTTTAGACATATAGGTTGCCCTATCGAAAAAAGTCAGGCCAAAAGTAATAACTTTTTTGGATATGACACATTCTCTTGCAATATGCACATTTGAGGATGTCCACTTTGGCCACCACATCTCCTTGATTGCAAGAGCCTCCTCCTTTTCCACAAGGTGCTACTATTACTAAAGTTTTCACTAACTTCAATTGAATTCTCATCTTTCACCAAGGTAGGCACACAAAGAAGTCTAGTGACTAAGTTATCCATTGACAGAATTTAATCACCTGCTAGAACTTGATTACATACATGATCAAAATTTGGATGTAAACTTCTCAAAATCAGGATAAGTTTTGTGTATATCCTCCAGTGACAAGTGAGATCATATCATGGTTGGTCAATTTGAGGGAGGCTACTCTTTGGGTTGCCTTCCACCAAAAAGGTGTCTTAAAGGATCAGAGCATCTCTAAGAGATCAAACTCAATTGACTAAAACAACAGAAAGTTGGAAGTCAAGCTTTTGCCATTGATAATTATTTTCAATGGGAATAGCACTAGCTTCCTTCTCAAAATAGTCAAAGGTATGCTTGACCAAGGAACCACAACTCCACTACATAGAGCAAGACATATTTTCCAATTCAATTTTAAGATTGTAATAGTAGGAGTACTAGAAAAAAGAAGGATAGGACCTTCAAAGGCCATTCCAAGGGCACAAAACAATTTAAAGGGAGATGTTGAGAACCAAGGGAGAGAAACCAAGAACCATAACATGCCAGGAGACAGCAACAAATCCGCTTAAGGTGGGTCAATGAGATTCCAACAAGTGGAGGGCAGTACATGCGATGCACATGCACAACATATTACCAAAGAAAACCGGAGCAACTTCTTGCCCAAGTATTAGGTCATGCAACTTCTTGGGTTAGGTTGTGCTCCTTGAGTCACACCTAACCATAAGTTCACTAGAGAAAATCGTAGCATTGGCAATGAACAACAATCAAAGGCAACGAACAACGACCGAACAAGCAACAAAGATAGAACAGAATCTTACCCACTTTAATACCAATTTGAATTCAGATGATGGCCAAAAAAATCAAAGAGTGTACCTCATTTGATGTGTTATACATACACACATACATACAAATACCCATGCAGTAACTTGCCTTTCTAAGTTTTATAACAATAATAAATCGATATGTTATAATTTTATCATGGTATGATTGAGTAATTTGATTCTTTATGATGATTTTTTAGCTATAAAACTCATTATTTATGGATGAAGATTAAAAACCCAATGGACTAGAGTCCTCAACTCTGTCATAACAATTAGCACAATAAAGCTCAGAATACATTAAGTGGGAAATATTGGCCTACCTTTTCCTTGCATTGGAGATGGTCCTTCAATACATGAGATAAAACACTAGCAGCTCTGCAAGAAGTCTACATTTTTAATATGATGTCAGATAATTATCACCGTAAAATGTCACAAAAATTGCCTTCCATTGTACAAATAAAAATGACAATTTATTAGAATTTCTACCCAATGGCATTAGCACACAGTACAAAATACAATTTGAAACAGACACATACACATTTCAAATAGGTAGTCAAATACATATCACATACCTCAAGATCACCATTTTCACCCAAAGTAAGACTCTGTAATAGCATGCTGAAAAGGAACAGTCAACAATCTTTAACCTGATTGAAGATAGCCCATTATCAAAAGGCAAGGGAGTCATTAATGCACCACCAACAAAACAAACCTGCCAAAAGACATACTGACATCCTCCTCAAGGAATGCATGATTCATAGAATATGGCTGTGGAATTAGTGTAGATGCCAGCATTGATTGACCATCAGCATTTTTCTGTTTTAGATAAGGTTAATTAAGGAAGAACAGAAACTATAAGTATGTAGTTAAAAGCATAAACACACATCAGTCAAATTTATTAACTGGAATATGGTGACGAGGAATTTTCTAAGCAATAAATCAAGAAACAAGTATGCAAAACCAACCTCACAAAAGCTTTTGAAAACATAATCAGCAGCAATGAACTCCTGCATGTTAGAAGTTCTCAAAAGGATTCTAAGTATAGAGTTCAGAGCAGGTTCAACTTGGGGCTCCTCTCCGAGAACTTTGCTAGCAAGAAGATCACGATTCTTTGAATCTCCAACAGTCAAATCACCAATGCATTGCATTGCCTAACAAAGATAGCAGTATAAAACCAAGTACCCTTTGTACTTCTTCACAACAGAAAAAATTTCTCACAAACTAAGCATTTCAGAACAAAAAAATAACAATGCTACAACTAAAATGGAAATGGAACTACTACTAAAACAAAAAAGAAAATGCTCTTCGAACTATATGTGAATCAAAAGTGAGGTGGATGCATCATGCATGGACCGTTTAGTAACTCAAGTACACTCCATGCTCAACTGATTCCTCAACAAGACTAGCCTTTTTACTAAATTTTACAAATATCTCTTGAAAAAACAACTTCCATTGCCAAATACAAGCATAATATCATTTTCTCATTACTTATAATGTCTAATTGATATACAACCATATCTAGATGTCACAAGTAATGTAAGGAACCAAAGATAATGAAAGCAAGAAGAGAAATTCTAGTTTGTGTTTGTGTATAATTTACTAGTTTTTTTGTTAGAAATAAATACATCAAAGCATTGTATGGGAGAAAGGCAAGTTATCTTACCGCACAGCGAATGGCAACTGGTACCCATTGGCTTTCGACACCTAATATTAACAAATGTTCCAATACCTTTTTCTACAAGAAATCCACAAAACTGCAGAATAAGATCACCAGATAGCTGTTCTATGCAAGCATCACAAGACTAAGTTCACAACAAACCTGAACCAGAGTAGTTTTATTTGCCTGTTTATTCATATCTTTCCCAGGATCAGACTCTGAACCTCCCTTTAGTAACAATTTAATGGTTTCTAATGCACTGAGTAGATTGATTGTCTACTGGCATGGTATTTATAAAAAAGAGTTAGTTATAAGGGTTCATCAATAGCAAGAACTGAAGTGAAAAATTGAAAGAATCTAACCTTTTGTTGATTAAAAGTGAAACTACTTCCTCTCAGCTTCAAAATCAATATCAATGAGTCGAGTCCAACAGTCTCTCTTAGTAGTACCTGAAACATACAGAGTTGGAATTAGAACCAGGTTTAGCACTGGATAAACACAGTAGAGCGAACAAACCTGATTGGATGCATTGCTACGTAGCAAATTGTTCAACAATTCAAGACAATCCTGCACAGAAACCTAAGAATAAATATCTAGAGACCAAAAGCTATATAAACCTTAACCATGCTCAAAATATAATTATACGAATAAGAATTATATTTAGATAAAAAAAAGCTTTGGTCAATATTGGAAGGGAAATTGCAGTGCCTTGTACAAACAACACAAGATGACAAATAATACAATTTTGACGACATTTCGTTTTTACATCTTTTGTTTTTGTTTTTCATGTTTTAATTTACCATATCTAAATCTGAAAACGTGGTTACCCAAAAAAGAATCTGAAAATAGGGCCAAGTGATGGAAACCAAAAAAAAGTCCGTGAAAATGATAATGGGCAGTAGCTTTCGAGCATTATTGTTGAATATCTTACATTGACTAGGTATATAATCAAATTATAAAGTAGATGCAAACCTCATCTTACAAGTCAGTTTTATGAGGTTTAGTTAGACTTAAAATTCACTTTCTCAGATGGTATAAAAACTTATCCTAGTAAAGTTTGTTGGGCCTATTGTGTCACTCACTATCAGGCTACTATCGAGTCGTTATCAGACCACCCACAAATATCTAGTACTACACTTGAGATGCTCAATCCTTGCGATAAAAGGGAATGTGTTAGAGATCTTACATTAACTAAAAATATGGTCAAATAATGATATATAAGTAGATCAAATATCACCTTATAAGTCGATTTTATGAGGTTGAGTTAAGTTTATAGTCCACCTTCTAAGAACTATTGACTCACAATATTTAGAAGCAGGAGCAAGTAGGCTCACTTGCTTTTTATACACATTAAAAAAAAGATTTTTCCAAAAGAAAAAAAATACAAGTACATGTTCATAAACATTCACAACTTTAAATTTGCAGGCTTCACGTAGATCATAATCATGCATTAATATCATACATCCTGTAGCTCATACAGAAAGTTAAATAAAGTACTGTCAAAGTAATCATTTATCACCTGTACTACAACACCGCCATCTGAATTTCCCTCCTCTCTTATGATACTGAAAATCTTCTCAAATGCACCTTCAAAGACGACAATCTTTTGAATCTCCTATAATCATTAAATTTATTTAGATGACACGCATTAACTACTCAATAAGAAACAAATTTTGAAAGCAAAAAATTTGAAGTGGGGATAAAAGCACTAGCAGAGCAAAAAAGTTACCTCAGCTTCACGGGTCAGATGAGTGAGAAGCAATAATGCCTCGTTCCTTATTACCTGGAAGGTAAACCTTGATCATGTTCCCAGTATAAATAATAGTCTCAAGCATCAAAATTCTCAAACAGAATTAGCAATTTTGGGGCTTTCTCTTAAAAAATTATTAGTGAACAAAACTTATCAGATCATTTCCAACAGTATATATTGAGGATTTAAACAAAATGATTGCACCATCAACTAATTATCAGTGAATTTGTTAAACAAACATATTTAGTGTAGACATATGACAAAAACAACAATTAAGTTTGAAAAGGTTACTAAAATCATTAGAACTTTGAAGTCTAGTACCTCACGATCCATAAGCATGTCCATTAGTCGAGTTATACCTCGAGGGATGGTCAATATTGCTTCCTGTAACCTGAAGAGGAAGCCAGCAAGGGTGCAGTGAGCTTGATAATTTATCAACTTTTTAAAATTAAACCAAAATGGAAGCTATAAAGCCAACACCTCTGTGGAGAATTGGTGAGAAGGGCAGTCAAAATTTGCAGAGTGTAATACCGTACATAGAAATCATCCTCTTCCTATCAAGGTACACCCCAAAGCAAAAATAACTAAGAAAACATTTCAATTTGTATGCATACAACCAGAAATCAAGGAAACTTTCGGTGATATAATTGAGAATATGTCCCTTGATTCCAGTAAATAAATTCTTACCAACAAACTTAAGAGAAGAGAAATACAGTCTGCTTCTCTAGAAAGTAAATCAGTGTTCATCAAAGCTGGCTGAACTTCATTACTTGATCCTTTTGAATGACTAATAGGCGTCAATGCACTTACAAGAGTTTCCAGTGCACCACGGACCTGTTGGAATACACTTTCCAATTAACACATTTTTGGGACTTGATATATTAAAAGCAAACATTACAAATCTAAAGGGGAAAGATCCCTCTAAAAATTTAAGCACAACCAAAGAGAAAAAAGGAACGGTAGCAAGACTAACAGTTTTGATTCAATAACCATAATCAAGAACCTTCACAATCTAACTGAACTGTATCCATCATCAATGAGATTAGCACAGCCAGTACATGATACCACAACAGAGTAAGTTGACTATTGGGATACTGCATTGGCAATATATATAACATAATATAATATAAAATATCTTCACATATGAAAAGTCCTAGAAAAAGGCTATAAATGCTAGAGCTCAAGAGAATATCATTGAAACCTTGTGTGTGGCTGACTAAAATAAATTTCAGAACATTGATTCATCGAAGTGCCCTCAATTAAGTTAATTGAAGAAGCTCTATGCTATACACAAAAGTATAAGCCAGTAAATTCATTTACATATGACAGCTGAATTTAACTTTTGACCGTAATAACAATTTGGTACATAAAAAGATAGTCCTAAAGTAAAGATTATGAATTTAATAATTGAACTGATGAATAACAAGATCACACTTTCACTTTAAAGTTTTTTTTTCCTTTTTTTCGTGTTGTCTTTTTTACAAAATTGAACTTCATGATCTGAATCCTTTAGTACCAAAAAGAAACAACAAAAACAATTAAACAGTAGACGTTATAAGGAAGAAGCTGTGTCACCATCTCAACATCATCACGTTCTTCCTTTAAGACACTTAGCATTATAGGAAAGCCTGCAAAGATAGAAAACCTATTAAACCAGAGGAGAGGGTAAAAAACTAAAACTGGTTGAGAGATAGGACGTACCCATTGCACCAAATGCTAATTGGAAAGCTTGACTTTCTGAGACAACACCCTGAAGCTCAGCAATAGCATTTCTCCTGTCCTCTGGTAATTTACCATTGCTTATCCGGTCAAGCAAACGCTCAACATATCTATTCAAAAAATACAAAGAAAATGTATATGACACTAAGTATAAGGCACTCCGGATAATAGTTAGATCAGAAAACAGACTGCTAAAAAATATTCCAGACTATGATAATTGAAAACTATAAAATAAATTAAAGAAAGAAATTTTATTATTTTAAATAATCAGAAATGATATATTTAACCTAAAGAAAACTAAAAGGAAGGCAGCAGATTCAAGTCAACAAGCAATGAATTTTAATTTCAACGAACAGTCATGTAAATCAACCAGCAACCACCACCAAGGATCAATGATATCTACCTGAAAAAACGTCTATAACCCATCATAATAATGAGTTAAACAACTATATCAAGAATGCCATTAAAAAAATTATAAAAAAGGTGAATATTCTTCAGGACCCCTTACTCAGCAGAAGTCAGTTACTAGTAAGAAAAGGAAACAATCTACAAACAGAAGATAATACTTGCAGAAAATCTACAATTACATTTGTTCAAGAAGGCCACATGCAGAGCTATGTATAACACAGGAAAACAACTTTAAGAACATTTAGCAAAAAAAAAATACCTATCTTCGTTTGAAGAATTCTCGTTGCCAACAAGAAGCCCAACAACCCCCTGCACAATAATTGCCAAATTCATTAATTTCTAAACAGAGATAAATCACCAAGAGCTCGGGTTGCTCGCTGTCGTTATCTCGAACTATAAAATGAGCAAATTCAAAAGACTACGCAAGATCAAATCATACCTTATAACCAGACATCAAATCCATCCTCATAGATCACAGAATGTCGCAGAATCCTAGAAATAAAAAAATCAAAAAGCAAAAAATCTAATTCAATTCACAGTGATCACAATCGAAATACAATTGCACCATTGACGATTGCGAATTGTCAGAATTGATAACCCTAAAAGTGATAGTGAGAGAAGAAATGTACCGAAGCTAAGAATTGGTGATTTCTTTGCCCCCAATTCAACTTCAATGGCACGAACATACAGGATGCAGATTTCTTATTTTGTAATTTCTTTCCTGATTTAATTAATGGTTTGGGTTTCATCATGGGCCGTTTCTGGAAAATAAATCCGGGTCATTCTTTCCCACCTCCGTCGCCTCCACATACACCCCCCATAAGTATCAAAAATACTAGAATGCCTTCAACTACAAAATAGACTATATTTATTTATGCAGTCAAATAGCTTTTTCAAAATCCATAACCAAATCAACATATATATTTTGGAAGTTATTAGATGATAAAGGATAACATGTCAAAACAATTTCCGAATTACACAATCTAAAATGATTTCTAGATTATATAATCTAGAAATTATTTGTAAAAGTAAAATAACTTAGAGATGGTGTAATTTAGATATTGTTTCCAAAATATACAATTTGAAAATAATTTATAAAATGACTTCCTACTAGTACAATCCAAAGTAATTTATGTAATTTAGAATGAATAATATATAAATACAAAATTATACTAATTTAAAAATAATAGTAGAGATATTTTTGTTTTTTTCGTATGATATGGGGTTGCATGTTGAAGCCATGGAGGTAGAGAAAGAATGAGCTAATAAATTCATATGCTTACTCCACAATGGGCTTTTGCATTATGCACCCCAAATTTGCTAGCTGCAACTCACAGTAAAAGCATAAAGATAAAAATACCATTCATTATTAAATTAGCTTCCAACCTAATTCGAGTTGTAGTTTTGTTTTTGTTTCCATAGTTTTATTGTGTTTCCAAATACTAGTAGTTCACACAAACCACCCACATTATTGTCATGTTCATCAATGGTTGTTTAATACATCGTCATTATTGCTTCGTGTTATTAAATATTTTTTTATTATTGTTGTTGCAAAAGAAGATATTAGTTTTTGTCATGAATTATTATTTTTGGAAAACTAGTGATTCTATATATCTTTTGGGTTGTAATTTTTTATAATATATAAAAGGTGAATAAGTTGAAGTATTTTGAAACATCCATTCTATATCATGTTTCTAGAATTCATTTTCCAAAAAATATTTTATTTAGTTTATATTAATACTTTTGTTTATTGTATTTTTGTAAACAATCATTATTAGAACAAGAGGAGATAGTTTTCAATTTGATTGTGAGACCAATTAATTTTATAAGACGAAAAGAGTGAGGGACCTAATTTTATTCGTGAGGAAGACTACAAAGAAAATAATGTTAAAGTTTAGGAGCCTCGAGTAGTGAGAAATGATGGTTATCCTAGAGAACCTATGAACACTTCGTTAGTCCAAAATTATGATAGATATGGTGCTTGCCAGCTATGGAATAGAGTGATATGGAATTATGTTATATAGATTAGGTTATACATGGGCTTGTTTATAGATTTGGGTCTATCTTGTGGATATGAGTTTTTATTGTAAGTTAGTATTTATAAATATTTTACTTACATTAGTTTTTAGTTGTGACATGATTTATAAATCATTCATTTTTTAAATCATATATTATAGACATGGATATATGAGCACTTTCCGAACATAGAGTTGAGATAGTTGGTTCATGATGATATAGAAGATGTCTCATGGTGCATGAAATATGAAGTTCGTGAATTGTAAGCAATTGTGATAGTTTGATTTCAACTTGATAATCTTTGTTGTCTAATTTTTAGATGTCTTCTAATGGTCATTATTTATGTAAATGCTGTTGGACTTGAAGATTTGATTTGATGTCTCCAACCAAATGATTCTTAGTGATGATGATAAAAATTGAAGAATGAAGATGTTGATCTTAGTTTTAGAAAGTTACAAAGTGTATGAGTAAGATTAAATTTGTTTGATCTTGAAATATATTTTTTAAAACTTTTTAAAATGATTTTAAAGGTTTTAAAGAAAGTTAAGAAATTTCAATTAGTTGAATTATTTATAATAGTTTGATGATGAACTCAAGCTTAAAAAATTTAACCAATTGAGTCAAAAAAATTAAATTAGTTAAAATTCTGGAGATGTTTTAAAAAATTGTTCCTCGTTGTTTCAACTAAATCAACTTGTTATAATTCTCGAGCCCAAACGTCTTAAAATTGATCATTTCTAGAAAAACTAGTTGAATCACAAATTAAATCGATTGAAAATACTTGAAATCCAAAGCGATTTTAACTAATTAAAATTCATTTTCAACCAGTTGTGTTCAACTTCCAAAATCAAAGCTCTCTAGAACAACCAATTAAAATGCATTTTCAACCAGTTGATTATACTAGAAATTATTTTTAAAATCTAAACTAGTTTTTGTTTAAATAGATTGATCAAATTATAATTGAAATGTGAAATACTCTTACAAAAGTTAGTGAAACTAAGAGTTATACTTCTTGTTCTAAAAGTGCTTTCCAAATCATTCTTTCAAATATTTTAAGATTTACTCATAGATGATCTTGTTCATTAAAAAGTATCACCTTGGACCTTGCTTCGTGTTTTAAGTCGTTGTGGATTTATGTGATTTTATTTCATCCTCTATTATGTAATTTGCTAGTGGGTTAAGATTTTTTTGTGAAAAGGTTTTAAGAGATGGTAGTTAATCTTATACAATTAAATATCAAGTGTTTGTGTACTATTTTTTATTTTTCTAATAGGACTATTGTAAAAACTTAAAGAATAGTGAATTAACTTGATCATACTAATTAAACAATTGGATGTAACCTTCTTTGAGAGGTGAATTAGCACAAACCTTTGATGTTTGTTTTCTTAATCTTTATTTTTTACTTCTTGAGTGTGAATTACATTTTCTAAATGATCTTAATAGAAAGAAAGTGATTTTAGCTTAACAAAATCAGTTCAAGAATTCTTTTTGAATTTGTTGATTTAAAAAAAAATTGATTTTTGCTTTTGAAATCTTAAAAAAAAAGAAAAATATTTGAAAGTGTAATTCATTCATCTCTTAACAATTAATATTAATATCATGTTCTGACAAAATATTCAACTTTTTTTTAAAATTTTTTAAAATAACTAAGAAAAAATCATCTTTTTGCTAAAGAAGCTTCAATAAACTTTTTTATAATTTTATTATGTTAACTTTTTATTATAAAAAAATTAATTATAAAATTATAAAATTATAAAAATAAAAAAAATAAATATTTATATGTACCAAAATGTAATTATTATAAGAATAATTTATTTTATTAATGATATGAATTTAGATATATTTGAGACATTTGAGAACTATTATTAAATTAATATTAACTTAATTATATTTTAAATTTTTATATTTAAGATAAACTTACTTTTGATGTCTCACTTTTAAAAAGAAAATCGATTTCCAAATTTTAAAAAAAAAATATCCTTTGAATTTATTGTTTAGCAAAAAAGAATGATATTTTTTAGTTTTCAGATTAAATATTTAAAGACTAAAAAAGATAATTTTTCTTTAACTAGAGGACTGTAATGTTTCTTAAAAAAATTCATTTTTATTGATTAAAACCATATTTAAGTTATTAGTATTAGATGAAGTAGAGTAGTTTTAAAAGTTTTTCAAATTAATAGTTTTGAAGACCTATATTTTTTTTTATTTTTTAAATTACATTATACAACCTTAAGTATATTTTAAATTTTTTATTACTATAAAAGATGCAAGATGAAATATAAATTGTTTTAGGAGAAAGAGACAAGTTAATTAATATTTAATTATGTTACCATTTACATGTTCTTAAACTTGAAGGGTAATTTACAAGTACAGTCCTCCAATAATTTTGCCAAACACAAGATGTGACTGTATGTATGTTAAGAAGGGTGCAAGTGTAAACTTCTAGAAATAATAATTAAATATATATAGTATTTTAATATTAAATATGTATTTTTTTAATATTAAATATCTATCTTAAATACAATGATTTTTCTATTTAGTATTAAAAAAAGGAAATTTCATCAACTTAAAATGATATGAATTCATATTTTGTTTATTTATCTTGATAATTTTTATTTAATAAGACTTTTAATTTACACTTAAATTTCTATAATTCTATTTTGTAATAATTTTACATAAATCATAGATAATGATGAAAGGAAAAATACTTAACATAACTGATGGAATTGTTAAAGGGCAAAAGAGTGCACATATTTTATTGTATAATTATAATTTTATTTATGATAAAACATTTTATTATCTCCTCTCTTCAACTCATCTAAATGGAAAGAACTTTTGAATGGTTGAAAAGACATAAAAGGGAAGTTGTGAATTTCGAAGGGAATGTTAATTAGGGTTGCCTCTTTCCACTTTAGTAAAGTCATTACTATAAACAGTGTTTTATTTTTCACTAAATAAACTCAAAACACTAACTTTACAATGCTACTTAACCTAATATGAAAGAAAGAAAAAACAAACTTTATAAATTTTACAAACTAAATTTATATATTATATCATTTTGTATTAATTTTATTTTTAAAAAATATGTTATTGGAAGATGCACGCAATTTATGTATTTTTTATAATTATTAAATAAATGAGTATTTTTACTATATATATAGATATTATTAATTGATTACTTACATGTCTAGTCATTTCCTTATTACATTAAAGAAGAAATTATCTTCATTTATTTTATTATTAAATTTTTGGAAAGTAATTTAAATTTATATAAATGTATTTTTTCAAATTAATAAATGTAAATGATAAACACAAAATTAAAAGAACTATTATTTAGGAAGTGTTTATTCATTTATTGTTTATATCGAGTAATGACTTCAAATTAATATGTAAATCATATGTTAATATTAAATTTTGTATAGTAATCAAATCATATTTTTTATTTATTTTAATCATGTACATATATTTTTTTAAATTAAATGTTTATTATTTTACTTTTTGCAGTAATCTTCATAGAAGAGCACTGACAAATTGTCAAAAATGAACCCCCAAGTCTCCTTTCCCTCCTCTATCCATGGAACATTAAAAATTAAATAAATAACAAATTGTAATTTTTTTTAATTTTAATCACCAAATTTTAAAAAATCTGAACTTCTGGTCTAATATGAATATTTGCATACATTTATTTTTACTTTCTTTTTCATTTTAATTAGTTATACTTTTTATAATATTTTATTAGGTTAACAAAATATATGCAAAATCGAAAACACAATTTAAATTTTAAATTTGATGAAAATGATGAAAAAAACTCTTTCTTTATAATAATCTTTCATTCACATTTATATTTTTTATTTATTTTTAATGTAGATTTAAGTGAGTTACTTATTATATTTCTTTCAATCTTCTTATTCTAATGTACATTTATCAGTTATTACATTTTTTTCTCTTTTGTCATAAATTAATTTTTTTATATTAATTATATTAAACATATAATTAAAAATTATACTATATTAAGATTGAAAAGATAACAGATAAAATGTACATGTTTTTATTAAAAAAATACCATTCAAAGAAAAAGATGAGAAACATTAATAAATATGCGAAGTAAAAGTTGAAAAGAAATTAAAAATTTAATTAAAAACAAACAAATAAATAAATAAATGAATAAGAACGGTTATAAAAGAATTGAGTTGAACAAAATAAATAAATAAATAGAAAAAAGAAAACGGCTATGCTATAAATGTAACTGACGTTACACAGTACCTTTGTTGAGGCTGGAAAAGACTGTCACACACAAACAACAACATACTCCAACCACGAAGGCCTCAAACATTGTATTCTACACTATAGATTCATCTTTTTGTTGTTGTCTTTCTTCTTCTTCTTCTTCTTTCATTCACCATGACTGAAGTCTATTACAATTCCAAGAAGAGTGATGACATATGTGGGGATGTTTGTAGCCAGGTGCTTGTACTTTTTTTTCTCTGTCTTCCCACTTTCAGTTTTGGAATGGAAATCCTCACTACACTAAAATGGAAACTTCAAACATGTCACCATTCAAATTTCACCATTTTTTTTCATGTTTAAAAAATAATTCAATTGCAGACTAGTTTGTCTCCTGTGTTTCCTTCTTTATCAAAAACTTAATTGTTTTGGTAAATTTTGAGTGTTTTTTTCATTTTATTCCTTCATGTGACTCTTTATGTGTATTTAGATTGGTTATTGAACATGCAATTTCTCTCTGGTTGTCCAGTTTTTGAAGTTTAGAGTGTAGGTTTTCTTTTTATCTGGCATTCTTTTGAAACATGGATTCCGTTCAAGTTTGAGTTTTTGGAATTGGATCTTTCACCCTTTTCAAACCCTCTAATTATGTTGCCCCCTGCTTCATTTGGCTTTCCTTTACTCAGGAAAATATGGACTTGGAAACTGAAATTTCTGTGCTTTTTCTAACTTTGTTTTTTGTTTGTATTGTTGTGTGTTCTATCTTTTTTATATTCCATCTTCTGGATTTCCTCCAGATCTTATTTTCAGGAGAAGATGAAATAGTACCAGGTTTTGGTTTTTGAACTGTTGCCTATTTTATACTGGTTGTGCAGTCATGCATGTAAGGTATTTGAGCAATAAATTAACTTGAGAGTGGTTTTGTTTTCTATGCAGCAGGGAACTCGTGCAGCATTGGGCATGTCAAGACTAAGATGCATTTTGCGAGGGTTGGATTTCAAGACTTGCATGTTTCTGTTTGTGGTTGTTCCAATGGGAATATTCTGTCTGTATTTTCATGGGTTGAAAATCTCATACTTTCTGAGACCCCTTTGGGAGTCTCCTCCAAAGCCCTTCCATGAAATCCCTCACTATTATCATGAGAATGTGTCAATGGAGGCTTTATGCAGGCTTCATGGTTGGGGAATTCGTGAATCCCCTAGACGAGTCTTTGACGCGGTTTTGTTTAGCAATGAAGTTGACATCCTTACCATTCGCTGGAAAGAAATGTATCCATATGTGACACAATATGTCATCCTGGAATCAAACTCAACTTTTACGGGAATTCCCAAGCCTTTGATTTTCGCAAACAACAGGGACAAGTTTAGGTTTGTTGAGTCTAGGTTGACATATGGGGTGATTGGAGGAAGATTCATGAAAGGTGAGAATCCTTTTGTTGAAGAGGCATACCAAAGAGTGGCCCTGGACAGGCTTCTCAGGATAGCAGGAATAGAAGATGATGATCTCTTGATAATGTCTGATGTTGATGAGATTCCTAGTGCTCACACAATTAACCTCTTGAGGTGGTGCAATGATATCCCTTCCATTCTTCATCTTCAAATGAGGAACTACTTGTACTCTTTTGAGTTCTTTCTTGACAACCAAAGCTGGAGAGCATCTGTTCATAGATACAGAACTGGCAAGACATGTTATGCGCACTATAGGCAGGCTGATGTGTTGTTGTCAGATGCTGGCTGGCACTGTAGCTTCTGTTTTCGCCGTATAAGTGAATTTGTGTTCAAGATGAAAGCTTACAGCCACAATGATAGGGTGAGGTTCGCGCATTACTTGAAACGTGACAGGATTCAGGATGTGATATGCAAAGGGACTGACCTATTTGACATGCTCCCTGAAGAGTATACATTTAAGGAGATTATTGGGAAGATGGGACCTATTCCCCATTCTTATTCAGCAGTTCATCTTCCATCATATCTGTTGAATAATGCAGAGAAGTACAAGTTCTTGTTGCCTGGTAACTGCAGAAGAGAAAGTGGCTGAGCATACGAAATTTACTGTTATTGTGTAATGTGTATAACACCAAAAGGAGCAGTGTTGAATGACTCAACTGTGGTGTGTTCATTGTACCACACACCTTTGTGCCAAGCAAATGCAGGCCTTTCTTTGGAGGGTTATTTGGAAAAACCTGACGGGTCCTTAGAATTTGACATAGAAATTCTCAAGTGAGGAGTTTGTTGTGAGGGAAATAGTGTTACATCTTTTGGCAAGCATTTGTAGCTTATCTTAGGATATGCCTAAACCCCCATTTGTTTAAGATAGTAGCAAGACATTCCCAAGCTTTTCTCATGGGAATTTTGGATTTCTTAGACTGGGTTATATTCACATATTCTAACCACTTAATGACTCATCTCTAGTTTTAATTATTTCTACAATTAAATTTTGATTAATTTCCATTTCCCCATACTCTATGCATACTCCTATTCTGCACTGTACTTTGTGTGGGTTTTTGAATTTCTAGTGAAAATATGGTGGAAAGTTTAACCCCTTAATTCTGCATCTAAATTCAATTTAACTATTGATAAAACCATCAACAGGGCAAAGATAAGATGTGTTGCACTTTAGAAGTGGCCATGATGATTTTATTTAAGATTGGCTCAAACCATTGGCTTTTGCAGTTTGATTTTGTCAAACTCTTGATATGCACTCAAAACTCATCCCACAACAAGGTGTCAAAACATTTTCCAGAGATAATTTTGTGGCTAATTTTATTTAAGATTTTTTTTTCTGTAAACTTGTATAGTGAGTGGACTTCATTGACTTGGCTGAGCTCTGCCAATGGTTGGATATTTTCCTTGGAAATTTACGTTATCTTTTTTTTCATTTCCGAAGACTTGGAGGAACTCATCTGAGTCCCCACCACCCAAGACTTAAAAGAGCATGTATTAAGATTAAGATGGCCACTAAGTAGTGAGTTTTTCAACTGTCAAATTCATTGTGTGTTTGACTCTTCAACAATGCTTTCCTTGGCATGGTTTACTAGACCTTCCACATCCTACTGCGTAAGAAAAACGGCCAAAAAGGGTATCATAGCATGAATTTCGACTCAAAATATCTCAAGAAATAAAATTAAAAAAACCATTTAAATCAATTATTTTTATAATCTCATCGATTTCTAACTTGTTCTTACTGAATTTAAAGTATCTTGATTTTTAGTTAAGCTAATTAAACGGGACGATCCAGTTGAATTGTAATGAAAAGATTTGTGTTTGACATGAACAAAAGGTATTAAAGAATTTGAAAAAATATGAAGGGATGATGCATATGAGCTAGGTAGCTTTTATTTTCCACCGCCCAAATTGATTATTGGTAGACACATAAGCATTGCATCTCTGCTATCCCCATCACTATCTCAGTCTCAATCTCAATATGTTTGTATGTGCAATGTTTGTATTTTGGTGAACGAGTCAATTCTTGTATGCTACATCATCAGACTCTGTTCCACGTCTCAAATGCTTTTCATTTCTTCCTACAACCAAAATCTGTGGCAGAGCATTACTTCCTTAAAAAAACATCTCAAATATATTTTATACAATTTAAGTGTTCTTCTAGTTTTCAAAGTATAAACATTTTCTCCCTTTCATTGAAAAATCTTAAATGTTCCTTTTTCATCCTAAATTTTAAAATTTTAGGGATTTTATAGGAGATTTGGTAAAGATAGAACACTCTTACAAAATACTATAGTCTGATTTTAAGTGGATTTTGATATATTTTTATTCTAAGTTTTGATTTTAGTGTCTATAAAATTTTGTTTTTGATTTTGGTTTATCTGAAAAGTCACTATTTTTGTTATTTTTACTATTATATGACACTAGTTAATTGTTTATGCGTTGAACAAAATGTCAAGTGAAAAATCTTTAAATGATTGAAATAAATGTTACTTATCTATATTAAAATAAATTTTAAAAATAAAAGATAGTTATTTAGAATTTTCAGAGAAATAAAAAATAATTTACTTGGATCATGTTTAAGTCTTTTATATTAAATTTGATGTTTTAATTAGTAATTCTTTAATAAAGTAATTTATTCAATTTAGCTTACAATATTCTTCTAAAAAAATGATAACGTAAGAACTTTATGTAGCAGAATTGATAAAACAAAAGAAAAACTAACTATATTTGTTTTTTAAAATAAAAAAAAAAGTTTCTGAAAAGGTTTTAAAAACCAAAAGTATACGTCACGCAAATTAAATAGAGTAAGAATATAATTGAATGAAACATCTTTGATTGGGAGAGCTTTGTAGAGCAGACCACATACTTTAGGTAGACTTCATAGTTTTGTAGAAATTATGCAGAAGATGATCACTGCATTACATGGGTGAGACAAGTACATTTAACTCTCTTCATTAGGGGCACGATTGAGGTTGAAAAGTTATTGCTAAAGAACCATCATTTTTCAATTATGCTCACTGCGCTTTCATTCAATGCCTCTACGAAGTACATTATCTATATATAGCTTCTAATATGTTAGCAATGTAAGTTTTGAAACAGAGATTTTTTTTTAAATAAAAATATAATGACCAGACAATCAATTATAAAATTGAGATTAAAACCAAATTATCTATAAACTTCAAAAACTATAAACATTTTTAAGCGAAATAATTTTCTCACAAGCTAGTTTGAATTTATATGCTTAACTTGTATAAAAAGATTTTTCATTTAACTTAACCAGCAGAACTTAAATATAGAGATTGATTTTAAGTTAAATTATTTTTCCATTCTTTTTTTCTTCCTTTAGACAGTTGAAGACATATATTGATGTGTAACTTTCAATAAATAAACAAACCCCACAACTCTTTCAATTCCAATTGATTAAATTCAATTCCATCACTGTTAAAAAATGCCATAAACAATTTTCTTCTTCAGATAGTCAAAGTCCGAGGCTTCAAACACCACCAAGAATAAGCCACATACATCACATGACTAGTATGGTGGTAATAACTTGAGGATTTATGCAGATAACATGAGACAGTGGTGAGAGAAAAAATACCCTGTGAGAACTGAATAAAAGGACTGCATCGGGGTTCATTTCAAAATTCTGTTTGCACCAATCATAGGGTGTTTCTTCCTGCACTCCACAATTATTTTGTGAGACCTCCCATGCATTTTTGGAACGGGCTTTACATTCTGAACTAACCTTTTAGTAATAAAAGAGAGTATAGACTGATGTTGTTTGAGTGCAGGAATACAAGACCTGAAAAATACCACAATGCAATGAGGTCTTGCATTTACTTAACTAATCACTGTCCCAAGCCTCATCGGCATCTTTTGGTGTTCTCTTCTTAGGTATATCACTTTTGATAAAATTACTATTTTGTTTTGTAGGGTAGTCTCCTTCATCCCTAGAGTCCTCTTCAGCATCTGAAGGCCACAGCCAGTTTTCTGAACCGCTAAATTCATCTATGGATTCAGAATCAACTTTGTTAACTCCATGCATACCTCTCAAACTCTTTGGAGCACCAAAATTATTATGATATTGAGCTGAACCACCATCCTTACCCTTATGATCCTTCACACCACTCTTGTTTCTCATTGCTTGATGTGTATACTCATCATCATCACTGCTACTACTCTTGTAGTTATTATCATTGAACTTTCTCAAATGTCCAGAGTCATTACTCTCTTCCTCCTCAGACTCCCACATTGCATTTTCAACATCACTGAACATGCCTTCTGATTCAGAATCTTCTATGCTCACATCCCTCCTAAATTTAGCTCCAGCATGTCTATTTGAGCCTGCATTATCTCGGTGTTGTCCCATTCCAGGATTATTCTGATTTTCTCTCTTCCTCCTACTTTCCATGAACCTTCCTCTACTTCCTCTATCAAAATTGCTGTCAAGATCACTAGCATTATCAATATTATTAAATCGCCATGCATCATCATCGTCATTGTCAGAATGAGCATTTTCTTCATCATCACTATCGATAGCATGATGCTTCGAATGCGTAGTCTGCCAAACCCTTGAGCTTCTAGCCTCAACATCATGGTCATCGTTTCTAGAAGCATCTGATCTTCTGTATCTTCCACCAAATTCTTCTCTGTTCCAGTATCTAATTCTACCAAACTCTTCTTTTTCTTTTTCCTCTTCCGCTTCATACTCTTTATCTGCTGCATCCTCTATCTCAGCAATGAATCGATCTAGCTCTTCCTGATCACTATCAACAGTAGGCTCTGACTCTTCCAAACCTGCAGCAGGTTCTATTATTGACTGCTTACCTTCGCGGAAGACATAAGGACTTCCTTCTTTCTTGTCAATGGCATTGAAGAATGTGGAAGCAACTCTCTGGATGCTAGCCATGGCAGCTGGATCCTCAGGATTTACTCCCATCCGTCGAAGCTGCTGTTCTATTTTCTTTATGTTTAGCTTCTGAGATTCAAGAGCTTGCTCAAATCTGGCCTTAAATAGAGCCTGTATGCAATGACAAGAACAAAGCATTACCTCCTTAAATATCAACCCTGTTGAATAGTATAGTATGCAAACAACAAGGGGCAAAAATAATGATTTTAAAAAGCACAAAAGAATAAAAAGGAGCAAGCAAATTAGAGCACTTAAGCCCAACCATAATAGTTATATTTTCATAAAAGCTGGCATAGCATTTTATTTGGTTAGTCATTAACAAACTGTGTTCAACTTTTTTCCCTTGCATTCTTTTAGGATTTTTTTTTTGTAAGCGGGGGTAAGTTTACCAACACAGCTACAATAAACAGGCAAATATAATGTTTTTTGCATGACAATGAACAATATTGGCCCACAAAACACATCACAGATCATGATTCTGATGTAAAGCCTTAGGCAAGCTAATGGAGAGCCACTACAGGCAAAGAATCACTGCTGTTTAGATACAGACAGAAAGTGGTGCAGTCATATAAGGAATATATAATTGCCAGCTTACCTTCCTCTTTGTAAGAGTGTTAATAGGTATCAAATTTTTGGGTTGACGATAATTTCTTCCACGGAACATAATGATTGTTTTCACATTATGAACATTTATAACAATCCCCCCACTCAATCTAGCAAGCATTGAAGCCATTTCTTTTATTTTTTCCTTAGGGAAGTTGTCACAACAAACTTGTACAGTCTCATGAAACTTCCAATGGAGATGCATATTTTGCACAACCCCTCCGAAGACTCCCCGAACACCAACTGGTACATAGTTCTTATTCCGGAATCCAATTTTTTTAAATGCCTGAAGCTGTTCAGGTGTTAAGAGCTCTGGATCATGCCGAGGAGGAGGCAGCTCTGGTAGCTCATACTTCTTGAGCTTTTGTAGAAGCAATGCCACTTTCTTCTTGGCCTACAAAAGTTGGAAGTAGGAAAATAAGATTTAACCAAATGTTCATAGAACAAGCACTACAAGAACATTAGGATAAAAACATATCAGGTATCACGATTTGAAATTTTCCATTTCATGATTATTGCTAATATTAAACAAGCAAAGCCAGAGGATTACCAAAACGAAAAAAGTTAAAGCTGATTGGGAAGATTCAATGACTTCAATGAAGAAACAACAAGAATCTTAAGTAGTACCCCCCCTCCTCTCCCTCAAACATATAGTTCTCTCTCACATCTATTATCAACAAACAAATGCTTACTTCCTTGAGGTTTCTTGGCTTCCATAATGTTCAAACAATCAGCTGAATTTCATTACAAATATGTTATAAGTAATCATGAAAACTCTTGAGATTGCCCCAGTTTACTCGGAAGACTAAGTTCAGGTATATCATGATATAAGCCAATTCTGTATACCACTTTCACCTCGAAACAATCTACATGCATAATAATAAATTTAACACAAATCTCAGACACTTATTACAGCACAGAACATTAGATAAACTGAAAACAAGGATCACAAATTGAACTCCAAAGAAAATGTTAATGAAAAGGCAGTTGAAGAACACACTCTTTTGAGATTGTAAATGAGCCTCTCCTCCTCAGTCATGAGTTTCTTCTTCAACTTTTTGGCTCTCCGAATCTCCCTCAAAGTCTTACCAGACTCTTTCTGCATTCTTCTCTCCACCTTGCTGCGCATACTCCTTCCTTTGGAAGTTGACATTGCTCGGGAAAGCAACAATCCATTCAAAAGATTCAACTGCCTAACGTAACAATACAAACCGACTCTATGACAAGTGTCTTCAACTTTAGCATTGTTGCTGCACTCAGGTGCGTGAGCTAAAGGCACTACATTTCTGAACAAAAAATAAATCGCAATTAACCCATCTTCCTTAAAACACACAAACACACAACAGACTAATTGCTGATAAAACTGCATCAGTATACATAAAAAATTAGACAAAACATATTTTTCTCTGTTTAATCAAAATAAGTAAAGTTCACACAAATGGATTAAAAACAAAGAGGGTTTGTTGGTGAGTTAAGTAAAGATAAGAACTTTGATGTGAGAGCGTAAAAGGGGTTTAAGCATTTGCTGGTAAATAGAGAGATAGAGGGAAAAGAAGGTACTTATAGAGATTGGATTGCAGTTGAAAAAGAGAAGAAAGGGATTTGAAGCAATGTCTTTGAAGATTTCTGGCACCAAACATTGTTGCTTTCTCTTCCTTCGATCACCAATCAGCCACAATTCGCTGAGTTTGACATCGACATAGGCCAAAGAACAACAGGGTTTGGGAGACTCGGATTTTGTTCTCCAAACGCGCCCTAATTATTCTCTATTCATATATATATATATATTGGATGAGCATAAATTTTTAAAAATCTAATTTAAATTCAAATAATTTGATTAAAATTATATCTAAATCTATATTTTAAAAAATAGATTGAATTTTTATATATTAAAATATAAATTATCAGTTTGGATTTTAAATCCAACTTTATATTTATAAAAAATTGTTTATATGTTTATAAATCTTACCGATTTAAAATTGTTACCTTTTCCAAAAATTAGTTTTAAAATTTAAAAATAATTTTAAATTAATATATATATAACTTTATAACAAGCACACTTAAACTAAATATAAAAAAAATCTGTTTTTAAAATTATTTTTAGTCAATTGCATACTTTATAAAATATGAAAGATAACAACATATTTTCATTTTAAAAAAATATTTTAAATATATATATATATATATAAATAATGTTTGATATTGGTTCACTTCATAATAAAAATAAATAGTGTATTACTTTAAAATAGTATTGAAATATGTTGAAAAAAATTAATTACTATATTTTAATAAGTAACAAGTGCATCAATATAATTTAGTTAAATAACCATTATTGGGTAGACTTTTTATTAAAAAAATTATACATTTATTAAGAGTTGAAAAAAAGTTATTCTTAAATTAAATTAAAAAAAATTAAAAATGTTTATATGTAACACACTCAACTTTTTTTATGTGAATTATATTTTGTGTGTAAGATAAATATTTTGCTTTTGATATGAAATGTAATTTATTTGTAATTTTAAGTGAAAGAAAATTATGTGACTTTTTAAAGTAGTATAGTAATTTTTTATTGGTCCATCAATACATTTACGAAATTTAACCTTTAAGTTAAAATTTCTTAAAATTTTTAAAAAAAATTAAAACATTTTTCTCTCACTTTCGATGCCTAATAGATAACCTAATCTTTATCTTCCTCTTTCAATTTCTTAGTTCTCCTACCATTTTCTCTAATCTAAGGTAAGATATTTATTATTTAAGTTCCTAATTTCATTTCTATCTTAACTATTCTCTTTATTTTTCAAATATTTTACTTCTTTGTGGTTATTAAGAAACTCTTTACTCATTTTCACTATCAAAGAGTTTGCTTAAGGTAAGAAGAGTTATCTTTCATTTCTAAAATACTAAGTTAGTGATCTAAATTTTTATCTTGGCTTATCTGTATTTGTATTCATATTTACTCAATATTTTAAAAAAAATCTAAATTAAAAAATGAGTTCATTAAATATCAAAACCTAGGATTAAACCTAAATTTAACGTAATTTAGAGTTTTCTAGAACTATGTTAAGATTAAACAAGTTTACTGATTTTGTTAATATATGTATATAATTAATCAAAAATTTATTTCATTTATGTTTATGTATTTCTTTTATATTAAATTGATATTAATAATTATTATGTTTTATAAACATATTAGAAATAAAGTTTTGAAGTCTAGGTTAGAAGACTTATGATTTCCTTATCAATAATTTAAGAAATTGTTTGTTTAGTATTTTTATTTAAGTTGGGTTGAGTTCGGAAATATCCGACTTTCGACAATTAATTTATCTGTAATTGTGATTATGTGTGTGATTTTTTTATTATGATGTTTTTAAGATAGAATTTATGGTGACATAATAGTAATGAAAATTATATATTTGAAATGTTGATACGAGTTACTTAAAGTAACAAGTTTTCTAAATGGATAAGTTGGTGTCACTTGTAAACCTGAAGGATAGATAGTTACAGAGATACACTAGAGTGTGAAAGATTGGAGATTATAGTAATGATCTTGGAGAAATGGATGGTGGTGATTGCAGCCTCAATCACTGTATCACATGACCTTACACTCTTTCCCCAACTAGACTCTGTGACCATACTTTTGGTCATAGGAACTCTGTTTCACATCACGTTGTATCTTTGAGTTGCGGACGACCAACCGGCATGAGGGTCCTATGGTATCATGAGTGCTAAAAAAATGTGATTATAATGTGAATGTGTATGTTTATTTTTGTATTGAGGTATGCTTATGTGTAAAACTATGAAAATAAAATGAATGTATACAATGAGTTATATTTTAGTGGTGAGGAGAAGACTCACCCTTACACTTATTTTTTAGGAATCTGAGGACACAGGAAACTAGGTATAGTGACAAAATTTCTTTTAGACTGTGGAGATAGTCACATATTCTATGAATGACTAGATCGAGTGAATTGAATACTAAATTTACTATGGAAGTAATAGATAGTTTTAATGTACCTTTAAACTTTATTCCGAGAGGAAGAATTCGTCATACTATGTGTGTATACACCATTATGAGGGGGCCACTAGACTTCCAGGCTCTAAAGAAATTATCTATTTCTTTCATGATCATGATCGTAAAGGCAAACTAACTACTCTTAATATATTTTGACTTAAGTGAAATATATTCTAATGAAATTTATATATTAACTGTGATTAAAAGATTTATCTAAATAAACTATTTCCTATGGTTATACTCTTAATATATTTTGACTTAAGTGAAATATACTCTAATGAAATTTATATATTAACTGTGTAAATAATGTAGTTAAATCCTAATCCTTTTTGGTAAATAGCCATATGCATATTCTAAGCTTTCATAGTTTATAACAAATTTTGTTGTGAATATAAAACCTCTTTATGATAATGTGATTATAATTATGTTATCTACTCAAATGGTTAAATCTCTTCACTTGAACCGGTTAAAAAGTTTGAATGTCTAATAAATTAAAGGTTCTTTATTCTTAATTTTTCTCAATTAAGTAACTAATACTTTTTGTTTATTCATATAAATTTTTCTTAATTAAGTAACTAATACTTTTTCTTTATTCATTTAAACTTGAAAATAATTATATAAAGATGGAAGATATTTTATATAAGATGAAGGATATTATATTATATAAAAGGTGAGTGATTGAATTATATATATATATATAACTTTGTTAATTAAATTATATATAAATCAAATTATACTAATATAATTTTTATTTATATTATGAACATTTTACGTTAAAATTTAACTTTGTTAATTCAAACGTTAAATTATAATTTTGTATAATCATAGTTATTCATGTTAATTTTATTAAAATTAAACAATACAATCAAGGTCATCAAACTATTTATAGTATATTTTAAAAATTATATATTACCTTAATTTTGATTTATATAAATGAAGTAATAATTTATATTAATATAAATTATTATATATATAATTTATGTCAATGAAATTTTCTATCTAACAACCACTTTTAAAAACAATATGATCAACGTGGAATAGAGCAAACACTGATAAAAGTTATTATAGTATAATTTAAGCTCTTCCCATATAATATATATTTGAAGTTTATTTCTTCTAATACTTATTCAATTTAATTATGTAAAATATAGATAGAGAATATATTTTATCAAAAATATTTTATTTACTTTTAATTAATATTTATTTGAACAAATTATATTTACTTGTACATATTAATTTCATGTAAAGTTGTTTATTATTACTTTTTAATATTTTACTTTTAACTTATTTGTAAACTAATTTTCACTCATAAAAAATTTATTTAATTTGATCTTTTTCTTCTATAAGTAGTTATAAAGAATTTCATCCATATATATTCACAAGCTTAATTAAATAAGCTTCTACACTACAACTTCTTTTTAACTGTAGTTTAACTTTTCAAAAAGCTTGAAATAGTTAACATCACTTTATCCTGAAAATTTGATTCATTTTCCTTATTTCCTTCTCGTGTGAGTTGTTAAGAAAGTTTTTCTAAAGAAAGTGTATGAACTTGCAAACATAGCATTACCAAAAACAATGAGGTTCTAAATAGAAACGATTGGATAAAGTGTTAATTTAACAAATCCAAAACAATTCTCACATACCACCAATGAACTTGAAAACCAAATTATTCAATTGGTTGTATGTTATTTCAACTTTTAGATTTCCAGCTTCAGCATAATAGTTTATGACAACATATACAAGCTACAACAACAGTCCAGAAACATGGTACAACACCATAAAGTTTGTGCTTGTAAACATGACATGATAACAACCTGAGCTTTGCACACTATCTTAGCATGTAGGAATAGTAAAAATGATTGAGACAGGTTAATCTGTCTCCCAGAACACTTAGGGAGTAAGCAGCAGAACCAACTAGGAGTTGCCTCCAAGCAACACCTTATAGCTTGTCCATCCACTGAAGGGTGCTGTCCTGAGAGCCAAATTGTAAATTCTGCATGCAAATGAGAATCAAAGAGCAATGAGAGGATGTTAACAACCTATTGGAGAACTCGAAAAGAGGGAGTTGATACTTACAGAAAGATCAAAATCTGGAGGACTGTCCAATTCCAGGGTGCCCAGGACAGAAACTTCATAAGATGGATAATCATTACTGTTTCCAGGTGCAACCAACTTGTTTGCAGTGTCATTCAAAGTGGAGGCCAATCCAGAATGATTAAAAAGAGCAGATGAATTGCATAAGAATATATCCTCCAAGCCATCAAAGTCACAATCAGCCTGTGATTCACAGGCCAACCATGCAGGGTCAACCTTAATATTCTCATCCTTAACATCAGATGGTGGGGGGGCAAGTGATTCTCCAGGTATTGGCTTGGTATCCTAATTCAATGAGAAAACATTACAAAAGTGAAACAAAGAGCGTAGCTGTTTGGAAAATTAATGAAAAATGTCAATTGACTTTGCCTCTTTTCTCTTGAGAGAAAATTGCATGAAAATGAAGCATGAGTTGGGGCCTCTGTACAATTTTTCTAAATCAGCCTTGAACCTCAACTTTATGGAAGTTCTTTTATCTAACCTTTTTAAACCCCAAGTTATAAAGGTTGACGTTAACTTTTAGAAGAAGTTCAATTCCCTTTGATTTTATTTTCTTCCTTCTATATATGTTTATTGACAAGTTTATTCAAAGATGATAATTTCTTTTCACTTATATTCCGTGAAAGCTTATTAGCCTCAAGGTAAAGATAATCATCATAAACAGATATATACATGAATAACAACTAACTACACACCTGGATGAATGACTGAACTTCATTTTCATCAAAATTGTCATCACATTTGCCTGTACAAGGTCGAGTAGGGGGATTTGGTTTTGGGGTACTTGGACATGTTTGTGCTGCTATGTGAGAATCTTCAACTACTATATTCTCCTCATTCTTCTTAGTGTGCTTCTGCTGTTGATAAAATATTTTTGAAACCACATATTCACCATCCTTCTCCTCTTCTTCACTTCCTAGATGGTACTGATGCATCACCCAATTGGTTTTATATGGCTTGGACCCTTCCTTAGATCTTACATAAAGGACCATGATCTTCTTAAAGCCCTTATGAACTCCATCTTCTATCACAGATTTGGTCCTACCAGTCTTGTGCCAGCGAACATGCCCCTCAGCCAAACCATCTTGATGATGAATCTTTCTACGCTTTCTTCTTCCAGTAGCATATGCATTAACTGTTTTGTGGAAGAAATGGACACTATTCCCATCTTTCCTAGCACCTGAAACAAAACATTTATAACATTTTGTTATATTTAAGCTCTAAAATCGTAATAGAGCACAGAAATCCGTCTACTAGGATAAGTCTAGTAGTGTTAAGATTAAATAATTGTCTACATGTAATAGTTAACCCCTAGACAATGTCTGTTTTAACTGTTTTTTGTTATTCTAATTCTATATAGAGTCATGTTAAGCTCTTTAAAGTATTTTATATGATATATGTTCTATAATTCAATTTCTTTCTGGTGTTTCTTTTTCTATATTTTTCGAACCTAACACACTTTTAGAGAATGTGCTCAAGGGAAACCTAGTGATCTAATATATTTTCTTTTTCTTTGGTCCATCTTGATCTGGTATCTAGATATGGAAATCAATTAAATTCTTCTAAAACTTTGTTACTTATAGTTTAAAAGAAATTTAATAGGACCCACAAGGCCAAGATGTTTATTATATGTTGATTGAGGCTTCATTAGACTTATACTTAATGATTTGGAGCACTGGAATCAATATTTTTTGTTATTTCTCTTTTATCTTTATTACAGAATGCACTTTGATATTAGATCAATTTTATCTTCATAACACTTCACAACCTATTCAATAAAGGACCATTTTCTTTCACTCACTTCTATATTAAGGAAGCGTTTAAGTAGCTTCTTTGAGGTCTTCGGCAGGCTCACTCACTACCAGTTCATTATTCAATGTTTTTTGGAACAAACGACAAATGTTAAAAGTATTTTAAAAGGTCAGAAAAACCCTTACCTGGAAGATTTTGTGGATGAGTGTAGCAAATACCTTGCTCCCCTTCTAAAGTTGGGATGAACTCATTAATAAACACGTGTGGCTCTCTGTTTCCAACACAACACTTTGCTGCCAAATGCTCTAAAAGCTCAACATCAGAAGGATCAAACTTTACACCAACAGGAAAGTCATGCCACTCATGACAAACCTGCACAGGCAAACAAATATTCCTAGTGAAAATTATGCGATAAGGTAATTCTTATATCTGTCTCCCCTAAAGTCAACAACTCATTTTAAAGTATAAAGTGATTGATAAGAAGATCAATTCTCAATATTATATACATATGACAAATCATGAATGTATTGAAATATGAATCATTGATGAGAGACTTTTTCATTAATGATTGAGTTTTGTTAGTTTATTGGTATTGTTACGCACTTCACTCACCAACTCATGCATAAATAATCATGAAATCTGAAGTGTTTCCATAATTTAATCTTGGTACACAGGTGAAGTCTGTAAACTAGAACTTGAATTGATTTATTAGACCAAAAGAAAAGGTGTTGGTTGAAGGAAATGTAGCATCTACAAACTCCAGGGTAACATCAAGAACTGTACTATAAAAGCAGTTTTCAATGGTTATAGGCTTATAGCCTTTTTTTCTACTTTAGTCTATGTGTAAATTTGAAAACCATTACAAGATCTGAGATTAAGTAGACGTTGAATTATGACGTACATCACTGTTATTAGTATAATAATGACATTTGGGACATTTACGATATGTTTCACAGTCCTTGATTTGATCAGCAGCTGACAGAGTAGTTTTTTTCACTTTCCTTGCAATTCCTCCCGTATTACCAAGGCAGCTCCTGCAAAACAAAGTCACCACTTCAAAATTGCACACCGTTTACCTGAAGAACTTCATGTTATATATATGCTTATGAGAAAATAAACTTGTTATCAGTTGTTCAAAAGAACGATTCAACCGAATAAGCTTTTGAAACTACTATTTACAAGATGACTTAGAAGTGAAAATTTCATGTCATCGTATGATGATATTGAAATGCTTTGTAACATCAACGATGTAGTGGCATAAGACAAACAGAGACAGGGGCAAAAGAAGAAAAACATGCAGAAAGCATCAAAGAAATTTTGGGAACACAAAATTTCATCTATACGCCGAAAATAGAACAAACTTCCTTCTCCACTATTCTCTTCA
The DNA here is from genome assembly GCA_030347555.1 of Lablab purpureus. Classification (NCBI taxonomy): domain Eukaryota; kingdom Viridiplantae; phylum Streptophyta; class Magnoliopsida; order Fabales; family Fabaceae; genus Lablab; species Lablab purpureus. The sequence goes on from CM059257.1 coordinate 32,504,507, forward strand.
TTTTCTTTTCTTTCAATTCATGTTTTTCTTCTTTCTTCCGCCGGCCAAACCAAAAAGTAGAAGCTATGTGATATCAGCAATTCCCCAGCCCACGAAATGCAATAGATAAATAAACATTATAGCAACTTTCTCCCAACAAATATGGCAAGATTATTCGTTTATATAATCTTTTTTAATCCAAGTTGTATGTTTGGGAGAAGACCACTAATCCTTCTACATATTGAGATTTATTTAAAGGAGTAACCTCTCCAAACGTATCATTCCGTAAGTATCCAGAGATCAAACTTAATCATCCCTCAACCATAGTACGAGTGCATATACCATAAGGTAAATATCCCACTACTTCACATTATCGCATCTATATGACAAATGATGGTATTTTAACCACCAGAAAGCCACAAATCATCATTTGGCACTCCACAGATGTTTCTCTCCCACAGTGCAGTGCTAGTAGTAGAAAGAAGCTGCAAGTGTTTCCAACTTAAGCAGCACACACTAAACTCCAAATGAGAATGTCACGCTGTACCCGCTAACATTCTCTCCATAAATGGAATTAAAAAAAATCCAAACATGTCAATAAGTTATTCACCAACACCATCACTATCAAGTCATCAATCCAAAAGCCAAACCTCAACTCAACCATGTGATTTAACATCCTAGAAAATACACCACCTTAACCGATTATTTTTTACTAAAACAAGTACATACAAAAACCGAGCGAGGGGACATTTCTCTGACTCAAGTTTCCGAAACAAGACCACCCAGAAAAGGAAAGAGAGTTTTTTCCATATCAACTCAACAGAGGGACTCCAACCCACAACCCAGATCATTCATAAGAAGAAGACATAACCGAACTGCCAAAATGGGGTGTGAAGTAAAAAATCAAAGCTCAAAACTTTGCACGCAAAATACGAAACTTGCATCGCAATCTTCTAATGCTAAACACTAAGCTCACCTAGCCATGGTTACGAGAGAGAGACAAGAGAATGAGAAAGACAAAGACGCGTTTAATAGTCTGAATTGTGAGTATATAAGGAGTAGTTTACTTGAGCGAGTGGACAACGCAGTGTAATTGCAAGAAAGAAAGAAAAAAATAATTTCGTGTCATGATATATATATATATTATAACATTTTTATTTTATAAAGTTGTTTAAAATCATTTTTATTCTTCATTTTAAATAAATACAACGGGGAATAATTTATTTTAATCTAATACTAATAATATATATATATATATATATTATAAACCATTTAAAATAAAATTTAATATTATTTAGAGATTTACTTAAAATTATCATTCGAATTAAATTAATTATTGTTTATATTGGGTTGTATAGTTCGGAAGCGCGAAAACTCTTTTTGAGACTTGGAGTCCGAACCTGGAAGATGAGTGGGGCCCACTGTTGACCGAAGGTGGCCGAGCCTCGGCTTCGGAAGTTAGGGTCTTATCACTCCGAAAAGGGAGCGAAACAAAGTATTACAGTAAATTACGTTACTATCCTCGGCGAGACTATCTTGCTTTCCAAGCTAATGTAATTTTTGACACTAGAATGTAGTTTAAGATTGGTTGTTATTAATTAATAATATTAATGATGCCATGCTGTGACGTAATTAAATGACAGTAGAGCTGTGATAGGACAGTGGTGAATGAATGGAAACGTGTGGGACCCGTGTCTGGTAACGGCAATGTTTACCATCAATACGCTCAACACATTCGCTGCAACTTCAAATTGAAAATTTTAATCTTGTTTTCAACGTAAAAAAAAATTACAAGGTTAATAATTATAATTATATCTTTTTTTATAAGAGAATCAAGCGTGAGAAATTGGGAAGTCTACATGGTTCCGTGAATGCAACACATGAAAGCCAGTGTAAACATTTCCCCTATCCTCAGTTTTGGTTATCCATGTCACATACATGAACAAGAAAGAGGTAAAGGCCTTTGGATGAACCTTACTTTACAATGATATTTCATTACATCTCAGCAACCTTTACCCCAAAGGTTTCTAGATATCAGTCAGAAGAAAGTTAACATGATTGTTCAAGAGAGCTTTGCAAGCATGCTTTCTTAGCTGCTGCTGTTTGCTACTGAACTAACTGTCTGATAACAGTTGATATTTTCTTATTAGCAGCTTACAATATTGTGGTTTTATTTAGTTTTCCTAACAATGATCTGGGACAGCACCAAAGACCAACTCATGTGTTTTGAGGACTCCTCAGTAACACTGGTTAAAGCAGAAGAAAAACCCTTTAGGCCTGTCTTCAGCTTTGGCTGTTGGGGTTTCTCCTGAGTCATCTCTTCCAAGCATTAGTGCACTTGTACCAGGAGATTCTGGTGGCAACACCACATTATCGGATGAAGTCATCCGCAGATGAACAACCGGCTCTGGTGGTGAAATGGTGGAGAGATATCGTAGGAGCATCTGAATTATCTCATTGAAATTTGGTCGATCGCTTGGATCTTCCTTCCAACATGAAGTTACAATCAGAGCTAAATCCTCAGGAAGATCTTCAGCACTTGGCCTTGTATTCTGAAATAATTGAATAATTAAATCATGAATCCTCAGTCATACTCTACAAGTATACGAGATAAATGTACTATAGCCTAATGACATAACTAAACAAGTGCAGTTTCTCATGCGGTGTTATGAATCTGAAATGCCAACCTTTAAGTTAGATTACTCTGGCCAAGAAACAAAAATGATGAAATGGTCCTTTTTTATGTTTGATGGATGAAAAAAATGCATATTTGCACACTGTTACATTTAAATGAAAATTTCTACTTTCAAGGATTATTAACTGTGCAAGTGTGATGATGATCTTAATCAGAAGTATTATGAAGCAACTATAAATCTACCTTAAAAGCAGCTGCATATGCAGCCTGTAGATTAGACATGCCTTCAAAGGGCAACTTATTATGGATGAGTTCCCACAACACAATTGCAAAGCTGTAGGCATCCACTTTGTGGTTGTAATGCTTCTTCTCACCTTGTCTTAGAGTAACAGTGCTGTAAAGCTGCCACCAAACACAAAGTAACGATAAATTACCTAACACAAAACTAAAAGATTGATAAATGTTCATAGTTTAAAGTAGTCAAGGTGTACTTCAGGAGCCATCCAACGATATGTTCCTGTTTCAGCAGTCATCATCTCTGTTAAGGATTCTTCTCTGGCAAGACCAAAATCAGCAAGTTTAACTGTCTTATGATCAGCTGTCAAGATCAAGTTATCTGCAAAAGGAAAGAAGCAAGTTATCAAAACTATCCTGTTGTTTGATACATAAGGCAGATACTGCCAGGTAGTACTGTCAATTGTATGTTAATTTTCAGATTTGTTTCTTATATAGCATACATCATCTCAACCAAAAAACTCAATGGCTCAGAACAACATCTAGCACAGAAGTATAGCCTAACAACGGATTGTATCAGCAGTTTGATCAAAGATTGGATTGAATAATTAGACAACAACGGACTAAAAATTAACATACCCAAGTGCAAGAATTCTCCCCCTAATGCAAAAGGGACAGACTAATTTACATAAAATTTACAACACATAGACTCCCAGAATAAAACCTGGTTGTGTACAATGGCTATACAATGACTTCGTCAGCTTTCATACCTCAATTGTAGATTCAATCACATTAGGACAAGGATGTTGGCACTGAAAAATCTACTCTCGCATTTCCAAAGAAAAACACACCTTCCAATATACATCTATGGTTGCGAGTAATATGGATACATAACTTCATTACATTCAACAGTTCAGAATTAGTTCAATCAAGACCAATTCTACCCAAACATCAAAACAAAATAGGTGGATAGTGCAGTGACCAACAAAGAAAAGATGCCAAATTGTCAATCACTTTTAAAATTTCTTAAAATGAAGGGTCTAACTAATGAAGCATGTACAAAGAAAACATGTAACTAAAACATGATGCAAAGTTCAACATTTACATAGGCATACCAGGTTTAAGATCGCGATGAATGATCCCATGGGAGTGCAAACACTCCATTGCTCGGGCAATATCAAGAGCAAATCCAACAGCCATGGGCATATCCAAGCACTTTGGCCGCATATTCAAGAGATATTTGCGCAATGTTCCACCTGATAGAAGTTCAGTTACTATAACCATAACAGGTTCTCTGCAAGCCCCGATAAACTGAAATAAAAAATAATAATAATAAATAAATAAATAGTAGGACCTTCAACGAGACACAACGTTTTCAAGTTCATCAAGACCAACGTGATCTAAGTACTAGTTAACCTCAGTCTATTGCCAATTCTGTTTAAAAAATATATATCTAACTATACCTTGTTAAAAAATAATATACAACCTTAACCAGATTTTTGTGTTGAACTCTCGACAACATAGCAACCTCTCTGGCAAACCGAGCCTCTCTCCTAGAAATCTCTTCTGGGGTTTCTCCCTTGTTGATGATCTTAACAGCAACGTTTTGATTTTTATACCTGCAGTCAGAAAATCAGCAATAGCAATAGCAATGCAACAACTAAATAACTTTATCTATCGGACACAGGATGAACAGATTATGTACAAACTATGAATATGAAATTGGAGGTAAAGATAGACGGAAGGAGAAGCAGATTAATGCTGACTTAGAAGTCAAACAAACTTCGAACATAATCTTAAAATAATTGAATTTATAAATTTTAGTATAAAAGGATTCAAAAAGAAAAATTGGTTCAAAAAATAGAATCCGAAAATACACAATGAAATAGGTTTGACTTACTTTCCTTCGTATACTTTGGCATGAGCACCCTCTCCAATTTTTGGACCAACAAATAATTGTCTGGGATCTACAAGCCACTTGGATTCCAAATTGAACTCCTCAACTGAGTGAACCTCGTTGCCAGATCCCATTTTTTTTTCGTTAGGAAGATGTGAAACGATCTAGCAAAACCAGCAACAGTTACACACACAAGCATGCCATTCTCTGCATTACACAGTAACACATGTGGAAGCACACCAACCAACTCAGAAAAAGACCCTTAACTGGCATGAACCATGAATCAGTTACACAACAACATGCAAGAAAGCTATAGCCCCTACGAGTTTAACAAAGAGGGAAAAAGGTAGACTTTAGCACACCCCAAAGGCAACTTTCCCAACACACCCTCTTATCCCCAAATTCAGGGACATGGATCATTAAAAAAACAGAAAAAAATCAACACTTGCCTTTGTTTGGGAGGCAGAGAATAAAACCCCCACATGTAAGGAGGCACTCAACAACAAACCCAGAAGTTAGAGTAGTCGTTAAAAAAAGAAACAAATCAAATCAAAGATCCAAAACCACAGGCCTTGTCAGCATAAAACTATTTATAAAGGAGAAAAACAACAATATCTAAAAACAAATGCTTTCATTTTTTAAGAGAAAGAAAAAGAAAAAAGAGGTTGAATACTGAGAGAAAGTTAACCACCCAGATTGAGAAATGAAGAAAAGAAGGTTGTGGAAGATAAAAGAAAATGTCTTTATTTTATTTTATTTTATTTAATATCTGCAATGCAACTCAACTCAACGCGTATTGAACATTGAATGAGTGGCATTCAGCTGGTAAAGTAAAACCGCGGAAGGAGTTGAGTCACTGTCACAAACTCGAAACACTGTTTTTTTAGTTTACTTTTTTTCTTTGTAAATGTTTATTCTTTTATATAAATTTCAAGTCTATTTGAATTGAACGCATACTTATATTTTAATGAAGAATTTTGAAAAACATTTTTAACTTCCATTCAAATAAATCTTACATTTTTGTTTTGCTTGTATGCAACTTTTACATAATAAAATCCTACAGAGTTAAATATGAATGGCAAAGTCAATGCAACTGTAGTGTTGACCCGAATATTTAAAGCATAAAATAATAGTTGAATAAATTAATAAAAGTGGAGATGAGAAGGAATGGTCTTTAAAACAAAAATATGAAAAAGAAACCTGTTTGATTTTAATCAATCAATCAATGTATTATATAAAAGAAAGTTTATCAAAAATACTTCAATTGTACTACCTCTCTTCTGAACAAGTAACAAATATCATTAATAAATATCGTTTAAGATTTAAAATTTAAGATTTTAATATATAGATTAATTTACAATTTATAATAAATTGTCAAATTTTTTAAATAATATTTTAAAAATTAAATACAATTTATTGATTAATAAAAAATATATAAAAATATTAAAAAAACAATTATTAATACAAACAGTAAATTATTCAAAATTCATAAAAAAAATTAATTTTTTAATACTTTTAAACTTAAAAATATAATTAATAAAAAATAGTTAATATAATATTAAACTTTATAAACCACAAATAAAAAAAAACATAACTTCTTTTATGAAACATTACTTATTCAATACTATACTGAATTTAGTGTTCTTTTAAGGTTAGTAACTTTTCTTTCTCTTACTTTTATATACAATGATAGAACCGTTTATGATCTATTCTCTTAAATTAAAATTTATCCCTTGGTCAAAGATAAACTATCTATTAAATAATATAATAATATATTTTGAATAATTTTCTTATTTATGTTCTTAAGTCTATAATTAAAATTTCATATGTACATTTATTTATTGCATTATTTCTGTTAAAAATAAACATTAATATTTAAGTTACTTTAATTATTTATTTATTTAATATTTTTTATAAAGAATAATATGACCATTTAAATAAATGTGAAAGAGTAGTAACTTCTATGTTGTCTCTTTCCAATTATTTAGTTTTTTCCGTTAAATCATAAATATAAGTATTTATTTAGTTATTATTTACTCTTAAATGATGAACATAAACATTTAAACTTCATACTCCCTTTTAGAGTGTTTGGGATGAAACCTAATTAGGTTATTGGTTAAAAATAGATGCAGATCAACAATAAAAATTCTAAAAATTAAAAGAATTTAAATTAAACTAAATTAATCTTTGTTATTTGATTTTTTCTAGATTTTGTGATTTTATTATATAATTTATATTAGTATTTTTTTTATTTTTTAAAATTAACAGTTTAATAATAAATAATTTCAAACAAAATTACAATTATTCTTTGTACAAACTTAAGAGATAATACATAGAATTATGTAGTGAGATTGTTACCACCAAATCTTTTTAGAGTGAAGCTTCTTATAAATAAAAAATATATTTTTAAAAAAGTGATAGACTAAATCATAAATCCTAAACACTATTAATCAATAAAGTACTAACAAATAAAAAATTAAAATTAAATTGAGATACATAAAAACATTATAAATCAACAATATAGAAAAAGATTGAAAATTAATATAGAAATAACATATTGATTGAGTAATACAAAGATTATATCAATGACATATTTGTAAAAATTAAAAGTATAATAAAAAATAAATTACATGAGTATTGATACTTTAATTAATTATCTAATTACCTTTAAACAAATAATTAATAGAAATGTAAGAACAAATTAAACTATTCAAGAAACAACTAATCTCTAAAGTAGATATAGTCATATCACTAAGAAGAGTAGACTCTCTGACATTTGGTGTTGAATCCTGAAAAAAAAATAATCAATTGTTGATATTTGTTGTGTTGATAAGTTAAAAACTTAAACTTTGATATTATATTAAGATTATAGAATTTATGTCTAACTCAATTTTGTAAAACTAATTTGTAAAGTAATTTTTTATTATAAGACCACTTAGTAAACTTGATAATTGTGTTATTCATTTATTATAAATTCATAAATAAAAAATAAGTTAAATATTTTAAATTTTCCTCATATATATATAATAAATAATATAATAATATTTAAATAATTAATATTGATTTGATTTAAGTAAAAATAATTCAAATTTGAAAAGTAAAATATTGAATTGTAAAAATTCAATTTTAATTGAATATCGATTTTTTGGTTGTTTTTTAGCTATTTTTTATAAACAAAACATATTGATTAAGAACTATAAATTATGATAGTCTTAGACGAGTTCATAATTTTTGTTAAAAATACTATCATCGCTTCCAAAATTGTTATTAATTTGGTAGAAAATGTGGAAATGTGGACAAAATAAAATTAGGAAGATACTCAAACAATAAAAAGAATTATTGATGACACATTCCTATTGATTTTTTATAGTCTTTTTTTTAGGATTATTATTATAATAGATGGAGTGTGAAAATAATTTGAAAAGCAGATTTCTTTATATGGAAAAAAAAATGACTTGGGAAATTCTCTATCATTGTAATACAAAAAGAAAGTGGCGAGAGAAGGAAAGTAGATGCGAGTGGGAAAGGTGGGAACTGAGAGAAGATAAAGAGAAGATAAGATCGGTGTAGAGAGAGAGAGAGAGAGAGAGAGAGAGAGAGAATGGTTATTGTTACGGAGAGCGACGTGATTACGCACAAGGCTTATGCGAGGGTGGGGTTACTAGGAAATCCAAGCGACGTCTATTACGGCAAAACTATATCCTTTAGCCTCGCCAACTTCTCCGCCACCGTCACCCTCCGCCCCTCTCACCACCTCCTCATCCAGCCCCACCCTGTCCACGATCTCCTCCATTTCTCATCGCTTCCTCAATTGGTTCTTTTCCTTCTTCTTTTTTCCCTTTCGTTCCGCTTTTCCTTCCATTCTCTTCTTCTAATAATTCCATTCGTTGCACCTTCCTCCACTTCCAGGCTGCCAGGTTGAACTCCGACGGCTACTATGGAGGCGTGCGATTGCTTATGGCTATCTGTAAAGTATTCTACGCTTATTGCAGGGACAACGCAATCCAACTTAGCGACCACAATTTCACGCTCTCCTACGACACCGATATCCCTCGCCAGGCATGTCTTCTGATTGTGGACATTCCGTTTGCTTCGTTCGCTCATCGTCTTTTCTTTGTTCATTTCTTCAGGCTGGTCTCTCGGGATCTAGCGCCATTGTTTGTGCTGCGTTGAACTGTTTGCTGGATTTCTTCGGAGTCAGGGAGCGTGTCAAGGTGGAGATCAGGCCTAACCTTATCCTTGCTGCCGAGAAGGAACTCGGGATTGTCGCTGGTCTTCAGGATCGGGTTGCGCAAGTTTACGGTGGACTAGTTTACATGGTAGGTTACTAGCTGCAGTTTTTGTTTCTCTTTTGATTTCTCAAACCAATCAGGGATTTTTAGAAACAGTTCATAGTCGCAATTTTGACTGCAATAGTAAGATTTTTGTAAGACATGTTTTTGATTGCCAAGAGTTTGGACTGTTTCAGATGCAAAAGTATGGTTTTTCGACTAGGTTTGCTATCGCGATTTTGGTTGCAACAGCAGAACTGTAAAAGGCAGTTTCGGATCGCACTTTTGGCTGCAAGATTTGCGATCGTCATTTTAGTTGCTGCAAACAGGATTTTGGACTTGGGAATTTTTTAAAAAAAAAACAAAAAAGTTTTCAATCATGATTTCAGTTGCAAATTCAACGTTTTGTACTCGGAATTTAAAAGACAGTCTACAATGGCGATTTTGGCTGCAACATTAAGATTTTTGGACTCTCCTAAACCGCATTTATCATATTTGCCTGCAATTTCCGGTAATCTAATGCGGGTTGCAGCGAGATTATGGTTGCTGCTACTTAAAATTTTTATATAATCAACTAATCATAAATTATATTTTGGTACTACTTTTACTATAAATTAGTGTCGATGATACTCACTGTAATTTATTAAATTATTGTTGTTTTGTTTCCATTCAACTCTTAGTTTCTTAATGCAATGAATGAATGGCAATAACTAGTCTAGCTCTGCTTTTGTAGGACTTTAGCAAGGATAACATGGATAAGCTGGGCCATGGTATTTATATACCCATGGATTTGAGTCTCCTTCCTCCTCTATATCTCATCTATGCAGAAAATCCTAGTGATTCTGGAAAGGTTAGTCAATGAGTGACATGGATATATTGAATTTTATAGCATCGCATTTACATGTTTGGCTTCGTGAGAACACGTTTTTGTTTTTTATATTATTTCTAGATATATTGAATTAGCTTTTAAAAAATTTAGATGTTTCCCGGACTAAAAATAGTCCTTTTATCTTTTAAGTAGACTGACATGGCATTGGGTTAGCCACCAACGAAAAGTATGTTGGAGGTAGCGATAGAAACTGATATTTTAAGATAATGCTTCTAACAAGGGTGGGCTTTTCAATTCCATATTTAGAAGCTTCCCTTAATTTTTTTTTTATATAAAGACTTTTAACTGACAGCAACTTTGTAGGTTCATAGTAAAGTAAGGCAGAGGTGGCTTGATGGTGATGAGTTCATTGTATCTTCTATGCATGAAATTGCTAATATTGCCGAAGAAGGAAAAACTGCATTAGAAGAACACGACTACTCCAAATTTGCAACTCTCATGAATCGAAATTTTGACCTGCGAAGGTGATTTCTACCTCACCATATATGGATATCTGCATTTGGACCATTTAGTTTTTTTTTTACAGATAGCAGTTAAAACTTTTGTTTGGATAAACTTCTCTTTAAGATTAAGATAAGAAAATAATCAAATTAAACATTTTCCAATACTTAAAGTTAACTTTCATACCTTGACTCTCTTCTAAAAGAGGCCTTAACTTGCCTTGTCTAACTAAATAGATAAATTGATTTTAATTTGTGAAGAAGTTTAATCATTTTAGTTTTCTTTTCATGTAAGTACTTGTACAGAAGATTATCTGATGAGTAAAGAGTATGTCTAGCATGTTTACAAAATCAACTCAATTCCGCTTTACCAAATACACAACAATCTAAATTTGAACACATGTTCTTCCCTGGTGAACATGGGAATTAGTGGCCCAAACATCTACCATAAGAGGGAAACACTTACCCACAGACCAGAAGAACGGTGCTCACTACCTAACTATCAGATAATCTGGAAACATCAAGAGAGATAAGAGGTGGTCACAGAGATTCTGTATGGCATTAATAAACTAAGTGATAAAAGAAAAGTAGTTGTCAGCAAAGCCTTAGTATAAAGTTGGGGGAGTCAACTCGACCCAACAAGTCATGTCACATTATCATCTGAAGTTGGTACCGTCCTCCCTCAGCAAATCTCAAGTCATACACCAATAGTAGATTTGAACTTAATAGTTACAGAGGAATTAATATATCCTGTGTCATTCTTCAACAAATGTATCCTGTATACCAAAAATTCACTAGTTTTCTTTACCCTGACAAGGAAAAGGCATGAAAAAAATGGAATTGTTGGGTCATTGTACAGGTCAATGTTTGGAGATGATGCCCTGGGTGATTTGAACATAAAAATGATAGAGATTGCTAGAAAGGTTGGTGCTGCATCAAAATTTACAGGTAGCGGAGGAGCCGTTGTTGCATTTTGTCCTGAGGGGACTTCACAAGTGAAGCTTCTCGAGGCTGAATGTGAAAAAGCAGGATTCGTGATACAATCTATTGAACCATTTCCTTCTCGTCTAAACGAAATCGAGTTGAAAACCTTGCAAATAAAATGATGTAATTTATACGAGTTGGATTTATCAGTTTGTGACTTTCTTTTTTGCAAAGAAGAAAATTATGGATTGTATTAGTTAATGTTTTAAAATATCGGCTTTATTTTTATCATGTTCTGAACAATGGTGGATGTTTGACAATTCACCCAAACAGATACTAATTATGTTACCTGATCACAATAATGAAAGAAATTTTAGTATTCGTAAATTAAAAAAAAAGGATGGGTTGCCCATCTATTTATTCTTTTGTACTTTCGTTATCAAAATGGTGGAGTAGTGACAGCTATTCATATCTTAAGACTAATGTATTATCAGAGTGACAAGTAGAAAAGGAATAAGAGTGACAAGCAAGTAGAAAAGGACAAAAAAGAGAAAAAGAAGAAAACAAAAAAGAAAGAGAATATAAAATTAGACTGTTTATATTAAATGAAGATCGACGAAAAATGATATAATTTTATTCGTTATTGATAATATTTTTTTATTTTAATCTTTATAATAAGAAATAGAAAAAAATCCATAATTGATTATACACTCGTACTCAAACAATTAAATTGTGCAAATAACACTTAATATTCTTTTAATAAATTATGCATGCAATACCACATCTATATACGCATGAATTGTTCTTTCTCTTCTTTTCTCTCTCCCTCTCTGTTATTAAATATAAGATTATGTTAGAATTTATAAATGTCCTAAAAGGATTATTGGAGCTATTGGACAATCCATTATTGATCAAATATTCAATCCTAATCCTACATTCCAGATGAATGCTTTTAGCAATGGTGCAAATGAATGTTTTTAAGTTTAACAGTACGGATAAAATCATTTTTCTGTCGCTGTTTGATTTTATTAGTTGTAGTTGCAGTGAAAGGAGTCGATTAATACTAAGGGCCTCTGTGGAGATGCCTCTAAAGTAACCTGAATTAAAGATTTATGTTGGAACATGTTCACTAAAAAATTTCTCTAATGTTAAAACTAATGGAGACTAATTTAATAATGTCACATTAGAGACATGGCTTATGGTTTGCCCGACAAAGGATAAAACTAAAAAATGGATGGAAAATTGGACAATGGCTATATGGCTTGGGGAGAAGAGAATTAGTGTGGCAACCAAGAGGGATATATTCTAAAGGTATCCGTATTCAATACGTATACGTATACATAAAAAACAGATTCAAGTATTAGTGTACAAGAAATATCCTATAAAGTATCAGTATCCAATACCGGTACATAAAACAAATTAAAGTAATAGTATAGTACATAAGAGGGCTCATACGAAAAATTCATGGTATCATCGTACCTTCAAGGTTGCCCCAGCATAAACAAAAACAATGTTCATCATATACTTAAAAGCGAAACACTAAGAAATCAATCACATAGTGGCCTTAGATTCTAGAAATTAATGAACTTTATACAAAACCACAGATTCTCTCTTCGCCTCCCCCTTTTTTAAATTCATCATATATATGCTCATCATTCATCAGCCTAAAAAAGTTTAACATTCTTTGGAATACAATCAATCTAAACATATATTTACCACTCTGCCAAATGCCTAATCTACATGAAATCACTGTGCTACAGAGTTACACTTACAAATAATAAAATCGGTTCTGCAAAGCAACGGCGGCTTCAATCATCATCATCATCATCATCATCATTACATAGAACTTCCATGATGTCATTCGGGGATGCCCAAATCGGAAGATCAAACAAGGTTTGTTTGAACTGTTCTTCTTTCTTATCGCACACAGCTTCTGCTATGTCGCATAAATTTGACACATCACGAATTATCGCTTCCTGCGCTTCCACCTGTGCAATTCACGCAGACACTAAGCTCATTATCGCATCCACAATATATCCAATTCAGCTGTAAACCCTAAAATTGCATGTCGAACCTAGATTCAGAGAATTAGGGTTTTACCTGCAACAAGAGGTCGCGGAGGAGGGAGCTATCGGCGGAATCGGTAGAGGAAGAAGTGGAAGGGAGGGATAGGGCTTGGTTTAGTTGTTGTTGCTGTTTCTGTTGCTGCTGAGCAGAGTGAAGAGTGGTGCGCTGTTGCAGTGCGCGCAAGGTGTTCGACAATGATTCCCACTGAAGAATCTCTTTCTCGTACTTCGATTTGAGCTTGAGTAGGGTTTGTTTCTTCCGCTCTCTCCGAAGGTTCTCCGCCACCAATTCGTGGGTGTCAGGCGGCGGCGGAGGGTCGATGCGGCGGCGCTTGCGCTTGAAGACGAAACCGTCGTCGTTGCAGAGCTCCCATTGGTGGTGGTCTTCCATTTTGAAAAACGGGAGAGAGCGCGGGTTTTTGACTTTTGGATTTTCAATTTCTTCAAATATGCCGCTACTACCCTTTCCCTCTCACCATTTCTTTTTTCTACACCTTATTTTAACTTTCAATTTTTAAATTTCACTCCCAATAAATTTATTTTCCAAAAACCAAACCCTTCTAGATTTCTTTAAAAACAGACGACAACAAATTTTTATTTATATATTCTTAGATAGAATTATATAAATTATATATAGTTAACAATATGCTTTATTTTGTTTTTTAAGTAAATAATATATAAATTAACAAATTCAAATTATACGATAAATATATTTTTTATAATTACTTTCTCTTTTAGACCTAATTTCTTGGTCAATGCTACCTTGTACTTTTGTCGCTTTTCATGGGTGGGAGCAACTCATCACTTGGACATCTTCCAGACTAGACCATATAAGATTTATCCCAAGTCCAATTAATGTTAATAAATTGTTAATGTATGTTATAATTTAAGGGCACAATTTATATTAATATATTAACTTATTTATTGGATTAAAGGCATTTAATAAAGTAAAGGGTATATTTTATAATGCAAAATAATATAAAAATATATAACTATATTAGTTTTATCATATGAAACAAAATTATATTTTTTAAACAAAAATACAATATATAATTCTAATTTTATATATATTTAAAATAATTAAAATCTTATTAAATGTTTTAGTATTTCTATTTATTTTTTTAAAAAGTTATGTAGACTTTTTTTTACTTTTACGAGTAATTTATATTTAAATAAATTAATACAATGAGTATTAATTTAAATTTTATAGCTTTCAATACACTAAATTTATTTTTTTTAAATTTTCATTGTATGTAATTTTTATATAAGAGTAATTTTGACATAATTATGGAATAAAACATTAATTACTTTAACAAGTTTTGTTACAACAATGGTTAGAAGAGAAGTTTAGTGAGTCCATTTTTGAGGAATTTGGTGTGGTTTTTTTATATGATTGAGAGAAAGAGGTAGCATGCTGAAACCCACTTCTCTTTCTCTATCCCACATTTCCTCTTCTCTCTTCTCCCATTCCCCACCCATGTCCTCCTCAAGCTTCAGATTCTTCTTCTGCAACTGTCACAGACTCTGCCCAACGCTCTCTTCTTCTTCTTCCTTGCTTTTTTCACGCCCAAGACCCCTCTCTACCACCCCATATCCCCTTCAATATGAACTCATCATCAACCGTCCATCCTACCCTCGCCCACCAACCGTTCGACCAATTGACTCACCCGAACCTGTCGAACCCACTTCCGAGAATCGTCCCCAACTCGATAAGGCCCAGAGGAAGTACTACAACAAGCGCAGGAAGAGGATGTACGGCTCCGATTCCGACCAAGATGACGCCGGGCGTCGCGACGATGCGTTTGTGGAGTTGAAGCCCGAGGTGGTGGAATTCCCCACGCTGCACAAGAGGGAGGAAGAGTTGTACTTCCACGACGCGTTTACGTATCCCTGGGAGAAGGACAAACATTACAAGATGGTTTATCAGTTGGAGAAGAAGTACTTTCCTGATCAGTCGCTTGACAAGGCCTTTCTCCAACCGGGACAGTCAAATGTTAATGCTGATGGAACTGGAAAAGCAAATGTTAATGTTAATGCAGTTGGAAAGGGCGAGGGTAGGAAGAAAGTTGTTGGTGTTGATGAAAAGTTGGTGTTTTTTGAGGGAAAAGAGAAGGGCGAGGAAGGTGAAAGTGGAAGTAGAGAACTGAAGGAGAAGAAGGTTGAGGAGTTCTTCAAGGGTTTGAAGAAGGTTCCTGGTAGTAACAAGGATGTTCAAGTTGGAGAGCCTTTTCTTTCGTCAAGAAGGACCGGTCTTCCTCCTGTGTGGGATAGTCCGCATGGCACTGTGGTTTTGGTCAACAAACCGAAAGGTCAACTTAACATTACACATCATATTACATTAATTTCTATGCTTCACGATGAAACTGGACTTACTTGTGCACTATGGAATGGATGTTGTAAAATGCATGCAAGTTTTATTCTGGGCAGGGGAGAAACTATTAGATGGTTTTGGACTTGCGGGTGAAGAAGAAATTATTATATGATCTAAAACCACCTTAGTCACCACCAATCGATAGAAGACTAATATTTAATAGTTATGGACATTGTCATTTAGAGATTGGTCAGGACTATGGATACCTGGTTCTGTCAGACCGTGTAATAATTATTCAGGATGGGTATGTTTGGTCCTCATGAGTGAAAACATACTGCAGTAGTAGTGCTAATGAAAATGTGGTCTAAGCTTCATTATTTTCGTGGTGTGATTTTTATGGATCCTGCAGGGTTAGTTTGATTTAAGTTTTTGTTTATTTGGTATATGTATATAGCTGCATCTTTTTTCTCAAATTCCCATTTTTTATAGAACATTGTAAATTTGAAATGCTTGGAAGAATGGATATTTTTTTGGCGTGGCAATGAAAATTGAACTGGCATGTAAATTTTTGGCAGGATGGACTTCATTCACTGTTTGTGGAAAACTACGTCGTCTTGTCAAAGTGAAAAAGGTTCTTTGCTCCGCATATCTTTATTTGAGTTTGCTTCTCTGTGAAGACTTACATAGTTGATTTACAGGTTGGTCATGCTGGGACCCTTGACCCAATGGCTACTGGTTTATTGATTGTTTGTGTTGGCAAAGCAACAAAACTGGTGGACAGGTGATTGAAGTTTTGAATTTTTCTTGTTTGAGTATTAAGTAGTAATACCTGTTTCACTATCTTATGGTTTTTATTTTAGTTGAAATGTTTGCTCTGAGTAACTTTTCTGGATGCTTGAACTTCTCTGTTTCAGATATCAAGGAATGATTAAGGGTTATAGTGGGGTTTTCCGCTTGGGGGAGGCTACTTCAACATGGGATGCCGACTCACCAGTGAGTTAATTTAGTTTTCTCATCAATTATGAACCAGAAAAGAAAATGTACTTTTCCCCATCAAATGGAACAACATAAACTCACGTTTAATAATAACCTTTCAGCAAAAAAGTGAACGACTTTTTGTCAATTGAACTTTAGAATATTTTGTCAAGATTGCTTTGGTCACAATACGGATCACTTAACCTTCAAACCTCAGCAAATCACCCAACCCCAAAGAATCGCTCAATTTAGTGGGTTGAGCCTTCAGAAGAGGGATAAATAAATAACGACTTCTATGTTTTTAAGATACTGCTTAGCTTGAACTTTGAATCTTTTAAAAAGGACACAGCCACTAGTCCTTCGTTAACTTATGCTGAAAGCCCGTATGTTCATTATGAAAATGGAGATAACAGTTAGAATGGATTCAACTTCAACACGCCATTAAGCAGTGTGTCACGCAAAATAATAACTGTTTGATCAATATGTGTATATATTTATGTTTAAAATCACAACTTTGAACAAAGCATGTCTGAATATTGTATTAGCTGCTTGAACCTTGAAAATCTTCAAGCTTGCAGTGTTTCATTATGTCATTGTGATGTGACTCATTGGTCACGGTAATGGAGAATTAAAACTTGCATTAATTTGATAGTACATTTATGTCTAAATTTTAACCATTTGCAATCTTTTCACTCATGGTCCAACTTAATTTGTAGGTCATTCAACGCGAGCCATGGGAGCATGTCAAAGATGAGGATATAAAGAGGAATGCTTTGTCCTTTTGTGGGGAGATTTGGCAAGTTCCCCCTATGTTCTCAGCTATTAAAGTAAGAACTTTTGTCATTTTTGAATCATTTGACTTTAATAATTTCTTCTAAATTGTGGTTTGGGCAAGCTGCCGAAGTATTTCTTTTGCCTTACACAACATGAAAATATTTTGAAGGTATTAAATTTGTATTGGATTTGTCATTGTTAATTGAGACTATTTTATTAATTTAAATATTTTTGGTGTTAAAATTGCAACTTAATCTATCATTTGTAACTAGTTTTAAACTTAGTTTAGTTTTTAATTCATCAATATCATCAGCATCATGATTCATTTCTGAAGCAGTTTAGCACTGGAAAATTTTCTCTTTTCTAAAGACTTGGTTTGTGAGAGATCAGGATAGCTTTGTTTAATTCATATAACTGGCTTCACCAATTGGAAAAAAGGACTCCTCTTCTTGTTGCTGTCGTGATATTGTATGTTAATTATTGAGGAAACTTGCACAGTTCCTTACACGTTGTCACTTCGTCTTAATAGGTTGGAGGAGAAAAGATGTATGAGAAAGCAAGGAGGGGAGAAAGCATTGAACTTTCACCTAGACGAATTTCAATTTTCCAGTTTGACACAGAGCGCAGCTTAGATGACAGGTAGCTATCTGGTAACCTCCATTCTAAACTCCTTGCTGCCCTATTAAGTCAAGATTTAGCTGGACCATTTATAACCGTTGAAATTATTACTGGTGGATAGCAAAATAAATAAATGCATTTCAGGATCACCCACTGAATCCTTTGCCATTAACAATTTAATAAAGAAACCGAAACAGATGTTGCCATTATCATTCTTGAAATCCAATCTAAGTGTAAAACTTCAACCTTTTATGCTCTCAATAATTTCATTGACCTACAAAGAATTTGTCTGCCAGCCAAAGGAAAAAGTTCTAAATGCTACAAACTTCTCAAAATGGAAGGTTATACTTAGGTCCTAAGGAGTAGAAAAATGTTTTAAATGCCTGGTTAAGGAATGATTGCTGCTCTTTGAGCTCCAAACGTAAAACACTAAGGTTTAGGAAGTTAAATGCTTATGTGCCCTTTGAACCTATAACCAGATAGTTGTTTTGATCATAATAAAAGCTTTTGCCTAGAGAGTGTTCTTCTTATATAAATGTGTTTTTGAGAATTATCTGTTTTTAGAGTTGTAGCTGATTTGTTTTATTTTTGACCTAATATATCTGTGTTATTATTTTTGCAGACAAAATTTGATTTTTAGAGTGACATGTTCCAAAGGGACATATATTCGCTCACTTTGTGCAGATTTTGGAAAGGCTCTTGGCAGGTATTAGTTTATTATTCCTTATTTTACATTTTCTTTCTCATAATGAGAACATGACACAGCCATTACGAGCAGCATGACTTTGTAGAAATATTCTCAGTCCCTTGTTATAATTCCATTACCTCATTTATTCTGTTGATTTAATCTTCTTCTTACCTATATAATAGTCCATGATGATTTAGTTCCATCATGCTAGAGTTCAGTTTTATTCCTTAGTTGCTATCAACAAATCCAACATGGGTAATTTGGATTCACCAGGTCTAATATTAAATATTTCAAGTGAAGTCGATATCTTAATTTTAGTCTGAAAGGTGCGAAAAATGAATTGAATGGTCATGAAGATGAGAAAATATTGTAATATCCTCCAACATCAAAGTTGAGTTGCTATTGTTGACGCTTTTGCTGTAATTTTGCAGCTGTGCCCATTTAACTGCTCTACGAAGAGATTCAATTGGTAAGTGAGTCTTCCCGTTGGGGTGACTTCTAAGAATCATTGTGTAAAAATGTTTATATGGTCCTCTTCTTTTCTTCAGGGCAATATTCAGCTGATGATGCATGGGACTTTCAAGAGCTGGAAGAGGCTATCACCAAAAGTTATCTCTAACTTGCTGTGTTGCTCCCTCCCATGATAACGGGATTGAGATCCATGACATGCTCTATTTTTTTGGGTAAAAAATGAAAAATGGTTTAGGGGTTGCTTTGGTTTTCAGAAAATATTTTTCAGAATATGTTTTTCAGTTTTCATTTATTTTCTTTTCATTTTAATTACAAAAAAAGCTCTTATTTTTATTTTGTTTTCTGATTTAAAGACCTGCATAAGCAGTGAATACATAAAATGAAAACAGGAAACAATAAAATAATGTTTTTGTTGTTTCTTATTGTTTTCATTTATTTCTATGCAAACTCTTGAAAACTGTAAGTGAAAATGGGTGGTATTTAAAAGATAAATTAAGAAAAGTTTTCACAAACTATGAACTCCTAATAAACCAAATCTCAAGCATGTATTCTTTTCTCTAAACTTTTTATTTTGAATTTTTTAGTTTTCAGAGTTCTTTCTCGACGCAGGTATATAAAATGGAGAGAAATGTTCGGTAAAATTTGATATGTATTTGTATGGAGAATATTAATGTGCTGAAAAGCAAAGATCTAGATGTGGTTTTGTAGATGAAGTGGCATGGTCTAATGTATTAAATTTGAACATTTTTACTTGACCACAAATACTTTTTTGTTGCATTGTTATTTAAGAAATAACGTGTTATTTGTATCACTTATTTTGTTCCCACTCACTGAAATATAGTTTGCTAGTGTTATACGAATGAAATAGAATAACATCAGTTTTAGTTATAATTAGTGTCGTGCACATAATTTTAATCATAGTTTCCATTTTATTGAGAAAGTGATATGGGGACATTATTTGGTGCATGTTTGGTTTAGTCGTGCATCCATGATTTGTGTTTGAGTTATTTTGAGTAGTTTTTATCTTTCAAATTCAAAATGTGGAGATTCTAGTTACCATATCTCTTTCTCTTTTTTAAATTTTAAGCTTTTTGCACTGCTAACAAAATATTGTAACTGCAACTAAATATTGACTTTGGTTGTGTCTTTGTAGTGAAGTGGAGGATCCTAAAGTCCATGTTTCGAATGTATTATCTCACTCATCACTTCAATGTGTACTTTTAATCCCTTCTTAATTGCATGTTTGGTTGTCTATTTTTTTAATTTAACAATTTTAGTGTGCTGCTAATATGTTCTTTAGTTGTGAACATAAAATGTTGATATGGAAGTGTTAAACCTTAAAATTAATGATAAACTATATTTGCACATTCAAGCAATAACATTACTCCAATCGTCAATGATATACTTTTCGGTTTTAAATATAACATAAAAAAGGTTTTACGATGATTTTAAATGCAAATTAAGGGTTAATTATATTTTTAATTTTTAAATTATTCATTAAACTTTTATTTTGTTCCTAAAACTAAATTTTAATCTTTTTAATTCTTATATTTTATAAATTTATATAAATTGATATAAATATTTTTTATGACAAACAGAAATCAACTATTTAATATTTGATAAGAATATATGTATATTTAATTTATTAAAACCTTAAAAATTTAAGCTTGTAATAATAACTATATAATTATACCGTTAAAGTGTTAGCTTATTATAATTGTTGTTAAATCATTGAATGATGAATTATTATTTTTTAAGAAAAAACATTTAAGCTTATTTTTAATATGATGTCATATTTTATTTTATGTTAATTTTATTACGTAGTTTTTTTATATTTTTTAATAATTTGAATTTTAATACAAGACTCATAATATTTACACCTTCACTATTACTTATGAGTATTTGAATATTTTCATAATTTATAAAAGATAATTTTTTATTGATATATTTTAATAAAATATTTCATAAAACTTGAGTCTTAATACTTGTGTATTGGAAAAGTTTCCATTAAATAACTAAATACAAAGATATTAAATAGTAATGAATGATTGTTAATTATTGATAGATGTATTTATAGGTGGGTGTTTACCTGAGTTGATGTAAAGAAATTGGTAGTGAGAAAGAAGCAACTGAGCAATGATGGATTCAATCTCCAAATTTATGAGAACAGTGTGTTTGGTGTTAACAATTGTTGTTGGTCTGGAATTGAAGGGCAGCAGTGCAATTCGTATATTTCCGACGAAAGTGACTGTTGCAATAACGAACCGATTAGGGTTGAAGTACTTGGGTCTTCATTGCAAAGACAAACACAATGATCTGGGTTCTGTGAGACTAAATGTTGGCCAAACCTTTAGTTTTCGATTTTACCCTAATGTCTATATTCCTGTGAGCTTGTACTTTTGTCACTTTAAATGGTCTGCTGGCGACCATTATTTTGACATTTACGTGGAGAGAAGGGATGGTTATTGTGTTAACAATCGATGCTCTTGGGACATACTCGAGAGTGGACCATGTGAGATTAAACCTAGATCTCGTGAATGCTTTAATTGGAATGCAGCTTCTCCACAAAAACCCTTCTTCCTCCCAACCAATCATACTTTCTCTCCATATTACTAATAAATGTTATTATTATCTCACTTCTCATCTTTTTTTATTATATATTTTGTCCATTCCTAAAATCAAAATTTAAATATGATTAAAAACAACTTTAATTTAAAAAATGTCACTCAAAAATAGTTCTAAGTATATTCTTTACTACAAATTTTAGTTGAGCTATAACATATCCACGAATATATTTCAAATTGTTATTAGAAATTTTAGTGTGAGAGTGAACATAAAGTTTTATATTGAGTAGAAATTTCTCATGGACATTCTTAATCACTAATTTGGTAGTGACCCTAACTATTGTTAGACTTTATCATAATAAAATATGTTTGTCCTTACCTGAACTCGTTAGCAAGACAACCAGACTTTGATACGACTGTTAGAAAATTTTTCTCAAGAAAGAGTGTATAAGAGAAAAGATGACATTACTTCGAACATAAAACCTTAAGGTTCAATGTCTATGAATCTTTCCTTTTTCTTTTATACACCTCGACTTTATCATTTTTACTCAATGGAAGACTTTATGCTCACTCTCACACTTAATTCCTAACAATTGTAGCCTTTAAAAATATAATAAAAGTTATATTTAAATTCTAAAAATAGAATTAATTGTAATTAGAATTAATTATTTAAAATACAATTAATTTTAACCCAACGTCTAGCGATTCCAATTAATATAATTATTTAAATATGAATTGGTATATATTTTTTACGATTTTAATACTGTCAAGAGTTTATCTTAATAAAATTCTAATTAAATTAAGTAATATGATTATTTAGTATATTTAAAATTTCAGCATTTATTGGATTGTAAATTGTAACGCTTAATTAATGTAATTTTTTAACGCTATTGATTAACTATTACAAGTAACAATTCATTGTAATGCCTTCGTAGTTGTAATTAATGCAAAAAAAATTCCTAAATGCAACGTTTAGTAATTAATGTAATTATTTAGTACTATAATTATGATTTCACGCTTATTGAATTACATATTGTAACCCTTAATTAATTGTAGTTCTTTAATGATAACAATTAACGCATGTAACTTAAAAAAAAACTTAGGTAAGAATTAATTGTAATTCTTTCGTAGTTGCAATTAGTGCAAAAAAAACAATTCCTAAATGCAACGTCTACTGATCAATATAATTATTTAAAATGCAATTAGTTATAATGTAACGTCTGACATTAATTTCAAATGCCATTAATAGTAATTCGCCTAGTTAACACAAAAAAATCTAAAATAAAATTTTAAAAATTTGTAATTAAATATTAGTTAGTATAATATTATTGAAGAGGCTACCTTAATTAAATATTAATTAAATTGAGTAACATAATTATTTTAAATATTTAGTATATTTATAGGACATGAGATACTCCATTAAATAAACAAGAACTGATCTCATTTATAAAAAATCTGGCTTGACTCTTTTGAAGTGAAAACATATTTAGTATTTATGATATTAAAGTGTAAGAAACTGAAGAATGTAAACAAGCAAAAAATCTGGCTTTGACTCATGAAAACACATTTACTAGTTATTATGTTAAAGTATATATTCACAAAGAAAACTGAGGAATTTAAACAAGCAAACATAAGAATATTAAATAGTAATAAATGATTCTTATATGGTAACATTGATAGGTTGAAGGAATAAACACTATAAATGTGTTGTGTTGTCTTAATTCGAATATGAAAAATATAAACTTTAAAATTAGTAATATCATAGAATTGAATTATGATGGCTATAATGTCAAAAAATACAGTGATATCTTGTTTGTTGCTAACAATATTTGTTGGTGTGTTACTGAAGTGTGGTGAGAGTGGTGTTCCTTTTCTTCGTACCAAAGTAACAGTTGAAATAACGAATCGCTTAAACATGAGAATTTTGGCTGTTCAATGTAAAGAAAAAAACAATGATCTTGGGTTACAATATGTGAATGTTGGCCAAACATATAGTTTTAAGTTTTATCCTAAGTATTATTTTCCTGTAACCTTGTTCTTTTGTCGTTTTGTATGGTTAGAAGGAGATCATTATTTTGACATATATGTCCAAGATCGAGATGGATATTGTGAAGATAATAAATGTTCTTGGGACATAGTTGAGGTTGGACCATGTCAGACCAGACCAGGACCCAGAGAGTGCTTTTTTTGGAATAAATCCTCTCCAGGAACAAGATTACTTCAGGAACAAAATACCACTTTATCTTTATAATGTTTTCATCTCTTCTCAAAATCTATGGAGGATTCAAGAATAATTATTCACTCCAGTTAAATAATTTGTTGTTTTTCATCCCTTATAAATTAAATACCATGAAATTTTTACTTCATTTCCATTATTTCAATACCTTAATTCACTAACTAAAATCAAAATTCAAACACTTTTTTGTGAAGCAACAATACCATCTTATACAGCAAAGTTTGTACTTCTGGTCATAGTAATATTTATTATTGTGATTATCATGGGTTGAAATATAACAAATACACATACACATTTAAAATTGTAGCACTTAAAAATAAATATAAAAAATAATATTTAAATATCAGAAGTAAAATTAATTAGAATTCTACCTCAATAAGGACAAAGTATGTAACAATTAATCATAACTTTAGAAAAAAAACTCAAATGCATCATCTAACAATTTGTGTATTAATTCCACCATGCCACATCAATTTTAAGATTTATTTATAATTTTTGTTTGAATGTCAAAGTCTTACAAGATCCACAAACATATATTTTTAAAATAGGAAAATAATTTTTTATTCTTATGATTTATGATCTTTAAACAATCTCAGATCTTAAATTTTAAACTATATCATATAATGAAAAGATCTTAAATTTTGTGGTATGTCATATAATGTGCATCACTAAAATTATGTTATGTATCATGCATGTAAATCTTTTTTTTATCAAAGGTAGGTATGACCCATCTCATTCAGAATTTTTTTTTTATAATTCAATAATACATAAATTTTAATCACTATATCTTATATTTTACAAAATTTTGACATACAAAATAAAAGTAGTGATATGAAATTTCTATAAGTAAATATATTCTCAAAAATAAAGATAAAATACAATAAATTAAAATTTAGTGAAATATATAAAATGTTCATTATAACTTACACACTAATCAAGTATTGAAAAATGATTAATTTTTTTAAAACTATACAACTGAACAATTCAAAATTTAATATAACTATTCTCTTGTCTATACAACATACTCTTGTTTTTATATAAAGTAAAATAAAATGTAGAAAAATCTTCAAAATTGCAGAAGTAATACACAAATTTTTATATAAAATCTCAAAAATTTTTCTATACACACAAATCTAACAAAATTTTGATAGTATAATACTTGAAACACAAATTCTTCAAAATATAACAATACAATTTGTTAGGGATTGAACACCGAAAAACAATACAAATACATTTATAATAATAATAATAATAATAATAATAATAATAATAATAATGATAATGATAATAATAATAATTTAAATACAATGTAATGTATCTATTCAATATAAAAATAATAATTTCAATTATATATCTTTAAAATATATTCGGAGGTATAAAATGTCTTTTTTCCGAAACATATAATATATTTAATTTTAAAAAAAATTAAAATTAATATTTACTTCAATATATAATAATTTGAAAAAATAAATTTAATTTAAAAACCTAAATACACTAACGTCAACGTTCTGAAGCAATAAGGATGAATGGAGAAGAAAGAACAATAGCGAACAATGGTGGTGAGAATGCAAACTTAGATCATAAAGTTTCTAATTAACATGATTATTTAAATATCAATTATCATAATCAAATTCTAATTAAGTTAAGTAATATAATTATTTAGTACATTTACAATTTCAGGCTTATTGGATTGTAAATTGCACCATTTAATTAATTGTAATTCTTTAATGCATGTACTTCAAAAAATTTATTAGTAATCGTAATTTTTTCATAATTGCAATTAATACAAAAAGAAAATCCTAAATAAAACATCTAATTATTAATATAATTATTTAAAATGCAATTAGTTATAATAATGCAATGTCTAACATTAATTTAAAATATAATTAATCATAATTCTTCGTAGCAGAGTAACAGTTGAGATAAGCAACAGCTTAAATATGAGAATTTTGGCTGTTCAGTGCAAAGAAAAACATAATGATCTCGGAGTGCAATATCTAAATGTTGGTCAAACATATAGTTTTAAGTTTTTTCCTAAATATTATATTCCTGTAACTTTGTTCTTTTGTCGCTTTGTATGGTTAGAAGGGGATCATTATTATGACATATTATGACATATATGTGTATTTCTATATGTATGTTTACGAATGATGATGAAAGAGAATTATATTACAATGTCATTTGGTAAATTTACACAAATTTTTGTAAGAAGTTACTTATTCTAAGAGATAGAAAACAACGATACACCTAATTAATCTAAAAATTAAATAATAACTTACATACTGTTCCTATTTTAATGCATGTAACTTAAAAAACATATGTAACCATGAGATTCCTTCATAGTTGTAATTAATGAAAAGAAAAACAAATCCTAAATACAACATCTAATAATTAATATAATTATTTAAAACGCAATTAGTTTTAATGCAACGTTTAACATTAATTTCAAATGACGTTGATGGTAATTCAACACAACTTTTAAATTTTTTAATTTAAATATTAAAGAGTATAATATTATTAAAGAGGTCACATTAATTATATATTAATTAAATTCAGCATTATAATTATTTAAAAATATGTAGTGCATTTATAGAAGATGTGATTCTCCATTACATATATAAAAACTTGTTTTTTAAAATTTGACTAGACTTCCTTTGATTATTTGACTTGACTACTTTAAAGAAAATATGTTATGTATTGATGAGAGAAGTGAGGAATTTAAATAAGCAAACGTAGAAATACTAACTAGTAATAAGTGACCTTTTAATGTTAACGTCTCTGTATTGAAAGAATACATACTATATATATGGGTGTGTTTTTATGAGTTTCAACAAGAACCACATAAACTTTAAAGCATCAATATCAAAGAATTGAGCAATGGTGATTGTAATGTCAAAAACTAGAAGAATATTTTGTTTGTTGTTAACAATATTTGTTGGTGCATTATTGAAGTGTGGTGAGAGTGCTCCCATTATTCCTAGCAAAGTAACAGTTGAGATAACCAATCGCTTGAACATGAGAATTTTGGCTGTTCAGTGTAAAGACAAAAATAATGATCTTGGGTTGCAATATGTGAATGTTGGCCAAACATATAGTTTTAAGTTTTATCCTAAGTATTTTTTTGCTGCAACCTTGTACTTTTGTCATTTTGTATGGTTAGAAGGAGATCATTATTTCGACATATATGTCCAAGATCGAGATGGATATTGTGAACAGAAACCATGTTCTTGGGACATAGTTGAGAGTGGACCATGTCAGACTAGTCCAGGACCAAGAGACTGCTTTTTATGGAATAAATCCTCCCCGGAAGAAAGATTGCTTCAGGAACATAATACTACTTTATCTGGATAACCTTTTCATCCCTCCTCAAAATTTATGGAGATTCAACAATACCTATTCACTCCACTAAAATAATTTGTTGTTTCACATTAATTATATATAAACTCAATAACATCAAATCTTTTTCATCTCTCATCTCCATCCAAATTTAATGCTTTATTTTCATTGCTTGAGTATCTTAATTTACTCGTTAAAATATAAATTCAAACACTTTTTTTTTTTTTATGAAGCAGCAATATTTAAATCTAGTGGATATTCTTGTAAAGTATATTTGCAAATTATGATTTTAGTTCTTTTCTATTTGTTGGGAGGGGAAGCGAAATAATGAATTGTAGAGTTACCAAACATATGTGACAATTAATTTGATCGATAATAGAGAGAGAGAGATATTAACATTACTCTCATGGAAAGGAAATTAAGGAAAAGGTTGAAATATGTACACAAGGAATGAAGGAGTTAGGCAAAGGCTACCACAAAACACAAGATTCATGTGAGTCACATGCTAAAAGACACCAAAGAGGACAAGAAATATTGCATGGCAAGAGGAAACAAAGTTTAAGTCATTCACAACATCATTTAGTTTTCTTTTTGAAACTTGAGAGCAAATTTGTCCCATAGTGCAGCAGAAAGTGAGCAGGTTAGAGAATTGCTCCACTCACATTTTCCCATTATATTTGTCTTATAATTATAAAAACTAAAAAGAAAATAATGAAAATCATCTTACAAAGTTTAAAAAAAACGAAATAAGTGAATATGCTTAATAACTTAAGCACAAAGAACACTTATCATATTGATCATTTCAAGATATTTTTTTAATTCTTCAAACTTTTTTCTATATAAGATGGAATCATTCAGACATGAATATATCAATTAATATATATTATTTACGATTCTAATAGTATTGAGGAATAGTTTATCTTAACAAAATTCTTATTAAGTTAAATAATATGATTATTTAATATATTTACTATTTCAACCGTTATTGGATTGCAAATTGTAACGTTTAATTAATTGTAATCCTTTAATGGCTGATATTAGAGGATGTAACTTAAAAAATACTTAACAACTAGTAATTGTAATTCCTTCATAGTTGCAATTAATAAAAAAACAAATCCAATTAATATAATTATTTAAAATATAATTAGTTATAATACATAAAAAAAATCTAAAACACAACTTTTAAAAATTTCTATTTAAATATTAATTAGTTAATATCATTGAAGAAATCACCTTAATAAAATATTAATTAAATTAAGTAATGTAATTATTTAAAAAATATTTAGTATATTTAAAAAATTTGACTATTTGACTTGACTCCTTTAACTATTTGACTTGGCTCATTCAAAATGAAAACATGTTATGTATTGATTACAAAATGGAAAAATTTAAATAAGCAAATGTAGAAATATTAAGTAGTAATAAGTGATTATTAATTGTTAGTATTAGTGTGTTGAAGGCTACATATTATATATATATATATATATATGTGTGTGTTTATGAGTTTGAACAAGCACCACATAAATTTTAGAGCATTAGTATCAAAGAATTGAGCAATGATGGTTGTAATGTCGAAAACTAGAACAATAGTTTGTTTGTTGGTAACAATATTTGTTGGTGTGCTATTGAAGTGTGGTGAGAGTGGCGCTCCCCTTATTCCTACCAAAGTAACAGTTGAGATAACCAATCGCTTAAACAACAGAATTTTGGCTGTTCAGTGTAAAGATAAACATAATGATCTCGGGATACAATATCTGAATGTTGGCAAAACATATAGTTTTAAGTTTTTTCCTAATTATGTTTTTCCTCAAACCTTGTTCTTTTGTCATTTTGTATGGTTAGAAGGAGATCATTATTTTGACATATATATCGAATATCGAGATGCATATTGTGATGATGATACATGTTCCTGGGATATAATTGAGAGTGGACCATGCCAAACTAGACCGGGACCAAGAAGTTGCGCTCCATGGAATAAACCCTCCACTCAAAAACATAATACAACTTTATCTGGATAACCTTCTGTGTGCTGAAATAAATTGTAGTTTCTCATCAATTATAAATTAAATAACATCAAATCTTTTCCTTCTCTCATCTCCATTATACTTTATTTTCATTGCTTATTTTCATTGCTTATTTTCATTGCTTGCTTGAGTATCTTAATTCACTCATTAAAATTAAAATCCAAACCCTTTTTAATGGAGCAACAATATCCATTTTGAGTAACCGTAAATCCAGTAAATATTGCTGTAACGTCCATTTGCAAATTATAATTTTAGTTGATTTGTATTTGTTGGGAGGGGAAGAGAATTGATGGATTGTAGAGTTAGGAAACATGTGTGAGTTAATTTGAACCAGAATAAAGACGGTCTCATTTTATTAGAGGAATAGAAAATAAAAATAAAAGAGAATAATAATCCAAAGCAAGAGATCTCGTGGAGAGGAAATTAAGACAAAAGTTGAAATATGTACACAGGGAATGAAGGAGCCAGGCAAAGGTCACCACAGAAGAGAACACAAGATGATTCATGTGAGTCACATGCTAAAAGACACCAAAAAGAACAACAAATATTGCATGGCAAGAGGAAACAAAGTTTTGGTCAAGAGCTGAAGTCATTCACAACGTCATGTAGCTTTCTTTCCAAAACTTGAGAGCAAATCTGTCCCATGGTGCGGTAGAAAGTGAGCAGGTCAGAGAGTTGCTCCACTGACATCTTTCCCATCACATTTCTCGCCATTTTCTCTCTTCCCTCATTCAGCTTCAGTCTCTCCACGTATGATCCTCCATTCCTCACTGTTGCTCCCATTTGCTTCAACCGATTCTCCTGCTGCACACTTAACACTGTGTTTGACTGCAAATGCAAACGCACTTCCATTCTTAATCAAACTAGTCAAAAGGGCAACTTGTCGGTGAAATCCAAACTGGCTGGCTATCCCAATATTTCACTGTGCTCATATATTAATTGAAGGCCAAAATCAATCTTATTCTTTAGTTTGCGATATCAGTCTCTAATTTTATTAACTTCCACTTTTGTTTCTTGACGTATGCAAAGACTTAGTTGATTTTCTATCAATTTACTCATAAAAAAATAGATCAACTTAATAATACGTAACAAATTGTAAAAGACATGCGTCACGTCACATGAACATTTACACCATCATCCAAAACTAACACTGTTTGCACGGTTGATTCAGAGAATAACTAAATTGATCCAAGATTTTAAAGATTCAAAATGGAAATTACGAGCTCAAGAGAAGGAAAAAACTGGCAGCATTAGCCAAAATTTTGAAAAAATAAATGAAAGGTGTGCAACTCTGTACCTCCAAAAATTCTGCTCCAACTTCAAGTTCAGAGTCTTTGGAAGAGCAATTCCCACGGCCCATGGTGTATAGGTTTTTGGCAAGTGAAAAACTACGCACTATAATTTTCCTCTTGTTCTCCATTTCCTTGTTTAGTTTCACAGGCTTTGGCACAGATGTTGAACTGTTCAGCTTCTTCTGATAAGCAATCACAGCCTTCACAAATTCCTGCAGGGTAATAACAATGCATTGTTAGCTAAATTTGTACCCAATCAAATCAATAAATTAATCTCTTAGCTACAAGCAGAAACAAAAAACAACCTTATAGGCGAAGGGGCAGCCAGGGTAATCAAATTCATCCGAATTAGGCTTTCTCATACGTTCAGGGTGAAATTGCAATCCCATGATAAATTTCCCATCTTCAGGGTTATAAGCATCAGGGTCATAAAACCCTTCAATCAAACCATCGGCAGCGAAGGCCATAGGGACAAAACGTTGTGCCAACCTCTTAACCCCTTGATGGTGGTAACTGTTAACCAAAATCTCCCTTTCTTCCCCTTCTTTCCCTTCCCCATGAAACCAATTCCACAAAGGGGTGCTTTCAACAAGCTTCACACCATGCCTATGCCCATCATAATCATCGTAGTTTATGTGCATCACTCTATCACTCTCCGCACACCCTTTTGAGAGCTCTTTCCCTATGTCCTGGTAAAGGGTACCCCCACATGCAACATTGAGAACCTGAGAGCCCCGGCAGATACCCAAATAGGGAATGTTCCTCTCGAGACAGAATTTGGCAAGGCTCAACTCGATGGAGTCTTTCTCTTTGTCGATGGAAGTATCACTGGAATGAAGCCTTCGGATTTCTTCCAACTCCTCCGGGGAAAGAGCAGAGCCATGATCGTCTTGCTGGTACCAACAAGGCTCGATGTCTTCTCCTTCGCAGAGAAGAACGCCATGAATAGGCTCGAAGCTAGTTAGCAAGGTGTGGACCCCGGAAACGCGAGGCACGATCACGGGCACCGCGCCGTAGCTCACGATGAGATCAAGGTGGTATTCCCCTGAAAAATACAAAAACAACAATGATTATTGAAATGTTCGTAATTTGCCGAATAAATGAATTGGAAGTTAGTTGGTTAGTTACCGACGAAATCCACGAACTTGTTCTTGCGAAGGGTTCGTCTGGAAACGATGAGAACACGAGGGAGTATGACAGAGAGATCGGAAGACATAATGAGCGATGTGGGACTAATCACTCCAAGCTAATAATACGGAGAACAAATCTCTAGAGTCTTACTGCATTGCAGTGTGGGACTTTCCCCATGCTTCTATTTAAAGGGGTGAAACTGAAATCTTCATGAATAAAAAAATTTGAAAATTATTATACAAATTAAAATTTAATCAAATTTTATAAATTAAAATATCCATTATATTCACACAAATAAGGTTTTTGAAATCACCAAAACTTAATCATTTCTCCCATTATCGCTAATCCATATTAATTCTAACACGTTTCTAAAGTACAACTTCTTTTTCTAGCACATGAATTTTATTCCAGCCATTCTTTCTTTTTATTTTAATAAAAACACGTGAAAGTGGTAAATATTAAGTTATCTTCGATTAAATAACTAACATGAGTTGTTATAATTAATATGTTACACTTTAATTAACTTCATCAATTTTTTATGTAATGAAAATTGTACTATGAAGTTTCTTAAATAAACTCATAATGACTCAAAATTATTTTTCATTTAATTTTAGTTCAATATATTTGTGTGCTAACTTCGAAATAATAAATAAACATTTGTACATTTTAACTAAATAAAATTATTTTAAAATTAAGATATATAATATCTTTTAAATTATTCTTATAATAATATAATAACTTTTAAATACATGAAATAATATATAATAAAAATAGCGTTCGATTCTAATTATTCTTATGGGTTAAAATCAAAATGTTTCTAAATATATTCTACTAAATAATCTTATTACGATGATAAAACATGATGAGTGGATCTGCCGACTTCTTTATAATTTTTTGATATTATAAATGTGTGAAGTATTAAAACTTATTTATTAAATTAATAAAAATAGATTCTTTTATTATAAGGTTTGAAGAATTATAATTTAAATTATTAATACTTATTACTTAAATTTTAGTTATTAATTATAATTAAGTAATTTGACGCATAAAAGTAATATTTTATTATTTATTGGAAGTATAGATAAACTAATTAAAATTTAAAAAATAATTTTGTCATGGATATGTACGATCCATTTAAGCCACTTCTAAGATTATGTAGGAAAATGGTTTAAAAAAAAATGAGACGTTGGAACATCATTCATTGTACCATCTTATAGAAAATAAAATTTGTTAGCATGTGCTTCTTTATCATCAATAATGTAATATTATAGTACAAATTAATATTCTACATTTTAATCTATCCATTTGAAGACTACGTTGAGTCACCAATGACTACACATCGTGATCGAAAACATTGTAAAAATTATATTTTTCTCTGATGAAAAACAATGTATGTCATTTTATTATTACGAGTAAAAAAAATAACGTGATATTATTGTCATTACTATATGAAGATACCCTTTAGATATAAATAGAAAAAATTACTTTTTTTAACAAATATTTTAATAAATAAACAGGTCTTAAACCTATTGTACAAAGATTACGTAGTGGGTTAGTTAGATTCAATAGCGTAATCAATGTTAAATTTGTGTTTCAGCAAGTGGGTTAATACTTTTGCTTTGGGTAAGACTTTACTTCCACCAAGTTTATTTTCTTGCTTTGGAAAATATATCTCTATATATATATATATATAATCAACAATTCACATTTTACTTTCATTCTTAACTTTGTATTTTGTTGTATTACAAAAAAGAAGGAGAAAATAATGAAGTTAAGTTTGGTTTCTTTTTCTGGTATCTTCACGTCGAGGATTGAATATTTCGAACGTGAGACTATAGATTTATGAGTAGTCCAATAGCGGCCTGATAGCGGATGACCCAGATAGACTTATGTGGTTCTGATACCATCTATATTAAGAAGTGGACTTTAAGTCTAACTCAATCCTACAAAACTAGTTTGTAAAGTAAGATTTACATCTACTTATATACACTAAATTGACTTCATATCTAATCCACGTGAGATCTCCTATAATAATAATAATAATAATGCTAAGAAGAAGAGAGGAGTGTTTTATATTTGAATATAATGGTTAGAAATGTAGTCTAAAGCAATGGTGACCATATATTGGAAGTGCAATTTCAAAGGCAGTGTGGCCACTTTCCATGTCACTGTCTAGGAAATGAGGAGTAATATATTAATAATTATGTGGGTGTGTTGATTCCCAACAAAGCTTTGGCTAAAACTGGTGAAGGTTAATTACAAAAAGAGAACTCCATTATTCTCCAAACTTCAAAGTGGAACAAAATTGTACGCAAAGACTAGGAATTTATTTCAAAATGTTTCGCATACAACATAAACGTGGTTGAGAGTGAGTTGTGTCTGAATATTTAGGTCGATGTTTGAAATTGTTGAAGAGAGTTGCGTCTTTGAAAAGGAAGAGAAGAGAGTGAAGGTAGCAGTGCCTGGCATTAATGGAGGAAACACTTCCCGCAAGAGAAGCTCTTAATTAACAATTCTATTGTTTAGGGTTTATTATTTTTACTTTCTTACTTTCTCCTTTTCGATCTTTTTTTATGATTTCATCTTATTAAAGAGTAAAAACATAATCTTAATTTGGAGTTGAAATTCTTTGACCATGTTTTATTTATTTTTCTTATCTTTTTCTCGTATTATGCATGTTGGAGGATATTGACAGAAATAAAGATTTTTAACATCTGGAATTAATACTTCTTAATTAGTTTTTTTTTTACTTAACCTGATTAACAATTTTAATTGAAACTCTCACTTTCTCAATCCAACTTCAGTGAGTTATATATATATATATATAGAGAGAGAGACTTAGGTAAGAAAAACTAGATTATCTTTTATAGTTTAAAGTGGTGATTGGTTAATCTTTTTTGAAATCATGCTTAAAATAACTTTTTTTATTATAAATTAGGGATGTTTCTTTAATTTTTTTGATAAAAATAAATATTTATTATGATTTCTAATATGTTTGGATAAAAAACATAAATAAAAAATTGTATTTTTCAACATATTTCTTTTATATATAAGAATTACTTAAAAATAATAACTTTCTAATGGTCTAGTTATTTTTATTCCAATTGATGTTGGCATTATTGTTTTTTCTCTTCAACTTTTAATGTCGTTGAGCATTAATTCTGAACATAATATTATATTTTTTATTATTAATAAATGAAATGATATTTTTGTAGTTTTATTGTGGGCTTTGAAACTGTACTATAAAATGAAGGGTGGAAAAAGTTAGTCTGGGTTGTGTTTGGTTTGAATTTTAAACTGAAATAGATAAAAATAAATAAATTTTGTGAGATAAAATATTTTAATTTGTATAATGGAGAGAAGTCAACTCGTTGAATTGAATATATATATATATATATAACGGAGATAGAAAACCAGACATAAAATTGAAAGAAAATCAACGTCTTATCTGAAAATATCCATATAGAAATTAATAAATAAATGAAATTGAAGGAATAAAGTTATATTGTTTAGGGTTTATCTGATGTTGTAAGTGTATGTTTTTACGAGCTTTTATAATCTATTTTAATATTTTGAAATAATTTCTCAATAAATTGAAAACTAAAAAGTATATATCAGAAATTTTTTATAAATTAGTAATTCATATCACCTAATTTTAATTTGTAGAAATGTTAGCTTCAACTTTTTTTTATTATTATTTTTTTGTAAAGGAATCTGCAGAAAAACTGCTACAAAGATAACCTAATTAATTGAATTTGAAGCCGTGAATCGAGGACATAACAAAAACTAGGTTGTTTTGTTTGTTATAAAATTATAATAAAAGAAAAAATCCGACAGAATTGGTCAACCCAAGAAGCAAATTAATGAAAAAGTGAATATAGTTAATTGTCTGAAGTTAGAAAGTTGATAATTAGAATTGATAATGGTGGGATGTGGGGAAGGTTGATGAAGGTGGCAATACAATACTCAAAATAATGCAGAAACTGGAACTCAGGTGATGTTGCAGATTACTTGGGGAAGGTTTCATCCTTCAAACCAATATATTTATATTTATTAATTAATCACTTCAACCATAAATTAAATAAATAATATTCAGATATTATTATTTCATTCAAATCATCAACCCTTTTCTTACACCTATTTATCCCGCTCCACCTTCTTTGGGCCTCCTTCTTTATTGCATCCCGTAAAAAATTAAAATTCCAACATTATCTTTATTATTAACTTTCGGTTTGTAGAATCTGAAAATCACTTTTTTAATTTTTGATTTATAGAATCTGGAAGTCATTTTTTAACTTCCGTTTTACTTCCGTTTTTTACAATTCAGAAGTCAACTAATTTTTATGTTTTCGATTTGTACAGACCGCCGGAAGTCATTCCCGCATTCAGAAATAACGTTCGGTCTATACAAACCGGAAGCACTTCGAAATTTTTTTGCTTCCGGCTTGTACAAACCAAAAGCCAATTTCTACTCCGTATCCGATTTGATTTCCGGTCTGTACACTCCGGAAGTCATTATCTCAAAGCAGAAAAACGTCAAAAGCACAAAATGAACCAACTTACCTATGCTGGCACTGGTGTGCAGTCGGAAGGACTTGTTTGTCACTACCAATTGCAACAACAAGGAGGAGGAGATGGACGAAATGCAAGAAGAAGGAGATGGAGAGAGAACACGTCGGAACTGAAAGAGAATACGGAAGGGAAAAATGAAAGCAGCATGAAAAGAGAAGAAAGAGGAGTACATATGATTTAGGGTTAGAGACTATTTTGATAATTCCATTGTGCACTTGGGGTGTAGAAGAAATATATGGAGGTGCAGAAAGAATCTGCCGTCCTACCAATGATCTTACGCCAAAATGCGAAGCTAACCCAAGTTGGAGTGATGATACCATGTTTCATAAATAATTCATAAAAACTCTTTCAAATTATTTTTTTCCAAATTAATATGATCTTTTTTATTTCCATTTTCTTAATTTTTGGTACCCATCTTTTTTTAAAATAATAACTGTTTTCATTAATTGGCCTTGAATTTGTATATTTTTTTTATCTACAAAAGAAAAGAAATAAAAATTAAACAACCTTATTTAATTTAATTGCATTTCTATTTAATGGTCATAATTATGTTACTAGATTTTCATAATAAATAAATAAAAAGTAAAGAAAGAAACTTGGTAGCTTGACCAGTTGAATCCAAAGTGGTAAAATGTTGTGAGACCTGTTCAAAGTGGAAAACATTACCATTCATGAACCACAACCACCACCCACTCAACTCTTGACCAAAAATAGTTGTTTCCACAGAAAAAGGTAAAATACACACCAAATTTATTCAATTAACTTCTTCAACATCTCATTCATGCATGATGCATAATAATATTAATCTGTTAAAGCTAACATGAACTCTGTCTGCAACATCATGATGAACACATAGTGTTCCTATTGCATTACATAGTATTTATGGTATATATGCGAAGCAAAGAGAGATGAAGAATGAAGGTGGCTAACAAGTTGGGAAGGGAACCCCACAAGAGCTAGCGACCCTTCTGGAACCAGGAGAGTTGACATAATTCTTGAGACTTGGATTTTTGAGGTAACCACAGAGGCATGGCCTTTGCTCCCTCACCTTCTGGCAGCAGGTAGTTGATGGTGGAGACGAGGATGTTATCGCCCCCAAACATGGACTCAACTCCACAGGGCTGCAAGTCACACCCTCTGCCTTCGGAATCACCTCCATCGCCACCACTGCCACCACCACCACAATTGCCAAAACAAACACCTTCTTCATCATCACATGCATCTTCATCTTTCGTGTGCTCAAACCCTAATAACATCTATGCTTTTATATGGTCCACAGGATGATGAACTGTGTGTGGGCTCCTTCTTTCCTGTAAAAGAGAATGCGTGTGGAAGGAAGCAGGAAAATGTTGGCATCACAATTATTGCAAATTTATCGTTTACTTCTCTTCTTAGTGCAACTCCAACTCCTGCTTTCTTCTTTCACACTACACAAATATCTACAAATTTTATTTCAAAACTCAAATATTATTTATATTCATAATTAGGATAATCAATCTCACGTTAACTAATTATATCTTAAAAAAAAAACTTTATTTTAAAAAATAATTTTATAAGATTCAATCAAGTATAAACCCAGTTGTAAGATCATAATTAAGACAATGTTTACTAATCACATCAAAAACCACTTTGTGATAACATTCTTAAAGTCTTAACTCTTAATTATGAAACCCCATTTGAAACTTCTACACAATCTAGCTGCTGAAGTTTCAAAACTAATTTTATAGATTTCAAAGTACAATAATTAACTCCAACATACTAAATGAAGAAGAAATCAATTTTACTTTCCAATACAAAAACTTTTGAACTTTTCCAACTTTAACCTAAGCTTGCACTCATAAGTTACTCTTACAACTTTCCAATTGTTCCTAGTCATTCTTTTCTTTCAAATGATACATGAACTATTTTGTAGGTTAACTTCAGCCAAATCTGTCAATAAATGTCTTTTTCAAACAAGTATTTTTTTTACTGTTTTAAACTTACTGAAATTTAAGATAAAAGAGAAAAAGGCAGCATATAAGTTTATGAAGTAATTAATTTGAGTCAAAAAATTGCAAGAAAAATTTAAAAGTATTCGGGAAATTGTTTTTTACTTTAAGGCAATTGTGATAAAATTATATGTTAAAAGGAGGCAAAAAAAATCAAATTCATACTGCTTCAAATTGT
The DNA here is from genome assembly GCA_030347555.1 of Lablab purpureus. Lineage (NCBI taxonomy): Eukaryota > Viridiplantae > Streptophyta > Magnoliopsida > Fabales > Fabaceae > Lablab > Lablab purpureus. The sequence goes on from CM059257.1 coordinate 32,543,000, forward strand.
TTTCTTTTACCTGTATTACACGTTTAATATAAAACATATGGTTAATATTAATTTAGAAACACATGTTATTTAATCATTTAAAATTAATCCAGTTAAGATAAGTTCTATCTATCTTAAAAACAAATGGGTTCAAGGCCCGTGAACTTTCTTTTAAGTTCTGATCCAAAACATGGTCCACGGAATCCAATAGCATAAATAGGCCCAAACAATAGATATAGTGAATATTTACTTCAGACAATTTGTTCATAATTTAGAACACATTTCAAAATGGGAAATATATTTTGTATATTTAGGTTATATATTTCAAAATACATATTTGAATTCCACATTATACTGTATAAAATAGATTTCCATATTAAGCAATGGAAAATAGATTTCCATATTACACAATGGACAATTTTTACTTTTCTCATATCTACTGCAATAGATTGGCTTGAGTTTATTAATTAGAACATCAATGTGGTAAACCTATGAAGAAACTTGGCACACTAGTTGGTTCAAAAAGCAGAGATATTTGATGAAGGAATATTTGTTTTTGTCCTTTGAACATTGGAAGGAATTTGCTTAACCTGAAAGATCACACGAAACCAACACTGAAACGGATTTTGCTTCCAATAAAGGGAAGAATTTGTATACATTAACTAATTGTACTACTGACAGGACCAGGTTTCTGCAACTTACAAATGTTTTGGAATAACGAATATTAATATTCATTATAATATGAAAGATGAACCAATATTTTCTGTCACTATTATTCATTAGTCGATACTTTTTTGGAATATACTGAGTTCTTATAGCTACTTGCAAGATATTAGCAAGTACAGTCCCAGTATAGGTCTAGCCAATTTCTCCAAGTTGATATTCTGAAGCCATGCATGCATGATGTCACACCACTATTCTTGGGTTGGCCTCATTCCAAATAAATATCAATATTTGGAAATTCGTTCTGAACTGTACCTTTCAAACCAAAATCCAAACGAATATTAGCTATGCATCTTGTAAAGAGCACAGATTCAGCATCAACTAGTTGCTGCCTAGTCATGAGGAGAGACTATGCTAATCATATGAAAAACATAGGGATGCTCATGCACTCCCTTTAAGTGTAATTTCAAACATCTAGTAGTGTAAACTGTAAGAAAATGGAATGCAGAAATGAGAAATGATGGAAAGTAGACTATTGCAACTGTTGGCTATTGCTCAAAAGAAAACATAAAGCAAGTATTAGCTATTGTTCAAAAGAAAGAAGAATTATGCTGATCATATTGTTAGAAGAAATGACTAAACTACGTACATGCAAGATGGAGTAGATATTAAAATTTGTAGTTAACCTCTTCATGGAAACATGTAGCCATGTAGGATTCAGTAAGGATGGTCAGGAATCAGGACAAACATGATACACAGTGTCTGACCAACCAAGTATGATGAGGGGCACTTCTGAATCTACTGGTTCAGAATTTGGGTTGCGGTCACAATTTCCTTTTTAGGATTTACCTTGATGAAAAATTTACTTTTTTGAGGGTTAAGATTATGAGAAAAGTGAGAAGACATGCAAGTGATCCTAAACTGATGAGGTCAAATATCCGAGTTCAAAGAGTAAGAGAGGATTTTCATGAAAAATATATCATTGAATTGTTTGATATTATGGAAGACCCATGATAAATGATCACAAGATACTCTCATTTATACTAATGTTGTGCGTCTAACTAGCTGACTAAACTACATGAACAAATATCAATCCTTGATAATGGTGATACTTAAGAAAGATTGTATACAATTTTAAATAAACTGTATCCAGATCCCAGTATATGATGCTTAACACCCTACTTGCATTGGATTCAGTGGGTATGAGCTTCTCGGATCCACTAACTGCAAGTAGATGAATGAATGTTAACTGTAAAGAACTAAAGAACGCATTATTTTGGCTATATATATATATATATGCATGTCAAATTAATTAATTAAGTGTTTGGCAAGATCAATGTTCACATTAAATCATCAATCAGTCAGAACTTGTGTAATAACTAATTGGTAAAAGATTTGATTTGGTAATGTGTGATGATATTGAATTCATTGGAGTGAGTTGTTGAAGATACTGATTCCCGAATCTGGTCATGACTAGTCATATTGTTGGTCCCTCCTGTATTATATGGCATTCATGATAGGTTGTGGTTATAAAAGGAGAAGGAAGTGCCACCATATTCAATTCAAAAAATTCTCACCATTTGCATTGCTTGGTTTGCTTTTCTGGTCTGAATTAATTATTCAATGTCTTCTTCTTATTCCTCTAGCAGATGGACATCTGAGGAGAACAAAGCGTTTGAAAGAGCTCTAGCAGTTTATGACAAGGACACCCCAAACCGTTGGTGCAACATTGCAATGGCTGTTGGTGGAAAAACTCCAGAGGAAGTTAAGAGGCACTATGATCTCCTTGTGGAGGACATCAGGCGTATTGAGTCAGGCCAAGTTCCCTTTCCAACCTATAGGAACCTCAAAGATGGGGCCTGACATCACATCACATCATCATCATCATCATCATATTTCCTCCGACCATGTCCCAAAACAATCACTACAACAATATTACATATATATATATATATATATATGCCCTACCCTTATGATATAATCTATCCACCAATGTTTTTATGCAACATTGGTTAATACATTCAGTTGTCATCTAAGGCAAAAAGGAAAAAGAATGTGTATTACAAAAGTATGTGTATGCATTTCATTACCTTAAACAAATAATGCCGAAATGGGGTGTTGTACAATGTTTTATGAACATGGTTGTAATAATCAATATTACTGCTGTTGCTCAAAGTTAATAGCCACGTACTGATACAACATAATGTTTTATATATGTGTGGCACTGTGCTTTTGTTTTACGAATTCTACCATGATACGCAATTCAGTAGATATATGAACACACGGACACAAATAAAATTACAAGCTTAATGTTTCAAATGGGCGTTTGCAATCGTGGATAATGTCAGAAAATACTGGTTTTATTTCCACATTATCACTATTTTTTTTTTCTATTTCAAGATATACCCAGTTGAGAGTTAGAAACTAGTAACTTAAAATACAGAGATGTAATTCTACGTTATCACTACATTATTAATGGTCCATTCGATGGATACCCCGTTGATAAACTTGACTAAGAATATTCAACATATGGTCAATGTCAAACATTTAACTAAAGATGTTTACGTGACAAGTATAGGAATATGTCCAAAAGGTGTGATAGAGTTTCTAACATTCATTTCCAGAGAATAAAAAAATCATTCATAGCAATTAGAATAGAATTAATTGCTACTTGGTGTTCTTAACTCTGAGCTCTTGCAAATTCACAAAGGATATTGTTGGAAGTGAAAGTTATGTTGGTCTTAAGGTTGGTGAACTCTTTTTTAATGTAAGTTTTTCTTTCTTTTTCAAAGGATTTGAGCAATGTGATATTAATTTTTGAGTTATTTCCTTATTATAAAATATCGAAGTTTTTTATATTGATCAATTCATAATAATTTCATTCTACAATCTAAAACACATTTTCAGACTTTAGATCATATAGTCTAGAATAATGTATATTAGATTATGTAATTCTGAATATATTTTAAAATTATGTAATTTAGAGTGTAGTCCAAATTATAAAATTTAGAGATGTATTACACGAGGAATTTGAATTTTTCCCACACGCCTCACGTAGGTGCAGAAAGAAATTATGGAAAGCAAGCCCAAATCAATTTGACTATGAAGAAGTGGCATGACATGATCAGTTAGTGGTAAAAAACTGTGATAGTAACTGTGGGTTATTGTACTCAATAATACAGCATGTTGGATATAATTGTAGTTCAATATATTTAAAAATCCAAAAAAGGAAGAAAAATATTTGCACTCAAATTCTTTTGTTATTTATTTTTAAATATTTATATGCTTGTTTGTGTAACGTTATTTTTTTAGATAAATACTAATTGGATTTTATATTTTTCAAGCCAATTTTATTTGAAATCTAACCATTCATTTGGTTCAGTGCTACATTAAGTTGATAGGATTTACTTGACTAGTATTTTTTATTTTATAAAGAATACGTAATAGTAAATTACAGTATATCCAACAAAGAAAATAAGAAAACTGTAAAAAGAAAAAGCAAAAAACCAGTTTTTATTGACATTTAACTCTGGTCGTAAAAAATGTTCCCCAACACAAAGTGTAAAGATTGTCAAAAAAAATTGGATGGTGTTATTACAAGACAAAAATGCATTGTCTTATTGGTTGTGAGAATCGTCTTGGGATTTTCCCTTGGTCCTAAGTATATCGCTGAAATGTCCGAGCATGATACGCCTTAGTCTGGTGTCCTCTACTTGTGGCTGTGATGCTGTGGCAGCCCTGGGAGACACAACTCTCTCTTCTGTGCTGTCTCTCTTTCCACGCAAGCCACCTTCACCGAAGAAGTTGCTCACTGATGATGCAAGCCCAAGATGAGAACCCATCGACTTATTTGCTCCTCCAAAACTTGTCCCTGATTTTTCCTTCATAATAATTTCAAGGGCTTCTTTGTGTGCTGGATCCAGTGCATCCAAATCTTTCAAAAGGTTCTGTGTAGCAGGAAGGAGAAAGTCCCGAACACTGCTTGCAGAAAGATCTATAACATAAACTCACAATTAATAATACTTTCTAAATAAGAAAGAACCGTCATAGGATGGGATCCCAAGTATTCATTCTGAGAAAAATGTTATACTCATAATTTGCAGCATCAGCATTTTTACACAATTGATACTTATCAAAATGTCAAAAGATGTAGGAAAATAATTACAAGTTACAAATTTTCAGAATCATATATTGTCGTGAAAAAAGTTTAATAATTTTCTCATACATACAGCTGAAACTTCTAAAATTAATCTTTTTCCCAACATGCTCTAAGTTACCTTGCTGAGATCAAAGATTTCAAATTTGATGGCCAAAGATTTCAAAGAAACCTTGCTGAGGCTACACCCATGTGATAATGATAGTATTTTGCATTGATTACCAGAAAAATATCTTGACAAGGGTTGGAAAGACGAGTTATTTAGCTGAGCAAACCTGTAGCATCCAGAGCACGAATTGCCTCACAAAATGCATTGGCTCTTTCTCGCCGACGGGTCAAATCACTTGAAGGAGTGGTGGGCACGGCCGTAAGTTGAGAAATCTTGGATAAAAGATGTACATCAAGGTTAAGAAACAAACGACACAGTTTAAGAACAGAAAATGCAAATGACTAAATTGAGATATCTGGTGAGCAAACTAGGCACATTTCTGAACAATTTCCTTTCCGCACACAGAAAAAGACAAGGATATAATCTCTAAGTCGTTCTGTAGTATTTGGTACTGCAACCACCAACGCACGAACGACGGAAACAGTAGCTTCGTGGGATCCATCTTCAAGAAAAGCACCCATTTGAACACGTATCTTGTCAACTATCTGCAAGATATTATCCCTGGTCAGGAATTTGAAATGTGTAGCAGCACCAACTCTAGCAACAAAACCAAGATTATGTACGGGCAACATATACCATGTCATTTTTAAAGCGTTGAGCCACAGCACCAAATGCATCGATGCTAGCACACTTAACATCGAGGTTTTGGTCAGATCCAAGAGTAACTAGGGCAGGCAAAGCATGAGTTGAAGCAAGTTTTGCATCAATATATGGCACCTATTATTGAAGAACTCTGTCAGTTTTGGATGAGATCTAACTAGAAGAACTAAGAAAAACAGTAAGCTTACAATAGCTTTTAGAAGCTTGGCAGCATTGATTTTCATGTTCATGTTAGAGCTAACAACCATTTCCCACAGTATATTAAATATCATACCATGATTTTCTTCATATATGCTGCATTATAAGAAAGCTAGTGAGTCAAATATTACTATCAATTTTAAAAATATAAATACAGCAGAGGTGTGATATACAAACCAAATGAACCGGACAGCATTAATGATCTCAGGAGTGTGCTTTGTTGGCCGATTCTCCTTCGAATTGTTTTCAACAAACAACTTTCTTGCGTAATCTTCTAATTGATTACGTTTTCCAGGAGCACTCAAAATACCAGCCAACAGAAGTGGTAGCACACACAATGTCGAGAGTTTCTCGGCGACAATAGATCTTGGTCTTAAACCTAGAAGTGAAGTGTCAAACATTAACCACTTATGCAAATTTCACAGAATAATTGAAAGAATCGGTACCTTTAATTCTCGAATGTATGGCAGTAGGAAAGAATGTCAAATCAGCATCATCTCCCACGGCTGTTAAAAATACAGGTAGCATGATGCATGTCACATAGGAATCCCCAAACCTTTGAGAAACAGATAACAGAAACTGCAATTAAATAATTTTTATCAGAAATTACTCAGTTACTTATGCTACAGAACAGACAACAAAAGTAGAAAAAAAACGGAAAAGATGAACGGATGACCTTTGAAATTCTGCTCCTTAGGTTATCTTCTTTCCATGGTAACAAGCATGCCAACTGTATCAATTTGGGAAAGCACTCAACATGCATCCATTCAAATGCATCCCATTCAACATGCCCCCTAGCAAAAGTGGAAACCGTTCAAGGTTAAACACCATTTTGGTACTGCATTCAAGCATAGTTTGTGTTTCTGCATATGCATGACTACAATACATATTCGATACAATGAGACAAGCATATAACTCTAGTGGGTTCTGAACTCCAAACTTGACCGGCTACCTATTCCTCCATTCACTTCCAATCGTCTTCCAAACAGGATCTCATTTATGGAAGGGTGTGACAATTATAAGACAAAAAGATCAGTCGTCAACTTTTTCACAGGTGCCAATTTTATTATTTCAAAGTTAACATTTCATGCCAAGCTTACCTTGCATACAATTCAAGCAATGTGGTTGAAAATACAACTTGCATAGATTCTACCGTGGACAAGAAAGGACACGTCTCAATTGCTTTCTGATGCACAAAAGGAATCAATTCCTCCAGCATTCTCAGTAGAACATCTATATTCCAGCGCTCTCTTTCACCCAATGCATGTAGATGTGACTCTATACACCCTTCAACTACAGAAAGAGGTGGACAATGCTGCAATGCAGGGGAGGAAATTCGACTCAGAAATAATTGCCAACAGGGATTAAGTTCTCAGTCACGAGTAACAACTGAATGCACATAGGAAAACAAAGACCTGAGCAGAACTCAAAATATGTGAGAATAAAACTCTCAAAACGTGGTCTAATTTGTTTCCCCACTTTACAACTGCAATAACCAATTTCTTGAGAGTAGTTTCGACCACCACTCCTGATGGATCACATATCAGTTGGAACATCAACTCCTCCACCTAACAACAAATAAAACAAAGAATTAGACCAACTCTTTATCTCTATTTGTTTTTAAGTTGTCACATTTTGTATGATAAGGGTAAAGGCTCCATTCTCTATACGGTCCCGTCAACCTGTTGCAGAGCTTACATTGCAGTCAATTCTTTATAAAGTCAGAAATCTTCTCCATGATTTGCCTCGAAGCATATATAGTGAGGCTGACCTTGAAATATTTATCCATGTTTTGAAAAAGTGGAAGCAGCATAGCCAAATTATGAGCCGCAGCCTCCCGAACAATAATAGCAGCATCTTCTATCAGTTGCTGCACAATGGATAAAATAAGAGAATCCCGGATCTCAGGCCGCACAAATTCTGCAAGCTCACCGCATGATTGAGCAACAAGCAATCTACGCTCCTCGTACATGTGATTTATCTAAAATCCATAACAGAAAAAACCCTGAAAACCTGGTTTCTAGGTCAGAATGACAAATAAAAGTGAAAAATTATGACCAGAATATACTTGTTCCCAACATTGAGGAAGCAATTCTGTTTCTGTTCTCATTTCTCCAACATTCTTTGCAAGGCTGACACATGCCTGAAATTACAAAAGTTGCATTGAACCGGAATCTTTAAACTGACATAAACGACCAATATAACTTACATCCATTATTATTCGCCTTTGTTGTTCATCAGGGCGCTTGATTAAGTTGAATAATGTATGGGTCAGAGAATCCCGAATCCTGCTATCTGGGTGGTGCTCAATTGCACACATCATTAAAGGAAGAAGTTCCTGCAACCAAAAAATACTACTGCAACATATGTTGAAGATTGCATAAGTGTAAGTTAAAAAAAAAAGTGAGTAGCCACCTCACGATGATTGATCAGGACATAGGGAACAATTTTAGGCAATGCGTCTGCAAGTATCTGAATGGTTCCTAATCCCTGTCAAAGCATAAACGTCTGTAAGAAACTAAACAAAGAAAAAAAAACTTTCTTGCCAGTCTGACTTTCTTTTATTCCTTTTGTTGGGGAGTGGGATTTTCACTTCACGTTTACACAAGCACTTCATTACTGGCAATGTAGGCTATGTGCTACTGCTAATTTATTATTTTTAAGACAAGAACATGTCCTGACAAAAACAAACCCTGACCTTTCAGTTTCACTAAAGTGAGAGACGGAGATTAATTTTTATCCACTAGCAATGTGACACTAAACAAGTTTTACCATATCATTAGAAGAATTTGACTTCTATCATAACCAAACTCTTACAAGAGTGCTGCAAAAATAATCGGATGATAGGTAAAAATATTAAAGCTAGAGAACTATAGCCCAAAAGGTAAAGATGTTTTAGAATATTCTAAAGCAAAAAAGTATAATGGACTTGCCGTCTTCTCAGATATTCCTTCATCATTTGCACTACCAGTTTTTGCATTTAACCTGCTATCCCCTTCTTGCTTGCTAACATTTTGTTCAGAGACATTTTCAGTATTTTCAAAAGCACTATTCGCATTTCCAGTATTGAATAATTCATGTGGTACATCTTCATGTTTATCAGTGTATTTGCTCAGAGTTCGAGAAGTCGTTGATTGATCATCTTCATTGCGTATGACATACAGTGCAGCATCAACAGGGTAAGAATTTGCCCCTTGGTCCTCATGAATCTCTATAACTTTGTCTTCAATCTGTAAAGTTTCATTTTCAGAGCCAGCAGAATTTCCAGGTTCAGGAACTCCTTTGTTCTTTTCCTTCAACCATTCAACTTCCATTTGCAGTTTCTTAATTTCTTCCTTGTAATTATCTAAAGACTCAGGTTGAAATTTGTCAATATCACCAACAACCACATGATTTCCAGAACCAGACCGTTCAATACTCATCTTCAGCTTACTGATCTCAATTCTGCTAGCATGGAGATCTTTTCTTTGATTCTCCAAGGACTGCTTTAAAACTTGAACCTAAAACTTAACATTAGTTTTCATAACAGATATACGAGTATTGTTGGACAGTATGTCACAGAAGTAAACAGAAACTACCATGTCCTCTTTGTCTTTAAAATCTTTCTGTAGTGCCTCCAAGGATTTTGTTAATGCTTCTATTTGATCATATGCCAAATCTTTGTCCTTCAACAAGCTCTCCTTTTCTTGATTCAGCCTCTCATTCGCTTTCAGCAGTGTGTCACTTACTTGACTTTGGGCAATTTTTTCCTGGATATTTATACATGCGAGATTAACATAAACGGTAATATGGATTTTGTAATCAATTTTTACAGGACTCATTTGGTTTTCACATTTACCATAATTTTCTAAGGCCCATTAAAAATCAATTGAAGTCAATAAATTCTTTCAGATTACAAAGAAGTCTAACTTATTAAAAAGAAATGAAACTTTTAAACTGAAAAAAGTAATGGTAAGATTAAGAAGCCAAATGAATCTAAGACAACAAATCAAATAATAAACAACCATTTATCAGCACTTCTTTAGACAGTATTTGATGAGAAACTTGCCTACACCATGAGTTAAATAATCACCTCAGCAGCGTCCGAAGCTGATGAAAGATACTGATAATAATAATGACGCAAGGCGTGCGGTACTGATGCACGTGTGTTATTCCCAGAGTCCAAGTTCTGGTCTGTAACCTACAGGAACCGTCAGAGTTTAATTTAGTTGTCATGCATTGTAAATTATCCATTTTTACACAGTAATCAAATAATATTGTAATGATTTGTTTTTGTGGTGCAAGAATTTCTCCTACTAATCTCATTGCATGGCCAGATATAGTGATCATATATAACAATTTTTAGAGTAAGATCAAACGACAATTTATATGATGAAAGCAGTTGCTTAAATTGATAAAATTATTAGAGGTGAAAGAAGAAGAAAGTGAAGAACCTCTTCATAAAATGTCATTGCAGTGAGACGGTAGCCAGCTAAAAGCAAATATTCCTTGACAGCACAGTTAAGATCTCGACGCTCAGTATCCGTGAGCGGTCCCAAAGCCAAAGCAGTGGATGAAGTAATGGTGTGATTGTTAGGGTTTCCCTTTGGTTCCTGAATCTGCCCCTCCCAAACATCTCCGTTTGACAGCGGAGCTGCGGGTATGAAGGGAGAAACGCAAGAGTGAGACAGAGATTGTAGAAATAGGAAAATGCATAGCGTGATTGAAGAGGGAAGGAGAACCGTATAGTTGATTGAGGCGTTGGGTGTGGGAGTGCAGTTGAGATTTGAGTTTGGCGATGTCTTCATTGGCCAAACGGAGTTCGTAATCGGTGATGGCTAGCTTGTGGTCGGATTGGTTTTTGAGGTGGAGGAGGGTTTGGGGATCGGCGATGGGGAGGGAGTTGAGTCGGGAGATGTGGTTGGGAGGGAAGCGGGAGGGGTCGGAGAAGAAGTGCTGGAGGCGAATGGCCTGGTCGTGGCGGCCATCGTCGAGGAGCTCGTGGAGAAGCTCGAAGGCGGTGAGGAGGTAGTTCTCTTCCAGGAGAAAGTTCACGACGCAGTTGCACAGCGACGAACGCTCCACCTCCATTCTCACACACTCTCACGTCATGCCCTTCTCTCCATTCTCACACTTCTATTTGGATTTCCGCGTTTTTAGCTTCTTCTCTCTCTCTTGCACCACCCGTGCACAGTTTTTCTATTTTTGCTTTCCATTCATCATTCATGCAACGCCTCACAATCCAATTATCACAACTTTCACAATCACGCTGCTATAAAAAACAAATCTTTCACTTGCCGCTCACTGCACGCAGCAAATAAAAATGGAATCTTTATCCCAATTCTTTCAAATAATGTCATCAAATTGTGTTTTATCGTAAAAAAGAAAGAAAAAAAAAACAGTGGTTGACATAATTTCCATCTCTGCAATATGGGAAACGAAGCAGACAAAGAATGAAAATGATATTTTTATTGATTGGTCCAATGGAATAAAATAAATTTGAGAACAACTTAACAATATATTTTGATGAAGAGAGTGTAGGAAAAATCTGAAAGGAATAACAGTGGTACTGTCCAATAGCAGCCAGTCATGTGGACCTCCACCCTCTTCTTGTACGTTCTCAACCCTTTCAGCTTATTAGAATTCTCAGCCACAAACGTTCTCTCTCATAACATGTTTGATTTTTAAGCTAACAATTCTCAAATAACACCCTCGTTCAGGTATGGCATTTCAAGCCTTTGCGCTGTTTTCTTGTATATCACTGCTTATTGTGGTTAGGCTAGTAAGCTGTGAACAAACTAGAAAGTGAACAATTCTGATTATATATCTGAATGAAACCTTCATTTGGGTGGTGAGAACAGCATACCAAAAGGTGATAAATTTTTTGTTGGGGTTCTAAACAGGAATAGGATATATTAATATGGATGTCTCAGCCTCAAAGCCTGGTGGTAACTCAACGAGAGTTGGTTTGGTTAAAGCTGCTGTTAACGTATATGGTAACAGGATTGCAGATGTTAATGGTCCTTTGCTGAGAGAAGAATTATCAATGGTAATCTTCATCTACCTGCAGTTTATGGCTCTCATTCTACTAAAATTTTTTGTTAATTTTTTTCTCAACAAGAATGTTAACAAGTGAGTTTGACACTGTTAAGTAATCTAAATTGAGAATTTTTTATTTTAAAAAAGCCTTACCAACACAACAATATATAACTTTATCCTACTCGGTGAGGCCTTTTGCATAGATTACAAGGCACTGTTTATTTCGGTTAAAGACTAAATTTTGTGAGATATTATTTACTATCATGATATTCTTGTTAACAACTTCTTTCAATACATTCTTGGTCCCTTTTTGCTCTCTTTTCACAGAACGAAACATCGTGCTTTCTATTTTGCTCACTGGAATCTTTTGTAGCCTTCCGCGTATGTGTTAAAATAACGTTAACCAATTTTTTTGTCACCTTTTCTTCAATGGGTACTACACAAATATCTCTTCCTATACCATCCTTGCAAACATAAGGGATCATTGTTATTATTTTTTAATAAAAAAAAATCTATGCATTGTTTGTCTACGTCTTCTTTTAGAGCATTTGATAACAGCATTGTTTTATCAAATATTTATCAGAAGAGCTCTTCGAAAGCAAAAGAACTTCACAGAGCAAGAAGGGATATTGTCCTGTACAAAGAGAGCAAACAGGCTGCAGAATCTGCAAAAGCTCAAGCAGAAACGGAGCTTTCTAATGCTAAAAGGACGGTGAAAGATCTTTTCTCTATGATCGGGGAATCTAGCTACAAGGCAAAAGCCCAAATGAGAGATATGGCATCACTAAAGAAGTACAGGAAGCCAAGCAAGAATGATAGTGATAATGAGCATTCACGAGTGATGAGAGAATTGGAACATGCTAAACGGGAATTGTTTCAACTTAAGCTTGACGTGGCTTCTGTTTTGGAAGAGAAACTGCGAGCAGAGAAGGAAATTGAAGCATCGAGATCCAACTTGCTGTCATGCTCAAGAGTTGCGCAAAAACTGATGATGGAGATTGAAGCAGCCAACGAAGAACAGGTGGTTGTTGAATTGGCCCGGATGGACGCTCTGAAAGAATTGAGAGACATCGAAGCTCTTGAAAATGCAAGGAACAAGTTGAAAGAGGCCATCAAGGAAATAGATGAGTCTAAAGAGCTTGAAAAGAAATTGGCCTCAACATTGTCTGAAATTGATATCTTGAAGAATGAATTGAAGTTGGTGAAGAAAAGGGTTGAAAGAGGTGAGAGCATGGAGCATATGAAAGGAGAATCAGGAGATGTTGGTGTGTTAGAGAGTATAAAAGAAGAAATAGAGGCAGCAAAGAAAGATTTAGCTTCGATTAGAGATAAAGGTTTTAAGTATATGGCCTCTATGGATGTTACAAGAAATGAGTTGATGCAAGTGAATGCAGCAACGGTTCATTCTAAGAATGCGGAATCAAAAATAGGTACGAAAGTTAGAAACGTGAGTTACAAACTCTTGCGAGCAAAATCTAAGCTAGAAGCCGTGAGTGCTGCTGAGGAAAAGGCCAAATCAATAGTCATTAACTTGTCACAAACTCTTGATAAGCTGAGGTCCGAAACAGAAGCAGCAAAAAAGGAAAAAGAGCTTATAAAAGAAGAGGTTACAGCCACTAGAGAAGAGATAAAAAAGGCTATGTTGGAGATAAACGAGAGTGAGGAAAGGTTGCAAGGTGCCATGCAGGAGCTAGAAACAGTAAAATCATCAGAAGTTTTGGCCTTGGAGAAGCTGAAGATCCTGACCGAGAATGCGATGAGAGAGAGAAGTTTAACAAAGCCAAGCTCCTTGATTGTGATCTCAAACTTTGAATATGAGTATTTGAGCAACCATGCAGCCGAGGCAAAAGAAATTGCTGACAAGAAAGTCGAAGCGGCTAAGGCGTGGGTTGAAGCTGTGAGGGCCAATGAGAAGGAGATAGTGATGAAAACAAGGATAGCAGAGACAAAACTGGAAGCATACGCTAAAGAAAAGATGGCTCCAAAGAGAGTTAACAACGAAGAGTTTGAGAATTGGTCGAAAAAGAGAGAGAAAAATCCAGCAAGGGAGTTGCAGCGTGTGATGTCAAGAAAGAGCAAGAAAAGTGAAGGTAGCATAACACCTTCCAGGGTATACAAGTTTCAGAAGGGAGCTTCACCAGGACCTCGTCCTTTGAGTCCTTTCATTGTTAAGAAGAAAAAGAAGGTAATACCAAATTGGACCAAGATTTTCAGAGGGAAGAAACAAAAGCACTAGCAAGCAAACTTATATACCTGTATTTCCACAAACTCATGTAACCGTCAAAAAAACTACCTTGTGTACCACTGACTGCCACAAACTATGTTCATAATATATAAATTAATTAGAAATTTTAAATTTGTGAAATTTTTTGCGTTAATTGTGGTTTGAGAGGAATTACAATTACATTACAGTTAAGTGTTTTTTAAATGATCTTACTAATTAAATATTGTCATAAATAATTGGATTTTGGCATAAGTTTTGAAATAATTACAAGAAGTAGTAATAATAAGAAGAATAGAAGAGGAAAAAAAGAAAAGATTGCCAGGTGTCAAATGGTGATTGGTGAAGAGCGTTGGGTTGGGGTGGCCCAATATCAAAACTCAAAAGATGGAAAAAGCGATAAGATAAGGGAAGGTGAGTGAGTGAGTGAGTGAGTGAGTGAGTGAGTGAAAAGCGTCTTCCTCTGTTTTCCCAATTCCCACCATGGAATCCGCGGCCACTGCTGCAATGACCTTCGCCATTCCGTCCACCAAGGCCCAAGCCCGCTACCAAGTCCTAGGACGGCCCACCAACCCATTCACCATCCCGGCCGGCGGCCTGGTCCAGCGCGCCCCCGCGCGCCTGCCGTGGATCCGGGCGGCGATTCCCCGCACTAAGAAAGAGGAAACTGTGGAGACGGTGCGGGAGCAGTTGGAGAACTGCTACCTTCTGGCGGGCATAAACTACAAGGGGTTCACGGTGAAGCAGTTCCAGGAGCTTCGGAGGACGCTCCCCGAGAGCACGAAGCTGATCGTGGCGAAGAACACGCTGGTGTACAAGGCCCTGGAGGGGACTCCCTGGGAGACCATCAAACCCTGCATGAAGGGGATGAATGTGTGGCTCTTCGTCCACACCGAGGAGATTCCTTCCGCCATCAAGCCCTACAGGGACTTCCAGAGGGAGAAGAAGCTCGAGGACAACGACTTCACCGGCGCCGTTTTCGAGGGCAAGTTTTATGGTCCCGATGACTTTAAGAAGCTCGAGACTTTGCCCACGCGTGCCCAGATTTATGCCACTCTTTTGGGAGCTCTCCAGAGCCCTTCTTCTGCTCTTGTCGCCACCCTTCAGGCTCCTGCTAGACAACTTCTATTGCTTCTCAAGGCTCATGTTAAGAACCTTGAAGAACAACAAGCTCCTGCGCAGTAGATCTTAAACATCTGTATGCCTTTTGTTCATCTCCTTTATTTCTTTTCTTCTGTTCTTCAATCTTTTATGGCTCTGTAGATTATGTGTTGTTTGCTTAAGGAAAAAGGAAATTCAAAATGCTGCATAGGGAATTCGGGCTTCTTCTCTTTCAATCATGCAATTTCACTATTTGAGTGTTCGGCTTTTTTTTATTAGGATTCATTCTGGATGTGTTCTCTTCAAATTAGTTTGTGCCAATTGTAGCTTATTA
This sequence comes from Lablab purpureus, assembly GCA_030347555.1. Lineage (NCBI taxonomy): Eukaryota > Viridiplantae > Streptophyta > Magnoliopsida > Fabales > Fabaceae > Lablab > Lablab purpureus. Next base: position 32,558,439 of record CM059257.1, read on the forward strand.
CAATGGCATGGAAACGCTGTCTCGGAAGTATTTATGCTCCATTCCTGCATGGAAAAAGTTGATGCAGAAACTCACTTCTTACCTCCAGATGTTAGGTAAAGATTCTCCATCATAGTATGTTCATTAATAAGCATCAATTCCACATCATCCCTTGGGCAACAGATTTCACAAGGATTTCTGTTCCTGCTTTCAACAAATGTTTACCTGTTCAGTTGTTTATTTTCTACCACACTCTTCCTCCCAACCATGGATGACAATTCAAAGCACTTTCCTGTGCCTAAACTTTGGGAGACTCCAAGATAGCATTGATTGTCACTTTGGTCTGAGGATTGGTATTAACGTTGTAAAAAATCTTGAATTTTGTCATGTTGATGGACTGTCCTGAGACCTTTTCATACAAAGCTAGGATCTCCTTAATTCGGTTGCTTTCAATGTCATTTGCTCTGAAAAAACATTAAACTGGCATCTGCAAACAATGAGTGGGTTATACTTACAAACTTGAATACCATATAGATCCCCCCAAGCTTCAACTTTCTTAATAAGCGCAGAAAACCCTTCACAACCTAGGATGAAAAGATAAGGGGAGAGAAGATCCCCTTACCTAAGACCTCTCCCAGGAATCACTGGACCAAGCCCTTCTCCAGAAAACCTTGCAGATTGCATGTACATGCCCATCCAATACAAAAACCCCAACTTCTACGTAATACTTTTAATATACCCCCCATTCCATGTAATCATAGACTTTATTCATGTTAAGCTTTGGAACTACTCCAACCTTTCCTTTTTCTCTTTCACTTCATATGTTGTAAATGTACAACCTCGCAAGCAACCAAGGCTTTGTCTGTTATGAATCTGAATTCCACAAAAGCAGCTTTGCTTCGGTGCCATGTACTTTTCCAGATAGGGTTTAAGCCTATTAGCCAGAACTATGGATATAACCTTGAATAAAACATCGCAAAGAGAGATAGGTTGCAAATTCTTCATAGAGAAGGGGTTCTTGGGTATGAGGACAATGTTTGTTTCATTCAACTAACCAGGTAGGGCAACTTCTTCTAACTAGTTCTGGTGGGCCTGGGGCCTTAACAGAAAGCATTTGGAAGAAAGCTTTCTTAAACTCCTCCACCTGAAAAGGTCTGGTTAAGCTAACATTATCTGCTGCATTGACTCTATTACTGACATAACATTTCGCCGCACCTCCTCACAGTCACCACTACTAGACCTGAACAAGTTGCCAAAATAATTCTTGCAATTTGGCACCTACCTGTTTGGTTATCAGAGATGACTCCACTTTCGTCTTCCAGCTTGTGCAGTTTGTTGTACTTCTTGGCGGTGGCAGTAGCATGGACAATTTTTTTATCGTGATCTCCATCCCTCGGCCTATGGACTTTTGCTCTCAGCCTCCCATTGCTTTTACCCTGTATAGCTCCATTTGGGATTTACAAATGTCAATATCAGTACTGAGTACGAGTCAGATTTTTTTTTCCTCAAGTAGATCTTCTGACCAGTTATTTATCTTGTTAACGAGATCAACATTCCCTCTTCAGTTCCATATTATATTAACTATGGTTTGATTGCAACTGAACTAACTACTCTATTTAGCGTAAATATTCAATTACTTCTGTTCATGATAATTAATATTTTCCTTTTTTTAAAACTATAATTTATCTTTTATAATCAATAGAAATAGTATTATTTTTTCAAAACAAGAACAAATATTTTAATTTACGTATGAAAATATATTTGATTATGAAAAATTCTTAATTCTGATTTCCTAAAAGTCTACCAATTAATTATGTTTGTTTATACTAATTGATTAAAAATGACTAGTTGTTAGAGCATCTCTAATAAGAATCATCTCTAATAAGAGTTGCAAAGTTTTAAGTTTATAAAATATTAGATATATTTGTTTACTTATTGACTTGCAAAGTTTAAGATATTATATTTAAACGGCCAAAGAAAAGAAAAAAGAAAAGTCATATACAAGTATTAAAATTTAAAGAATCTTATTTTTACTGTATTTATATTTAATGGAGTGAGATTTCTTGTCAATTTTAGTCTCACACTTGTTTTATTTTAATGTTTACTAGATATAAGGAATGGCGATTTTTTAGAAAACTCAAAATGTTGTTAAGCTTCTTATACTCAAAAAGATCTCATCCAACCCATCCACTTATGAATGACTGGGTTAGTTTAATATGACTTTAACAGAAAAATTATATATTTGGTCACATAACAAATTTGGTCAGAACTCATGTCAAAGCATCAGGGGAACACCCCTATTTGATTTAGGAGCAACCATGGTTATCTATAACTTCACAACCATATTACACGAAACAAATTTTGGAAGCCAAAACAGAAATACTTATCATTGACGGTTCTCACAGATTTTAAACATCAAAGGTACAGAATATATATATATATATCCGAATTTATCAGCAGAGTTACTACGATAGAGGTCCTGAATATTAAGAGTTTTAGAGTTGAAACATCTAGTGTCAAAATGAACAATTGATAGTATTAATGAAATAGAAAGGAAAGAACTGCAATGACGCCTATGTACAAATTCAATGCAGATAATGGTAAAGTCTTAGTGCCTTGGTCATAAGGTCACATTGCCACAAGCAACATTCTGCCCATTGATGGTTCGTTCTATTACGATTTCTCCTACAGGCCAAATCAACCAAAATTCCGACAACCACAATGACCAACTAACTCGATGATAATTTCAGAGTGCTTTAACGCCACGAATTTTCAGAGGAAACTTTTAGGCCATACCTTTGCCATAAGATGTCACAAATAAGCATTTAGTATCGCACAAAATTTTACATGAAAATAAATACCAACCTATAGTAAGAGAAACAATAGAGTAATAGGCATACTGCATACTGTACCAGACAAAGACAAAGATTAACATATCAGGACTCGTGTGACCTCAACATAGCATATGATAAAACAACCACAATTACAAAAATCAAAACATGAATATATTCTTCCGTGCAAGACTCTGACTTCTATTATATTTGACATTATAGATCGTTTACATTGCAGACAACGAAGAACAGAGGATTGTGTAACTCTGCAAAATAAAATCCACCTAGACTACGCTTATAATGTAACAATTTATATTTAAATTATTAAAAAATAATAATATATCAATCAAAGATAATTACTGTGTACTAATCTCCAAGAAACAAACATGAAAAAGTATACTTATGAGTGTCCAAGAAACAAATATGAAAAAGGTATTCTCATAGGTAGTGATAAGAAAAGATTAAAAAAAGTATACCCTCAGAGGATAAAGAAAGGTAAAACATACCAGAATATAAGAAATAAAATACATAATGGAACATTCAAAAGTCATGATGAAACTTGTACCAAAATTATGTCTTCCAGATAATAAAAATCACTGTGGCTGTGATGTTTCTGTCTGCTGCAGCTTGAGGCTATCCACATGCAACTGATCAAGAGCTTCAGACAACAACTTTGTGGTGGCTTTTCTCATGGTTTGGTGTTTAGAAGGCAATGCCGGAGGTGGGGGCTGAGATTTGTATATCTGATCACGAGTGAGGTTGTTGTCAAGTTCATTTCCACTCTTGGGAGATTCCATGGACGTAATAGATATACTCTGAGATTGAGATTGAGATAGATGATGATGCACGGGATAAATATCAATTTGTGGTTCCTGATTTTCGTTGCAAGGAACGTGAACAAATGCTGTAGTTTGGGTATTTGTTAAGTATTTGTGAGAGTTAGAGGTAGAGTTATGTGCAACATTGAGATTCATTGAAGGTTGGGTAGAGGCAGTAATAGGCAAAGTAACAGGTACAAGGTATACAGGGCACACATGATTGGTTTGACAAAGAGGAGGTTGCTGGTAGATATGGTGGGCAGATGGTAATGAGTGTAGGGGAGTATGAAGAGGTAAAAAGTGTGAAGCAGGTTGCACAAACTGAAAATTTGGCCTCGCCAATTGATTAAACTGTGAAAATGATGAAGAATGCCCTACATCCATATTTGCATTATTGGAAACAAAGGGAATTTGAGCTTCAACTTGAACAGTCTCAGCATTGAGAGTTGCCTCGGAAAGACGAAGCACAGGGTCTTGGTAGCATATATTCTGCTGGGGCGACATAATGCTGGAAACAGAAGTATCACTAAAACAAAACACAACCAGTATGCATCATTAAAATCTTCAAAGAGAAACAAAAAAAAATGTGACTAGGTGAAGAAGCTTGGGGATAATTGATTGATAGCACAAGATGTTAAAGTTTTATAATGGAGAAAGAAAAGGGGAAGAAAGGAAGAAAGGAAGGAATACCTTGGAAGAGAATTGGAGGAGAAGTGGTGGTCAAGGAGGGGTGGAGGAAGAAGAGGGGTGAAGGAAGCGGAGGAAGAGGAAGTGGAGCCGAAAGAGGAGGTGGTGTCGAGAGGGAGGGAGTCTTGCATGATGGAGGAGCTCTTGAGGGCGTCCAAGAACCATGACTCGCTTTTGGGGTGGCGGAAGGAGGGGAAGACGAAGAGTCTGACGCGGGAAGAGGAGGGAGTGGCGGCGGCGCGGTGGTGCTCGTCGACGAGGATGTGCAAGTCGTCGTCGGAGGCGAGGGAGATGAGGGAGTCGAGGTGGAGGTGGGGGAGCTGGTACTTGAGAGTGAAGGGGTATTTGAGAGAGAGGAGGGTGGAGAGGTGGGTGTGGAAGGAGGAGAGCGTGGCGAGGGTGCGGCGGTCGATGGAGAGGATGCGGGTATCGCCGCCGGCGTAGAAGAGGGAGTTTGTGCCGGGACGGGGGAGTATGCGGCCGCCGTAGCTGCACATGAGACGGAGCTTGGCGGTGGATGGTGGCGAGTCCATTGGGTTGGGTCGGTTGCTTTGCTTCCCAACTAAACACACGACAGAGGGAAGTAAGAGAAAGCTTTGATTTTATTTTTGAAAATACATTTATTTAGTAAATATTTAAAAGTGAGATGAGAGCGAAAAGGGTTCCAGAAATTGGGGGTTACGTGGTGTATTTGGATAGGCAACTGCAGAATTTATATGTATAACATAAATCTCCAACTCTTTCTTTCTTTCTTAGTCAAAACTCTTCTCTCACAATCTTCATCCTTCCACTTCACAACCTCACCAGATCAATTTCCTTGCAATCGGAAACCATGGCACACCATCACCACGCCCATCCTCCTCCTCCTGGACCCCCGGGGCCACCAGGTCCGCTGCGAGGACCTCCAGGCCCACCGCCACCTCCGATCCACCACTCTCCGCCGCCACCGGATCCTTTCGCTCCTCCACCACCACCGCATCATCATGCGCCACCAGATCCCTTTCATCATCCACCACCACCCGTGCATCACCATCCTCCCGGACCTCCTGGGCCTCCCGGGCCTTATGGGCATCCCGGGCCTCATGGACCTCCCGGGCCTCATGGACTTCCCGGGCCTCATGGTCCTCCCGGGCCTCATGGACTTCCCGGGCCTCATGGTCCTCCTGGACCTCCTGGGCCTCATGGGCCTCCACCTCCACGCGGGCCTTACTTTTAGTGAGTAAGTAGTAAGCTGGTCCACATGGCGTATAGAGCCATTCCTGTGTTTGTATGATTATAAATGTGTGAAAATAAAATGAATTTGAGTTGAAGAATGTATGGTGCAGTTGCTTTGTTTCATCCTAAATCAATTTTCAACTTTTACTTGCTGTCTTTTCTCTCGATTATATCATACTCTCATTGTTGCATTTTATATTCTGTTTTTTATTCTTGCTTTTTAATTTATATACCTTTGTATTTGGTGCTTATGCTGATTTTATGCTTTTTCACTATTTAATATATATTTATCATGTACATTGATAAATATTGAGTGGTTAAAATTAACATGAAAAAATAAAATAAATTGGTGAGTTTTTAAAATTGTGGAGAGCATATTCATATATGATACTGGAAGAGTGCGGTTGGCACGAGCCCCACGAGTATATCTTTGTGGGAGCACACTTATTCTATATTATAAATTCATTCATACCAGATTCCCATGTTTCCAACTACTTCAATATATTTTCCTTTCCAATACATTTCTATTTATTGTCTTTCAAAAAACTATTTTAGAATTCTATTGTAATAGAAAATGTAAAAGAAACATGTATTAATATTCATCTCATGCATGACTTTGTGAATTTTAATTTAAGATATGTTTCTGTTTATAAGCAGAAATCACGAAAGGAAAATAAATAAATTGACTTACTAAATTAGTTGTTGCTATCTACATACAATGCAAATTTCTGTTCTCCCATAAATCAATAAGATATATTTAAAATAAATTAGGAATGTGGAATAGATAAAAGTTTGATATTTGGCAAATCATACATAAATATATGACATGAAAACATTGATGACTATATATTTTGAAACAAAATTGTGTATATCTATTTTACAAGGAGTAAGAAGAACCGCGAGTTCTCTCCAGAACAAATATCATTCTGTGATGTATTTTTGGACCTAGCTCTCAAAAAAATTGTATATTTCGTCCATCTAAAACTATGCATATTTTGTCATATAAGATTTAATAAAAAAAATAGAAATCATAAGTTTTTCTTGATTTTTACTTAATTGCGTGGTTTGTTTAGTCTTGAATCAATCACGCTAGCTACTCGCATTGCATTCCAATTCCAATGCCTATTTTCATCAATCAATTGCAATAACAACAAAAGAAATGGTCAGATTGAGTTTTGGAAAAAGTCTCTGCCATAAGGATTTCATATTTGTTTATAACCTTTTACCAAGAATCTGCATTTTATCTTTAGCTTAAGAATAACTATTTAAACAGCAAATATTGCAAGAGAAATTAAAATATGAAGGTTGGAAGTGATTGAGAAATATGACAGTGACCTTTGAATTGCATCTATAATTTACTAGTGATTCCAAACACCTCTTTCCAACCAAAAATTGAGCATGCTCCCATCACTTTTCTTTGATTTTATTTTACCTCTATTTACCATCTCTCATCTCATCACATCACCTTACCATCGTTTCCAAGTTATTAGCTCCTCCGTCACACTCTCTTTTCCTTCTTTTCTGGCCAACGAAAACACAACACCAACATGTATTTTGTTAGGAACATGAGAGAAGGTGAAAACGATGCTTGGGATATTTTGTGGTGCAAGCCAAGGCAATAGCCATCACACCAGTGACTTCTGATTACCATTACTCTCTAACTATGTCTCAAACACTAATATTGTTTCCAAAAATCATTTTTAACTTAGCTAGTACTCACCCACGGATTCATCCTATAGTTTCTTGCCACTACCTTTCTCTTTGGTTGCTTTATAGTTCAGAGTGAGGACTAAAGATTCAGTTTCATGCATCAGAAAAATTTGCTTGAGTGGGAAAGCGACGTGTTAGGCACTTGCTTTGTTCAACAGTGATATTATTGCAGAGACACACACTCCTTCTGACTTTTCGTCTCCGTAAAAAGCATCAATTACACAAACGGTTGTTGTTGGTCCGTGGTGTGCCTATATTGTGTCTCGGTCATTTTCAAAGTTTCTCATTCAAAAATAAACCTTAATAATGGTATGCGTTGTGTGGTGGAAGAGAGTTTATAAAATTGATATTTTCATTGAGACTTCACAAAATGATACAAAAATAATAATTTCAGGTGCAGGTGGCGCATGTTTTATCCTTTTATGATAGTACAGTACTAAGGTAGTCAGCAAAGAAATAAATTACAAGGCACTCGGCACGTTCACATCATGCATCAAAGTAAAAAGAAACATGTCCAGTAAATTCAGTTGTGGCTTCCAGAGTCAAAAAGCAAATCCAGTACAAAATTCTCATTACATGCCTCTCTCTCTATTTCCCTATCTCCTTTTGAAAATGACAAAACCAAAAGACAAAGGACTGTATTGTCATCTCTTTCCACTCTTTTATTGTTCACTTTCCTTGAACATCTGAACCAAAGGCAGTGTGAGTTTTGATTGAGTTCTCAACTACCCTCTCCCTAGCTCTAGTTGCCTGCAATAATGGCAACAACAAAGTACAATCATTCCAGGCATGCTTTCCACATCCAAAGAGTCTGAAAATGGATAATGGAAAATGGAAAAGTATAGATTTATACATGTGAGAAAACTAAAACTAACCTCTTTCTGCCAATCTGTTGGTGCTGTTACAATAGCAAGAATAATTACTTGTAGAACAGACCCTGATAGAGTTCCCATCCAAAGCCCCTTGGCTCTTAGTTGTAGATAAAAACCCAAAAACAAACCCATAGGAATGCCCACGAGATAGTAGGCTCCCAGGTTCACATATGCCCCTATTTGCTGAAATCCTCCACCTCTCGCTATCCCTACACACATTCATATATAGATATTATGATCAACAACGTTGTTATATTCTATATATAACAACAGAACAAGGAGATTTTGAACTCACCAGAAAGTGCTCCAATTAGACTATCAGCACTGACAGACACACAAAGCAGGGGAGCCATGCTTGCAACATAATCCACAACTTCCATATCGTTGCTATATGCGTATCCTAATATATGTCGGCAACTGATGAAGACTGTGCTCATAATAACTGCCTCTGCAACCCCAAGAATCACAACCACACGAACAGCACCTTTAGCTGTCTTCGGATTCCCTGCCCCCAGTTCATTTGAAACCCGAGTGCTGCAAAACAAACACCATATTAATTCGTGGGGTGACTGTGCATTACCATAACAATAAAACACTCTTTTTAATTTGTTAAAATTTACTGAAAATCACAGCATTTTGCAGATGTTAACTTTTGTGTAATGAGTCTTAATTAAGTACTTGCAGTTTTTAGTTTTTAATAAAATGTAACCAGTAGTAACAGTGAGGCAACCAGGAAAGGAACAATTTTGGATCAAACCTTGCAGAAGCTCCAACAGCGTAAGGAACGAAGTAGTGCAAGGAAGTAGTGTTAAGGCTGCAAGGATGTGATAAATGTTAGAAGATTCTGACATCAGAGTTATTTCAGAAATGGAAGAGAAATCGATTCCACCCGCACCAGACTGACAGCACTGCGGTTTCAAGCTGGGGATTAGGCAAAAGCCCCGCAAGTAATGTTAGCACTTCAAAGGACCACCATTCGAAACTGCAAGGAAATGTGAAAAATGTAATTGGGAGAAGAAAATTAGAGCAAGAAAGAGCATTTTGTTGTGGGAGATGCAAAAATTATATGATGACATATTTACCAAAACATGAGTCCTGAAGGGATAGCTAATTTCAAGAACTCTGGAATGCTAAGTAAAGCAGTACTAGAAAACGCAATCCTGGTTTTTTGACAAGCCGGGGAGTAGAGCATATAAATTGCAAGCCAAACCACATTCAACCAATAAGAAACTCCAATGGCTAATGCAGCTCCAACGTGTCCTAGGCCCAACGTAAAAACCAGACCCCAACAAATAGGAATATGCAAACACAGTGAGGCAATTGAGCTGAAAACCATGGGAAAGATCATACTCTGAGTCTGGAAATAGCGAGTCAGAGCCTGAAGAACACCGTGGCCAAATAGCGCTGGAATGAGGTGTATGCAGTACTCACACGCTGCATGAGAAATTTCAGGGTCTTGACTAAACAGCATGAGTATTTTATCAGTGAATATCCACACCAGAGATATGGGGACACAAACCAATATCAGAGTCACTGTGGCACACCAAGTGTAGTTTCCGAACTTTCTATACTCCTCCGCGCCATACATTTGCCCACATAAAGTTTCCAAAGCACCAGACATTCCCAACTGCAATGCAACACAACCGTTTCAAAACACACACGGTGAATGAGATTCACTTGGTACTCATTTGTAAAAGACTTTGTTTTTTAGAATTAATAATAACACACTCTTCTCTCTCTCTCTCTCTCTCACACACACACACACACGAAGACACATGATGTTAAGCACAGAACTTGAATAAGAGGACCTTTCAATCTCTCAACTTTCAACCCTTTGTACAGATCCAGTCTCAAAAGCAAGGTTGTCTACCAAACTGAACAACTAAGCACTAGTAAAAACAAATAGCCAATAGGATGCCACCCCAAAATCTAGTTAGATGAATTAATTAGTCACAGGACGAAGTAAATCAATTAAGAACTAATCAACCAAAATGATAGCCCATTTGTACTTTTTACATGTGATCCGGTTGACATGCTAATACTGGGTACTGATTAACTGGATCAAGGGCCCTCTCCCAAGAACCAGAATATAGCTTTCCAATGAAATAAAACGGGTTTGCAGTTATATGTATAGAAGATGTCATACTTGAATTATAATCCACACAAAAGCTAAAGATGGTAAGTGAAAAAAATGAGAGAAGTAAAAAAAAGGTGCAATGAACCAGAAAGAGAGAATAGAAGAGAGAGTTGTATTTACAAGGACGCTGAATCCGGTAACTTCAGCAAAAGAGGTAGCAATAGCAACCCCAGAAAAGGAGACTAGTATCCCGAGATGTCCCACCATCATGAGTGACACAACTTGTAGAAGGTATTGCGAAACTGTGACAGCCACCATTGGAGCCGCCATGGAGCTTATCCTCTTTAGCTCTTGGCAAAATGTACTCTCCAATGATGCCACTTCTTGTTCACCACTCTTTGTTAGCAGTGGTGCTGCCACCTCCTTAGTCATCTGTCTAGAGTTTGCCATATCTTCAAGAATGTTGAATGTTCATGCGAAAGATGTGGTGAGGAGATAGAGATATATATAGGAGCAAAAGTGCTGCTTTTTTTCCTCCTCCTCCTTTTACCAAAGAGTAGTGGCAGTTTGACACTCTAAAAAGTTGTGGAATGGGTTAAACTACCACTACTCTTTATTGGTGGTCAAACATGCTTCGCCACTGCGAACTTCAAATAAACAATTCATGCACATGAACCAAAAAATAAAACAAAAAAAGTACGTTTACACAAGTAGCCTGAGTGGAGCAAGAGTTGAGATCCATGGAGTAACTTTTCCATGAACTAAAGTTTTTATGAGTGATTTGGATTTGTAACGAAGACTAATTATTGACTAAACCAATCATTAGTTGATGAAGAAAATAGAAAAACAAGAAGGGTGATGTGATAATGGATGTGCATGCGGTGTACTATAAGACTGGGCGTCATGGAAATGGTAATAAAATAATGGAACGTATAAAGAGAAAGTGGCAAGACAACAATGCATTCTAAGACTTATGTCTGTATCCACTTTTAAGGTTAGATAAGAATTTTCAAGTCGTCACAAACCCATACCTAATTCCAATTTCTAAGTCATTTCAACCATCATTACTTTATATATGTTGTCACCATTTTTAAAGGCTTAAATTTATTCAAGTACCAAACCACATCATAAAAATAACTGAAATTTCAATTTAAAAAAAATATATATGTGAAGTTACATTAGTAATAAATTAAGAAGTGGGATGTTGGAATGAAGATACTATGTATCTTCTAAAACATGTAGATAACAGGATTACATTATAGTATTTTTATCATTTAACAAAAACATATTTAAATAAAATATTGAAAACTAAATTTCAAACGAACCATTTCGATGAATTTGCATTTGTTTGGAGCCCTGTTTTTTATGAGTAGCAGGTATGTTAAGTGGGTTGCTAATATTTCAAATTATTAAGAAAAATGGTTAAATAAGAATTTTTATCCACTTTATAGAGTTCAATGGAGTTATCCGTCTTATCATATGTTGATAATTGATATGTTAATAATTAAACTACTCATATTTTTAAATGTTTTTATCTTTGTTTTTCTTTAGTTTGATCTTATATTATGCTTTTATTTAGTTTAACTTTTTTTATTTAATGTTTTCTAGTTTCTCTTTAAAAAATTATTTTTTAGAGTTTATTATTTCGGGTTTTATTAAGTTGAACATAAATTTATTGTATTTTTTATTTTAGATGTAAATTTTTAATAAGTTGACTAGATTTAAAAAAAACGAAGAGAAATTTAAAAAGAAAATGATTAAGTTTTTAAGAGTGAAACACAAATAACTTGAGTTCTTTTTTTTTAAAATTATACTAAACATTTTATTTTTGAGTTATTTTTTATTTTTTTGACTCTTTACGAATATAAGTGTATTTTTTATCTGCAAAAGACATTAATAAAATCGAGGATAGAATTTTTAATACAACAATTAAAACAAAAATTATGATTATAAAAAACTTGAACGTAAAGAACACAAGTTTAAGATTTAAAACTAGTTCTGTTAAATATTCGAAATATGAAAGTTAAATACCTTTCGGATAAGGTATTTTGATTTCTATATACACATCCCAAAAATATGAATCATTCCTCACATGCATAATAAAATGAATAAAACATTTTAAATATGTCAAATAAATATTCTGAATATGAAAAATGACATATATCTTCCAAATACAAATAATGAATTATCTAAATTTTAGTTTCTTTATCATGCATAACTAATATCTAAACAAATGGTTTATATTCACTCATTTATTACTTTATTATTAATATATTATTTTTTTCGTATTTTTTTATAAATTAGCATATTCTTAACAGTAAAAATAAATTCCAATCTATTAATAAAAACTATTATGACATGTTTATTTGGATAATTATTTTAAAAGTTACCATTTCCATGCTATTTTCTTTTAAATAACAAATTGGCATGCACCAATAAAATGTGTTTACCTAAAAAACAATTCTCCACTCTTCACATGCATTTACCTTTTTGAAAGAAAAACGTGTGTTAATCTAGAAGGCTAAAATGGTCTTTCTGCTACATATACCATGTTTTGAAAAAAATATCACATAATTTAAAATGTAGAAGAACTATTTATACTGAAAAGTATTTCACATAAAAAATTATACTTTAAAATATTTTAATATGTTTTTAATCCGTAAATAAAAATGAATTTTGATTTTAATTCCTATATAAAAAATTGTCTTTTATTCTTATAAAATTAAAATATTTCTAATATTAGGGAACTATAGAAGTAGTTGTGTGATAAATATTATGTTAAGTGCCGCATAGTGTTGTAGAAATATATATCAACTCAAATATATATTGACAACTAAAATAGTAATTTAAAATTTGAGAAGAATAACAATCTCATAAATTTATTTTATATTGATTGAAATAAAAAATTATGTATTTTCTAAGAACTAAAAAAATATTTTAAATTTCAAGAGAATAAAAGCATCATCAAAATGAAAATGGAATTAAAAGTTATTTAAATTTTGATTAGTAATAGAAAAAACTTTGACAACACTATATAGTTGATATATAAATAAAATATTAATATGAATAGATGTATTTTTGTTTAGGTTGCATGTTGTGTTGCATATTTCCTTTCGAAGGAAAAAAACATTTGTATTAATCCAAAAGGATAACAGTGTGTAGCTCTTATATTACGAATGTGATGTGATGTGACGTTATAACCTTTTATCATCACATTATTTCAATTTCAAATTTTCAATTATTATTACTTACTTCCATTTCTTCTCCTAATCATCTCATTCATAGACATCTTTATAAGGATTTATAAACACTTACATTTCAAATTCCCAATTTTATTTATTACTTCTCTTTTTTTAATATTTTTAGTTTTCATTTCAAATTATACTTTAAAATATATAGTAAATTGTGGAGTCTAAAAACATTGTAATAATAACCACAAAATAATTTAAGAAACTTTTTCAAAAAGAAAATCTATTGAATATGTGTTAAGTGGCCACCTCTTCTCACAATTGTGACTTTATACAAATATCCTATTATTTTTGTTTTCACTTTCATATTATATAATATATATATATATATATATTTCAACTTACTAATATTGTTTTTTATGAAATTCATTATTTTTTTATTGTATAAGAATACGTGAAGTTAAAAATGTCTGAAAATATAAGAGAACATTTTTTTCTTATTTATTATTAATATATTATTAACCGAATTAATCTTAATATGAAAGTTAAGTATAAATTTAATGTCCATAATTTTCTTTTTAAATCTGAAGCTCCATTTATTAATGAATAAAATTTTGATCTTAGTTTTTGTTTGAAAATAAACAAACAATGTAAGCTTTGTTAATATAGCTCTAGTTTAAAATAAATAATTTTTTATTTTAGTTCTTATAGATTTTTCTAATTCCTGTGAAGTTAATAATAATCATAATAATAATAATTTTATATTCATTGTAATTATAGCTATTTTATATGTTAAATAAAAGTCATTATCAAATATTATATTTATGAATATTTTAATTATTATTGTATTTTAAACGTAATATTTATTATATTTAAAAAATATATTTATTTTTTTTATAAATATTTATTAAACTTATTTATATTTTAATTGTAACGAAAATATAAGTCCGGATTTGATTATATAAAAACTACATTGGGACTATTTTTCAATGTCGAAAAATCCATATTTGTAAAAAAAAAAAACATATTAGTGTAAATAAATAAATGAAAAGTGAAGAATGTTAGGTTAATAAATTTATTATGTTTTGATATTTAAAACTAATTTGAATAGGAAAATGTCTTCTCCAAGCACATGAACCATGTCACACTTAACACATAAGACAAATACATTTGATATAAAAACTTATAATAACATAAAGTAATTCCTTGGAGAAAGAAAGAGCCCAGAATCCTGGGTGAGGTTATCCATGCGGAGAAGAAAAGAGGGCTGGGCCGGCCCAGGAGGAGGGTCTAAATGGGCTGTTTGAATGATGGTGATGAGTGGGTAGAGAAGAAATAGAGGAAGGCGTTGACGAAATGATGTGAATGATTGGATTCCGTGCTTAGAATGGAAATGGTAAGAGCGAGGTTAGAATACTCAGAACAAGAGAAGAGCCCCTCCAAGTGCTGCATTTTTCCCATTTTCAAATTTTGAAGAAGATGACTATTACTCGGAATTGAGAGAATCCAAGGGTTCGCAATGGTGTGGGAGGGAGTCATGGAACTCACTAAGTGGGCGCAGGAGAAGAAGACCGACCCCCTCCTGTGGTCAATTCAGGTCAGCGCCGCCCTCAACTCCGCCGCCGTCTCCCTCCCTTCCGTCGACCTCGCCCACCGCCTCGTCTCCTACATCTGCTTCGACAACCACGTCCCCCTCGCCTGGAAGCTTCTCGACAAAGCCATGTCTGTCAGGATCCTCCCTCCCTTGCTCGCCCTCTCCCTCCTCTCCACCCGCGTCCTCCCCCACCGCCTCCTCCACCCCGCCGCCTACTCCCTCTACATCGACCTCCTCAACCGCCACGCCTTCTCCCTCTCCTCCCACCTCCACTCCCCCAATTACCCCAAAGTCATGGCCTCCATCCACCACTCCCTTCGCTTCTCCCAGGCCTTCTCCTCCCACGACCCCCAACCCGGCCTCGTTCTCGTCCACTTTCTCTTCACTGTCGTCTCGCAGTTGCTCGAAGCTTCCTTGGACGACGAAGGACTTCTCCAGCACAAGCCCCGATGGATCGCCCGATTCCCCGATCCCGATGTCGACAACATGCTCCTTGATGCCTCCCCCAACCACACCAAAGACACCTTGCACCGCAAAAACACTGCCATGGCTATTGAGACCATTTCTCGCTTCCTTCACCACAAAGTCACTTCAAGAATCCTCTCCCTGGTTCAGCGAAACATGTAAATCACTCCTTTTAGCTACCACCTTCGTATTATCCTCATACACCGCCAAACCCTGTTATTATACACAGCTCATTAGCCACTGTTGGAACTTGGATGGATTCATTCTGTTTTCTCATTGGAATTGCAGTTCTACTAATTATGCTGATTCTGATTGCGGAACAGTCACAAAAACACCTTAAGAACTCTGTTTGTTTTTGTTTCTCTGACTCGGTGGATGTTTATTTGCAGGCCAGCGCACTGGGGACCTTTTGTTCACCAGCTTCAGCGGCTTGCCGCGAACTCGATAGTGTTGAGGAGCTTGAAGCAGGTCACTCCCGAGTCGCTTTTGCCTTTGAATTTTAACTCCGCTCCCGGGATTAAGGGTTTGTCTTCTGAATGGAAATCAACACCTAAGCTGGAACTCAATGCTGTCATGGCTGGCTCTTGCGCTGTTCAATCTTGTAATGATAATTGGTCTTCTCTTTGGCTTCCTATTGATCTTATCCTTGAGGATGCAATGGATGGAAATCACGTGGCAGAAGCTAGTGCTGTTGAAGTTCTTACTGGTAAGCAGAAGTTTCAGTCGCGCAATGGTTACTGGACATAACCTGTATCTAGCGCTGATAATTTTATTTTCATGCGTTGTTGAACTGCTTGGTTGAAGTGATTGTCGGCTTATTTCAGGGTTGGTTAAGGCTTTGCAAGCAGTTAACGGTGCTGCATGGCACTGTGCTTTTTTAGGTTTATGGATTGCAGCACTGCGGCTAGTTCAAAGGGTAAGAGTTGATCCAACGAAAATTAATTAACTAGAATTTGCTGTAGGAGATTATTTCTTCCATGTGGGGAAAGGGAAATTCCTGAAAGCAAATGCAGACTAGTAATTTCATATTTTGGACACGGACAAACTCTTTTTGTGTGTGTGTGTGTGTTAGAGAGAGAAACTGTTTGATGAACTTAGCGAGTGTAAGATAAGATGTAGTCACCAATAGAACGTAAGATGTTGCGGCATATCTGTTATATTTTTATTTTGTTGGTCGGTTTACATTTAACGGATTTACTGGTTCTTTACAAATGCAATTAGTGACTGTAATTGTGGATGCTATTGGACTCTGTTCACTTGTTCTAAGACGTACATATTCCCCCATTTTTTAGGAGAGGGATCCAAGTGAGGGTCCAGTGCCTCGCCTTGATACCTGCTTGTGTATGTTATTGTGCATTACAACCCTTGTAGTTGCCAACCTTATTGAAGAAGAGGAAGGGGAACTCATTGAAGAAGCTGAACGTAGCCCTACAAATCAAAGGATGGACAAACAGGCTTTGGGAGAGCGTCGTGGGGAATTGGTTATCAGCTTACAGCTATTGGGTGATTATGAAGATTTACTTACTCCACCACAATCTGTTATCTGGGGGTCCAATCAGGCTGCTGCCAAGGCTACTTTGTTCGTGTCAGGACATAGTGGATACTTGGAATATACGAATGTGAATGACTTGCCCACCAACTGTTGTAAGTAATTGCTCTTACGATACGAAACTCTAATGGTGTTTGGTTTGGTTATAGAAAGAACTCACAGCTGGAGGCCCTAAATTAAATAAAAAAAACGGACGACTTGAGAAACATTTGTTCACTTGTATCTTTGTACAGTTATAACTAACATGAAAGGAAATTTCATGATTAACAAAATGACAATGTAGGCCTTCTAAAGAGTGCAAACAGGCAATATAGATCAAATACGGTCTGCTTGCATTTATCCTGTTAATTGTTCCTTAATAAGTTTCAAGGCCATGCAACTTGACCTTCACTCAATCTCTATCATGCTCCTGATATTTTTGTTGTCAATGATAAAGTTTTCTGTTTTCTTCTGATTATTTTGCTCTCAGTTGTGGTGGTCTCATAAGGGTATTATTGTGTTTGTCTTGGACCCCTGATATATCTCTCTGGTTTGAGATTGATAGCTCGTCATATGTTTTCTTGCAGCTGGTAACTTGAGACATCTGATTGTGGAGGCTTGTATTGCAAGGCATCTGCTTGATACCTCAGCGTATTTCTGGCCTGGTTATGTCAGTGCACCTTTCAATCAGCTGCCTCATAGCATTCCTAACCATTTACCTAGCTGGTCAGCATTAATGAAGGGGTCACCACTGACTCCTCAATTGGTTAATGTCTTAGTTGCAACTCCTGCTTCTAGGTATGCTGCTACCTCATTTATCATTTCTGCTGTCATACATTGCATGTGCTCTGTAGGAGTTTGCTATTTCCACATGGCAAAGCAACAATGACAACTGACAAATTATTATCTTGTCTAGTTTTTTATTTCACTTTCTCGTTTCCTTTTCAGTTTCTCCATGATAATCTAAATTTTTTCTAAAGTATTTATCCTGCTGTCTATCTCCCTGCCCCCATCCACCCCCCAAGAAGGGAAAAACCAGACTTTTATAGTTACAGAAAATTGCGTTATTATGATTTTCTTTTTATTTATAGTTATCTTTAATGTGGTTTGGAAAATACATAATAACATAATTTTAATATTGAAAATACCATAGATACACTGCATATATTATTAAAGAGTTGTTAAGGATTACCTTTTCTTAATTCAACTTGGGCAGGGTAGTAACAAGTCTATTGGTTTATCACTCCCATCCAATGTATCTTGGATAAAGGTGCTTATTTCATTTGGTTGAGAAAATAGAAAATTACTTGTCTCAGAGGCAAATTAGAAATGCATACGTAGATATTAAATAGAGACACACATTCAAAGTATGTATGAATGTGTTTTGAACGTGGTAGCTGTCTAATTGGCTGTAGTATGCTTAATACCTGGGCTTCAGTTACACCTTTCTGTTTCCTGAAGTTTGGGGTATCAGATGCTCTATTTTGTATATTTACTAGTGGTAATGCAACTGAATTTAAGCTCGTGGATGTAATGGAAGCTTAGCAGAGATTGAGAAAATATTTGAATTTGCAATCAATGGCTCGGATGAAGAAAAGATATCTGCTGCTACCATTCTTTGTGGGGCATCTTTAGTACGTGGTTGGAATGTGCAGGTGATCCCAACACCATTTCCATTTTATTTTCTTTTTTGCTTTATTCTTAATGATTCGTTTTGTTTACTTCCCCTTCCTTTTCCCTTTTTTAATTTTTACTTTCATGATTATAATGATTATCTTTGGCTGCAGGAACATATCGTTTTTTTCATTGTAAAGATGCTTTCACCTCCAGTCCCTCCTAAATATTCTGGGTCAGAAAGCTATTTGATCAGCCATGCTCCTTTGTTGAATGTCCTTCTAGTTGGAATTTCATCTGTAGACAGTGTTCAGATATTCTCCCTACACGGTGTGGTATGTTCTGATTTAATATAGCAAGTGGTGTACATTCTTTTTCCACTCTAAAGGAAAAGGAAACTAATACGAATGAGATAAATGTTTTTGAGAACAACCCTCACCTATGCATACAGACAAGGAAAAATTGTGTCATTCAATTTTAAGGTCCTATCAATAAAAAACAATTTTAATTCCTTTTCTTTCCAGAGAAAGGATTTGTTAATAACTCTTAAAATTTGGGCCTAGGGTCTAACTTAATCCCATAAAACTAGCTTGCAAGAAAAAAATTATCCAAACATTATAAGGATTATATTGAACATATCTCTAGTCAACATGTGGTTTCAACATCCCACCGTTGATGCTTAAGACTAGACATCTAGAATGTGGACAAATGTGGGTGGCCCAATAACGACACCCCTTCATGCATAGGAATAGACAAATGAGTGACCCAATGAAGGATCGATAATAAATTCTGATATCATTATATAATATGTGCTCAAGGCCCCTAACCCAAATCCTAGAAAACTGGTTTTTAAGGTGAAGACTGTCCACTTAGGATATCAACGTATAATTACATTGATCATATCTCTAGTTGATGTTGGGTTCCAATATGTTTCTTCACACTTAGGATAGAGTGAAGACAAATGTTGGTTGCCCAATAACATCACCCATGATGCCTAGGAATAGACATTTAGAGTGTAGACAAATATGGGTGATCCAATAACAAATCTGGGACATGCTTTAATACCATATTAGAATTAAAGTTTAGGGCCTAACTCAGGCCTCAAAATCAATTTATTAGGTGAGGATTGTCAAAGCCTTATATGAACTACATTGTTCCCTTCCCTAGTCAATGTGGAGTTGCAATAATTACTATCGCAGCTTTTGATTTGTTGCCCTATTCTATGCAGTCATTTTACTTTTGGACAAATATGGGTGATCCAATAACAAATCTTTCAGGTTCCGCTGCTTGCTTCTGTTTTGATGCCAATATGCGAAGCTTTTGGATCATCTGTTCCTAATGTCTCGTGGACTGCTGTTACGGGTGAAAAACTCACTTGTCATGCAGTGTTCTCTAATGCATTTATTCTCCTACTGAGATTATGGCGGTTTAATCATCCACCTGTTGAGCATGTGATGGGGGGTGCAGCAACTCCAGCATTAGGATCACAGTTAGGTCCTGAGTACCTTTTATTGATTCGGAATTGTATGTTGGCATCCTTTGGGAAATCACCAAGAGATCGAGTAAGTTGTAGAAGATTTTCAAAAATGATAACTTTTTCTTTAGAGCCTTTATTTATGGAATCCTTTCCAAAATTAAACATTTGGTATCGACAACACCGAGAATGTATTGCGTCCACCTGCTCTACTCTTGCACCTGGAGGGCCAGTTTCTCAGATTGTTGAAGCACTACTAAGCATGATATGCAAGAAAATAAATCGAAGTGCTCATTCATTGACGCCTACAACTTCAGCAAGCAGTAACTCATCTTGCTCTTCACTGGATGATGCTCTGATGAAACTCAAAGTGCCTGCATGGGACATCCTTGAAGCAACTCCATTTGTTCTTAATGCTGCCCTTACTGCTTGTGCTCATGGAAGACTCTCTCCTCGTGAATTGGCTACAGGTTTGCCCTGTTCACTCGTATATATTGAAGCCTTTTTTTTTTAATTTTCTTTTATCATTATGTATCATAAATAACTGTTTCAGGATTTACTGACTGAGGCTTTCATGCTTTAAAATGTGAGAATGTCAGAGCTGTGGACTAAAGATGTCCTGTGACAGGATCAAATATTAAACAGGATTCATGATTCTCGGAATAACTTAGCAAGTGAAGAGATTGAATAGAAGTGTTTTTCTTATAAAAATGATATTATTTCGTCTCATTCACTTGATTGTCATTGTCCACTTGTCAGTGAAATAAATACAGTGTTTGCCAGGAGTTGGGAAGATAGTTAGGAAAGTTATTATAATTAGTTAGCTGGAGGAGTTAGTATTTAGAGGGAATTTGCAAGGTAAATAAATGGAGGAGGATGCAAGAGAAGAGGTACTCTCTCTCGCTTGTCAAACTAAAATTGAGAAGGATGTAAGAAAAGACTTGGACATGTTTGTTGCCCAGTTGCTACATTGCTCCCAAATCCAGATAGGTTTGTTGTGCTCACTAGTCTTGTAGTTTGTGTACTCCAAGTATGGACATGTATGGAGTGCATGCGAATTGTTTGACAAAATCGCTTGTAATGTAGAAGTTCGCAATTAAGCTAAAAAACCATAAAATTATCAAAAGATATTAGAAGATATTTTTTTTAAAACTTCATCTTACTAGTATCTTATCTTCAAAGATGAAAGCTAGGCCAAATGCTAGGTAAATCCATGCTTCTTTAAGTTGTCATAGATTAACTTATTGGAATAAATGAATTAATATAAAAGTTGTAAGTTTGGGAATTCATTGAAGTGGTTGCCAATGTCTAATTCTTTAATTTTTTCTAAGGCTGTTTACTTAGTAAATTGACTTTTATCTAGGTCTCAAAGATCTGGCTGATTTTCTCCCGGCAACTTTGGGAACCATTGTAAGCTACTTGTCAGCTGAAGTAACACGTGGCATATGGAAGCCTGCTTTTATGAACGGAACTGATTGGCCTAGCCCTGCTGCAAATTTATCTATCGTTGAGCAACAAATCAAGAAAATTCTAGCAGCGACAGGTGTCGATGTCCCTAGCCTTGCTATAGGTTTGTTAATTTTACCTTCTTTCTTTAGATGAATTCCTCTTTATAAGTTCCATTTATCCTTTCATGGGCGATTATTTCAGCATTTGTCATTTTCTCCCTATACACCAACTAACTTGTAATGTTCTACATATTCATAGTTGTTTTTCGGAAGTAGCTCGTGGGTGATAGATAAATTCTCAATTAGCTATGGGCTATATGATTGACATAGAAATATCAACTGGTTGTCTCCAGTTTTTGACGGACCGTGTTTTCATTTTCTGTTTGTATGAACATCAGCCAAATGAACTGAACATTTTCTATTTATGTTAGAAATATGAGAAATGTCCAATGATATCATCTTTAGAGTATTTGAGTATCTTTGATGATGTCATAGGACTTGTATATTCTTTTATATTTTATGATTTGATTTCTTATTTAATTAGGATCTCTATAATCATAGGGTTATTTAATTAGAATCAAAGTTATTAGAATATGATTTGTAGCCATATCACGTCTATAGGAATAAAATTTTCTATAATTTTTTGTATCTATTGTAATTATCTTGTATAAAATGGACTCCTTTGTGTGGACCAGACACAGTTTTCAGCATCTCTTGTATCTTTTTTCTCTTTCAACAAAATCGATCAGCTAATGCTACTTCTTTAACTGCTGCAAGCAGATGGGAATGCTCCAGCTACACTTCCTTTGCCATTAGCTGCTTTTTTGAGTCTCACGATAACATATAAACTGGATAAATCTTACGAGCGCTTTGTTGTTTTGGCTGGACCATCTTTGATTGCCCTTTCTTCCGGTTGCCCCTGGCCATGTATGCCCATTGTTGGTGCTTTGTGGGCTCAGAAGGTGAAGCGTTGGAGTGACTTTTTTGTATTCTCTGCTTCTGCAACTGTCTTCCACCACAGCAGGGATGCTGTAGTTCAGCTCTTACGAAGTTGCTTCACTTCCACCCTTGGACTTGGTTCTGCTTGTATTCATAACAATGGTGGTGTTGGCACCCTCCTTGGTCATGGATTTGGTTCTCACTTCTACAGAGGGATCACTCCGGTTGCTCCTGGGTTTCTCTACTTACGAGTTTACCGGTCTATTAGAGATGTCATGTTCTTGACAGAAGAAATCGTATCCCTTTTAATGCTTTCAGTTAGAGACATAGCTAATGGTGGGTTGCCCAAGAGTGAAGTGGAGAAGCTAAAGAAGACCAAGTATGGAATGAGATACGGACAGGTTTCTCTTGCAGCATCAATGACACGTGTAAAGCATGCCGCTCTTCTTGGGGCTTCGTTTCTTTGGATATCTGGTGGTTCAGGTTTGGTTCAATCTTTGATTACAGAAACTCTACCTTCCTGGTTTTTATCAGCGCAAGGGTCAGAGCAGGAAGGGGTAGAACCTGGAGTTGTGGTGGCTATGCTGAGAGGTTATGCACTTGCGTGTTTTGCTGTACTTGGTGGGGCGTTTGCCTGGGGTATCGACTCTTCATCACCGGCATCAAAACGACGACCGAAGGTTCTTGGGATTCATTTAGAATTTCTTGCAAATGCACTGGATGGAAAAGTATCTCTCCGGTGTGATTGTGCAACCTGGCGTGCGTACGTGTCTGGCGTTATGAGCTTGATGGTGAGCTGCACACCACTGTGGATCCAGGAACTTGAAGTGGGTATATTGAAAAGAATGAGCAACGGATTAAGACAGATGAATGAAGAAGACTTGGCTCTGCGCCTATTAGAGATTAGAGGGACAAGCGTGATGGGTGAGGTAGCTGAAATGATCTGCCAAAGTAGATAATAACGGATTTTGATACTCATTTCAGGGGGAAATGGAACTTCATTTGCTAGTTGCTACCATTTCTGTACATAGCAATGTAAATTTCATAATTTTGTATTATCCCATTGAATTTAGAGCAGTTACGTTTAGGTAGCAGTATGAACCTTTGATCATACTATGTATTACAGCAAATATTCTCCTATGTGTACTCGTAGCATTTACAGATTGATGAACATTTTTTTAATACCTTTTCCCTTAAAAAGCACTTGGTTATACATTTATCAGCAGCAAGTTTTCAGTTTTTTTAAGGAGATATAAATCATTATAAAACAAAGGTTATGAAATATGTTTTAAGAGTATTCCTACATTGAATATGTTAATATAACAAATTTAAGGCTCAAAATTTTAGATAAAATTTAAAATCTTAAATATGATTAGGGTTATATAAGTTAAATATTATTTTTTTACTAAAACTCGCGTTTGTATCATATTGAAATGTGAATAATATATCATAAAGTCTTAAAGTTAATATAATATATTAAAATTTATAAAAGATAAATTAAAATCACATAGAAATTATTTTATTGTTTTTAAATTGAAATTTTACTTTTTGCAATTAAAGAATAAATTGAGTGAATTAAGTCTAGTTTAAGATGATTATTAGATTTTGACACTTTGATCTTCGAAAATAATATTTTATATTACGAATATTTTATATTAACAGTTAGATACTTTGAGATTAATCAAAGTTATGGAAAAAAATAAATAATAGAAGTCAAATAATACACCCTAAACGCGTAAACGTAAGAAATATAGTTTCTTTTGATTTTTACTTTCATAATTGAAAGCTTTAATAATTGTTTTCTGACAATATCATTATCTAACTTCACATTCCTCCTTCAATCAGGTAAACAGAACTGAGTCATTTCAATTAAATCTTGAAATACATATTAAAAGATATGCATCTAACTATAAAACCAATATCATACTCCAGAACCAAACGAGTATCATTAAATTTCGCTCACAATCCTAACCAAAATCCTATAATAGAATTGAAGTTTTCTGCAATGAAATCCGACAATTGAAGATAAGAATAGCCTAATAACACTGCGTGTCTAATGTCTTGAATTAGTTTTAGTAATACATACAATTCCAATCACAATGAAGAAAAAAAATCCTAAAAATAATTAATGTCGTGTACGTAACTGGAAAACATGGAAATGTCCCATAATCACAAGAAAGCCATAATCTGAATTTTGTGGTGGAGAGAAGTATTCTCCATTTGAGGCCTTCTGATTATGATCTTGCACACACTGGTTCTTCTGCTATGGTCTCAAGCAAAGGTTTCTTTGACCTGCTGAAGGACAACCTGTGCATGAACTCGGGGCTAGAAAACTCTTCAATCTCATCAAACTTTAACTTGGCCTCCTCCACTTCTTTCTCAGGAACAACTCTCACTTTTGCAGTGACCCTTTTGGCAGTGAGTAACAAGGCACCCATGTCGGATGGTGTGACCACAGAGTTAAGCCTCTTCATGGGATGCATCACATAAACGTTGCCACACTCGAGCTCCTCATCCGCGTTCAGTGCACAAAACCTTCGTCCAATCTGTAGAGACCGAGTGTTCACCACAAAGAAGCTTGGCATCTCAAGCATGAGTTCTGCTGCTTTAACTCCTTCTTCAAACTGCTCAATCTCCCCACTCGGGAATATCACCTTTATGCCTCTCCAATGCTTGCTTCCTGCTGTTGATAGAGTGCAAGAGATGTAGTTCCCCATCTTCAACTTTGCTTGTTTGCTTGTGTATGTATGTATGTATGTTTGTTTATGAGGCTTTCAACTTTCAATGCATGAGATGAGATATGTATTTGTGTGCATGTATATATATAAACGAGATACAAGAGGAGATGTGATGTGAAGTAGTGCAGTTAGAAATTTGAGATTCAAAGGAGGCAGTTAATTAAATGCACACAGGGTTGACATTGTAATAGAGTCCGCGTTAGGATGAAAAGCAGTGGCAAAAAGAAGTTTCAGTGGCATCTTCGTGTAGTTTGTGATAAGTTGTTTACTTATTCTTTTATATATTTAGAGACGGAATAAGCTTATGATCTGTAGCCATGACAATGTACGCGTGAAACCCAAATGCAATAATATTCCTTATTATTATTATTATTATCGTTATTATTGTCACGTCACAGGTGGTGTGCATTATTCCTTCACCACAGATGACAAATCCCATTATCTGTAGTGCCTTCACCACAAAATAAGGAACTGACTTTATTTATTATATATGTTTGGAAGCAAAAAGTTTGATCAAAATGCATGTGAATTGTAGGAATTGACATTTTGTAAAACACCAGCTACGATACGAAGCTTTGCGTGACATTATTATTAGCGGTGACCGTGTCGGTTAGCTTGTGTAGATAAGTCATTAACAATATTCATCATATCATTTGCTGCTAGCTTCTATTGTTATTTTTTAATCAATAATTGGACATGTTTTTCCATCCAATATACCCTGTCAATTGCAGGGATCTATGAACTCATATTCATGATTACTTACACCATTGGGGTCATAAGTTATTTTAGATTGGCTTCATTCCTTTAGCATTATTTTTCTCCTAAGTTTTGTGTATGTGATGATGGCAAATCTCATGCTGCCTTCTTAAGTATTCAATTATTTTGCTTAGTTTGTTCATGAGTTGATTCCCAAAGACTTGATGTGCTAAATCATTAAGTATCTACAACGGAAAGTTGAGTAGAAGCAATAACAGTTGCAGATAATTCTCCACATTTTCCAATTCTCCCACCGTTGTGTTCTATACAAGATAATGTAAAAAATGACTTGCAAGATGACAATCTACACGCAGTAAGAACACAAAATTAAATAAAGACTGTTGCCAAGCACTTTTTTGATCCATTCATCTTCATAAACCAGAAAAATGGTTCAATTCATCAATTTTCAACTGATTTTAAATCGATACAGGTAAAACGACATCAGAGTTCAGAACATTACCATATTTTTCTTTGAAAGAGCACAGTACTGTTTGCAGATATTCACTATGAAACAACATAAGTGAACTCAAAATTCTTCCGGATCAACTGTTCTAGAGTAAAAAGAATTCTCGATCACCTTTTCTATAATAAATTTGTTTTTCCCTGTCAATCATTTCAAAATTTATAACAGATATATACTTTAGGATAATCCAATCTAGAATTGTCAACCTTAGACTTAATTACAGAATGTAATAAATTCAACATTCTTGGAAAACTAAACCAAAAACTAATACGAAAAAAAAAAAACAGAAATACTATAATTTTTTATAGGGAGTGTCACGAAAAGTATGGAGGTGCAACCCATATTCTACAGTAGTCAAACGTTTTAGTGGGTTACTTTCTTAATTGATTGAAATCGAGGCCACGAAACGTGCGTCCAAATGCACTATAAATAGTTAAACATGGTATCAATAAACTGTAAACACAATATATACATCTTCCCATTGCAAACAAATCACGAGTCCCATAATTCTCTACATTCTTCCTTGTTATTAGCACTTGTTATTTTCCTTTAAAATATTCCCCTAAAGTAATTTTTTATTACTTTCCATTTATTTCAAATGGGCTTCTGTGTCCTTAGAATATCTTTTCATAGTCTAACAACTACATCAAGAAACATGACTCACTTTACAGTGTCGACTATTTCCTTACAATAAATATTCCTCTTATTTTTAACCAGCTCCTTATCTGAAGAACGAGAATGCTTCATTTTTCGCTGAACTTGGTAACCGATCCACGAACTCTTTGCTTCAATACAATACACGACTCATACAGTAAATCACATTATAAATGATGATCTAGTAATAATAATCAGGGTAGCCACGAACCAATTTGATCTAATATAAACCGTAAAAAGTAAATAAATTGCCAAAATTTGAAATACAAAAACATAAAGCTTTTTTCATTTAATTAAATAATATTTCAAGCCCAACTTTCAAATTTGGTCCGATACAAATTAAATTTAATTAAATGAAAAACTTTGGAATTGTTTCCTAAGAAAATAACAGTTCTTTCTAATTTATTGAATGTTCAAGTACAAGAACAGGGTATGTCAATCAGAACTACAGAATGTTCAATGCGCTACCATATTAACGTGCAAAACAAGGCTATGTCTGCTGTTCGACAGCTTTGAAAAATTATGACTGAGAAACTGTGAACTCAAGATGTAAAACCATAATTTTATGTGGGATCGGCAGAGAGCACCAGAACAAGTAATACAGTCTAACAGAAATTATTTATGTTTTCCTCTACAGAGCAAAATTTTTAACCAAATCCTGTACCTCATCGCGGGATCAATATCGGAACATACATGTTTAAATATTATTAGCTAGTGAGCAAAAGCCTTAAAACCAAAGCAAAGCTCTCACAGGGTTTCCTCCCCCGAATAGACAGAATCTCCTTCTACTCACGCACCTTGAGCGACTGTCTCAGATGCATCTGTTTCTTGCCTAAACAATGTAGATGGTCAGTCATACTGTTAAATCAATCAAACGTAAATTCAACTAAACTCTCATACACGAAAAACATGATGGGAATTTAATCCACAATTTTATTCTCAATTGTTTGAGAGCATTGGAGGGGTGTTCAGTCAGGATAGGACGCCGCAAAGCCCAAAAGGAACTTGACTGATCCTGAAGTTTATAGGTATGAAGACATAATAATTTTAGGTAGGTGAGGTAAGAAATACTTTAGGTTGAACACATTATCGTATAAAATGGAGAAATTTAACACTTTCAATTCACTAAAAATGCCACATTACTAGAGACATGTCAAAGTAATATAAGCCTATATTAATACACTTTAATCCCAATTCCTGTCATTACAGCATGATTAAAACAAGAAAAACATAATATATACAGTAACACGCCACTAACTAAACTACAATATTTTATACAATTTGATTAAACCCTTAAACTAAAGGGCAATGATTTTCGTTTCAACAATACATAATTGGAATCTAGAATAAGATAGGTAAAGAGTATCCAAAAAGGTACAGGTTTTACCTTGCAATTCCTTCCCCAACTTCCATTCTGAGAAAGTTCACAACCCTCACAGATGAACCCACCTCCTTGGACAGATTATCCAGCACCGCCTGCAAAGAAAAATGAAAGATACTAGAAAATCAATTATGAAACAAACAGATTGGCTCCAAGATGGAAACACAAAAATTAGCAAATACACATCTCTAGAATATGCACTGTGCGGTTCCAGTAAATATATTTTTAACGCTAGTCAAAGGCACAATCTGGAAGCTTATCATGAAATTCTACATCTGGATTGTGATCCTGGGATACAGAAAAATGCTTACTGGCACTGCAAACAACCTTTATTTGCTGATTAGTGTCCAGAAAACATACTAAGGCCAGCCTAAATAGAGTTTGAAACTTTGAATGGCTACCCACAGTTCTATATCGCATATTTGCTTGGAAGAAATTCTCACAGATTCCCAGGAGCAAATATAGGTTTCTCATTTCCTACTTATTATCATAGACTCAAAAGTGAAGGAAACATCATTATTTAGAGATGATTTGGATTTTATTGGGGCATGTGGGCTATGTGTAAGTTCAAATTTTAAAAAAAAAGTTTCAACCATAAAAAGCAATAGGATTCCAATAATATGATAAGTAGTCTGGCATTTCCAAGAAAGACAAGTGCACCTCTCTTTCTCCTTTTTCAACAGTGAAGACATCATAATTGTCACTTTTCACCAAATTCTCAAGTTAAGGTGGTCTACAACTCGACGAAGGGGCTGTTTACAAATTTCTGAATCTCT
This sequence comes from Lablab purpureus, assembly GCA_030347555.1. Taxonomy (NCBI): domain Eukaryota; kingdom Viridiplantae; phylum Streptophyta; class Magnoliopsida; order Fabales; family Fabaceae; genus Lablab; species Lablab purpureus. The sequence goes on from CM059257.1 coordinate 32,587,646, forward strand.
CATATCAAACATGGTACAGAATAATGAATGCATTTGCTGCCAGAATAACCTTACAAAGAATTATAAACACCACAACATATACTCCACTGACAACACATGGATAAAGCCCTCTCTCATCAATCAAAAATAACTACACTGATCAGATAAATATAGCCATCATAATTTCAACTCTGACATGAATCACAAATGAATCCGTTTCAATTCACAGAAACACGACATACCTTCACATTCATAGTGTCATTCATGATAAACTTTTGGTTCATAAATACAACATCCTCGAAATACTTCCGTAGTCGTCCTTCAACCATTTTCTCTATGGCCATCTGAGACTTACCAGAGGACTCTGCCTGAAATAATTAAACCTCAGTAAGAGTTTAAATTTTCAGTTTTTCTATTGTTCCCAGCAGAGGGCTCATTCATCTAAAGTCATTAATTTACATAGTACTTAAATAAATGGCAAATTTTCAAATAATTCTTAAAGACCAAAACATACAGAAGCCTACGCAAGTCTATACTAACTACAATTCATATATTCAGGACAGGCCTGTGCTTGAGTCCAAAAAGAAACCAGCCTATACCTGAGATTTAAGAATTTCCCGCTCATTTTCCAAAGCATCTGAAGGCACAAGTTCCTTTGTTAAAAATAATGGCTTTGCTGCCACTACATGCATGGCCAATTCCGACCCAACACGCTGTAGAGCTTCCACTTGTGTTTTACCATTATCTACTTCAAGGGACAAAATTCCAGCAATGCGACCCAAACCTAATCAAACAGGAGAGAGTCAGGATCCTTATTGGGTTAAGTTTGTGGGTGCCACAAATAATTTGGTACTCAGCACAACATATTGTAAAACAAAATGATACTGATTTCCTTTGAACCACTTCATGCATGTAAAATACACACGCTGCCCAACTGTTGACATGCAATGCAAGAGCAGCAAAACAGTTCTAAGAGAGAAAGTAAAAGGAAGAAAAGTAAGAAGTGGAATGAATTTTTACCCGGTTGGGGACTGGTATGAAGATATGTAGATATAAAACCGTTGGGTGATGTAGGCAAGACATAACCTCTTCTAAGCCTCACATTCTCCCCCATCATGGCAGCCACTTCAGTAATTGCATTTTGAACGGTTGTTTCTCCGCTGATCTTTGGATGCTCAAGATTCAACGTCGTGTCCTGGCAAATGCAAGCGATGATTTAAATAAACACACACTATAATAACATTGTAGCTTGCGTTGATTTCAGCGAACGAGAAAACTCAACTCAATTGTACAAGTGCTTTCGAAGAAATTTTTTGCTACAACATTGAGAGAGTTATGTAACCTACCTCCAAAGATTGAGGTCCAACATGAAAGACAGAAGAAGAAGAAGAAGCGTTATCGAGAGACAAAGCTTGCCTTGCTAAACATAATGCCTGTAGATTGAAGAAAATAGGGGTAATTGTAATTGTAATAGTAATAGTAATTGTAATGAATTAGGTTAGGTAACAGGAATGTGAAGTGACAAACCAAGTGTTGAAAAATGTCGTTTCGGGCAACAAAATCGGTCTCGCAGTTGAGTTCGACGAGAGCGACTTTGGTGGGGCTTTGGGCGAGGGCGAGCAAACCTTCGGAGGCGGTTCGAGAAGATTTCTTGGAAGCCAAAACTTTTCCCCTTTTTCTGAGTTCCTTCTGAGCAGCTTCAATGTCCCAATTGGAATCCACCAGAGCAGCTTTCACGTCCTTAATAGGAGCGCTTGTTCTCTCTCGCAATTGCTTTATCAGATTCACGTTCTCAGACGCAGAACTAGAAGAATATAAACGATTCCGGCTTATAAACACACAGACACGTTTTGCGGCTCCATACAAAGCCATAGCGATTCCCACTCAGAAACAGAAGAAACAGAAGAGCAGAGCAGGTGGTTGACGAAATGTCTATGTCCCAACTACGCGCACACACACACACACTATGCTAGGGCTCCCTCACTTACGCGTACAAACCAATTCTCTCTCTCTCTCTCTCTCTCTCAGGTTTTACAGAATAACTTATTTTATTCCAATTTTTTTTCTATATAATATACTTCCTCCTTTTAAATTTTCACATAATTGTTAGACTTCAATATTAAAAAAAATTACTTTTTTAACTTCTTATTTTTTTACCATTTCCCTTCTTTAACATACTTTTTATGATCTTGCCACATTAACAATATTTATAAATTGAAATATTCAAATTAAAATCTATTTTAGTAATTTAATTCTCATTAAAATAAAACAAACAACAAATGTGAATTATATTTCTTAGGGAAGTTATTGATAAATTATTATGAATTTTAAGCTTTTTTATGTTAAAAAAACCTCATACTATACTATAAGAAAAATGGAGAGAAAAAATAATAAAAGATGTTGCACTTTTAGTCTGCCCGTTTTTAATACTGAAAATTTTCATTGCATTGTTTAAATATATGGTATACGATACTATGTGCGTATTGAATATAGTAAAAGATACGTTTATGTTAAAAGTAATATAATATGATACGTGATATGTATATGTGTTTAAAAATATCTATTTTTTAAAATATAATAAATATATAATTCTAGTTGTGTAGCATAAATTAAAATCGTATTTTTTAAATTGTTAAAATGAAAATTATAAATGATTATTATGAAAATGTTAGTGTTTTATAAATAAATCATTTCATTACCAAATATGGATGGCGTATTTTAAAGTATAGAATAGGATATGTATTGACACAAACTAAAAATTTGATGTATGATATGTTAAAATGAATTATTTAAATATTGACTTCAAAATTTCTTTTGTCAATCTTAATAGTATTTTCCATTTAACCTTTTGTGTTTTCCATTTAACCTTTTGTATTATGATGAAGCAAATTTGGAAATATTGTATGGCCAACCATTAAGCCTAAATTCCAATTACATCAATTAATCTTTCTCTATGCGCTTTATCATTTCTCTGAAGGTTTTCTACATCAACAACGACAAAACTAATTTCAGAAAAATATATTTATTTCGTGATCAATAATTAAAAATAGACATCAAAGAGGGAAAATTAGTATTTACAAAATATTGGGCACTAAATTTGGAAGAGAATTATGAGTATAAGGAGAAATATTGACTATATAAACCAGATATAATGGTGACTGCTTTGAGAAAAGGAAGATGAAATGAAGAGATTTTTTTATGAGAAGAGGACAATCAAAAGAAAATACAACAACTAATAAGACAAATTGATTCTGGGTGAAATAAATGCTATCCCCCGGTTCTTCATGGTCATCTTAGTTTACACCTTAAATTTGAGTTGGAAAAGGTTTCAGTAGAACTAACGTGGTTCCTTCCATATCCACCGTGATATCAGACATGTACTACGTAATACATTACCAATAGATGAAACTAATAGTTAGCAACTCAGAATTGTTTGCTCAGTGCTAAAAAATGCTGAATCTACGTTACTTACTTTTGGGAAGTATTACCAATGCCACCTTTTCTTTCTCAAATTGCAATCCAAAAATCATTCATTTTCAGGACAAATTAAATTGAATATTAAACATGTTCATCACTCCTCTACAAGTCAAGTCACAGGGTATAAAATGAAGCACATAAAGTCGAAATGCAGAAATTTTGATAAAATATAATCGGTAAAGGGAACTAACTCATAATAAGGCATACATAAATTTAGTCCGACATAGGATCATGCAGGGCTTGCTTCCACGAGGGACTCACTTGGTAAGCCTTTTACAGTGATGGTTATGTGACAAGTGCGCTTTTTAATTGGATGAGCACGCCCTCGAGCTACAGGTTTTACCCTTTTCATTGTTTTCCCTTCATTAACCTCTGCTTTACTGATAACTAAACTTCCCTTGCTTAAACCGAGGTTGTTGCTAGCATTTGCTCCAGCTGAAAACACTATCTTCAGAATGGCTTCACACGCTCGATAAGGCATTAGTTCTAATATCATAAGCGTTTCATCGTATTTTCGTCCACGAATCTGATCAATCACTCTTCGAGCTTTATTAGCAGACATTCGAATATTTCGCCCTACAGCATATGCTTCCACAAATTTGCTGCTCTCCTGTTCTGCACAACATTAAATTTAAATATGTTACATTACATTTTTTCCCTAAGCCGCAGATCTCTCACCGATTAAGATCTACGTATGATGGAGTATTCAAAATTCACCTGACCTGTAAAATGTAAAGCTAAATATTTGACTGCCTAAAATTTCTAATATAAGCCTTTTGTTAGTGAGCGAATGAGACTCAGAATGGAAGATGGTTGATTTCCTTGCCCATCAACATGACCAATGGTCAGTGATATACATCTTACAGGAGAGATTCTCAGCTTACAAGAGAGATTCCGGACTAACATTCAGATAACACCTAATATATACCATAAATGAGATAAGAGGAGATTATGCTATATTTACATCAATGCTACTAAAGACCTCATACTCAGTCACTACGACTTTGCATTTCACACACAAACATATAAGGAAGAACTCTCAACTCTAACTCTTTGATTGAAGGAAATGTACATGAATTAATGGTGGTATGCCATATATGCCACAACCAATTTATTGAATATTAATTAAAAGCTGCAGTAATCAAGGATTAAAGACATCGCCACTAGGTTTGTACTACTGTGGGAAAACAGTTTCATTAAGTGAATCAAAGACAAAGGCATTGGATTCGCGTTAGAAAGCACCAGATGACAGATGTGGTTGACGTGCCCCATGAATAACTAATGCAGATGTTAAAACTTTCAGAACTATCAACCAAGACTAGCTCAAATCATTAGGCAACCAAAGGAATTAGGAATTCACAACACAATACTGATTACTGAATATAACCAAGTGCAAAAATAAATATTTATAATTCTGGAATTGGGAACTCACAATACAATACTGATTAGTGAATTTTATACCCCTGAGAAACAACCTGAATGAAGGGCACATAATGCGAAGAAAAAGGTCCGTTGGATAGGACACCCTTCTGAGTAAAATATCTAAATGCAGGACATATGGTGAGAAGCAGGGACATTTAGAATATAATAGCATGAATTGGAGGTAATATGTAATGAAAATGGAACGGAAACACGAAAAGTGAGTAAGTAAATAGTTCGGTTAGGGTTGCGACGTTGAAATGAGAAAAGAGAGAGAAGAAGCATGTTATGGAGAAGAGTTGATAGAAATGAAGGAGAAAGAGAGTACCTCCAAACTGGGAAGCGTGGAAGCGACAAGCGAGGGGGTTGTGATCGAGGTGGGCTGTGTTCGGTTTGATGGAAATGAGGGTTTTGTCGTTAAAATGGGAGGGCGAGGAGGAGCATCGAATTCCGGCGGAGGGGAATTTGAGCTTGGGCTGAGAATGGAATTGGAGTTGGGGAGCGACGCCCACAGGTAAAGGTGGATGACTCTGGTGAAGACGAAGGAGGGGACGGTTCACTGTCAGAGAAACAGCCATTTCTGTTACGCTTTGTTACTTGTGCTGTGCAAATGAAGGAGTGAGAGAGATGGATAAGATAAAGGGGGGAGAGACAGAGAGAGAGGTTTCAATTCAATTCATTTTTACCTTTATCAAAATTAACATTTAGCTACATAATTTTTTATTTTATTTTTCCTTGCATAAATAAACTATTTCAATTCTTCTTTTACCTTTATAATTCTTAATTTTCTTTTGTCTCCACAGATTTTAACTTTTAATATATTGATTTGTATTTGTGAATTAATAATTAAAATAAAATTATATATAATTGTGAAATTATGAGATAGATAGAAAGAAGGAAGGAGAGAGAGAGAGGGAAGGCAAATGCAAATGTATAGCTACAGGTGGTGTGGTTCTCTGCCCTCCACAACCGCAACCACGGCCACAACCACCATGATTCGTCGGTTATGCTGTTTACAGAGCGTCTCACCCTCCCTCCCTCTCTCTTCTGCTTCCACCGCCACCACCACCAAGAAGTCCCTTGTCTTCTTGGGCGCACCTCAGGTGTCTCTCTCTCTCCGCACTCGTACTATCTTATTCTTCACTTTCTTCTGTTTCACTTCATTCTCTACTTTTCAGGTCTCCGCCATAGTCCTTGACACGCTTCTCAACGCTTCTGCTTCTCCACATTCTTCATTCGAGGTCCCTCACCTATCTATTCAGCTCATATCCATGTCATTTTCTTCTAATTTCACATTCATTCCATGTTTGCACTGTGTGAACAATGTGTAATTCATCAGGTTGCGGCCATCGTGACTCAGCCAGCTGCTAGAAGGGACAGGGGCAAGAAGCTCGCGCTCTCTCCCGTGGCCACTCATGCTCTTGACAGGGGCTTCTCCCCCGATCTCATTTTCACTCCCCAAAAAGCTGGAGACGTACCTACCTATTCTATTTATTGCGCTTTTCTTATTTTGCTTCTTTCTCATCCCACTCAATTCCTGCAGGATGTGTTCTTGTCACATTTAAAAGCTTTGCAACCTCACCTGTGCATTACAGCTGCCTATGGCAATATATTACCTACCAAGTTTCTAGATATTCCTCAATTGGGTTTGTCACTCCCTCCTCCAATCCCACCCTTGCTATTGCAAAATCTATAAAAAATTATACCTCTATAACACCTTTTTCATTTGCAAATATCTCAGGAACAGTCAATATTCACCCTAGCCTGTTGCCATTGTATCGTGGTGCTGCTCCTGTTCAAAGGGCATTGCAGGTTCCCCCCCACCCCACCCCTTTTCTTTTTCCAATCCCCAGATTCTTAATGCTTCTATCTCATAAACTTACTTTGCTGTTGGTTTATATTGATTTGTAAACTAGGATGGTGTTAAAGAAACTGGAGTCTCATTAGCATTCACCGTTCGTGCTCTCGATGCTGGACCTATCATTGCTACTGAAACGATTCAAATTGATGATCAAATAAAGGTATTTTTTCTGTTTGTCCGTCTCTGCTACAATTGGTGTGAATGGAATGGAAATGCATCACGAGGTTTTTGCTTTATATATTAAAGAAGATCAGTGTTTTTATATATAATCTTTATCTCTCATTTGTAACCTAATTTGAATTGTTTCTACTTCTGGGTTGGATGTGTAAAACTGGTGCTTATTTTATCAAGGGTTACAATCTCCCTTAACTGTATTAATAGTATATCAGGCTCGTAATTAGAATATACAGTAAAATTTTCTGGATTTTTTATTTTCATTTTTTTACCGGTTAAGCATTTTGGATTACCTCTAACCATAGCTGTCAACTTGTTTGGTGAAACTTACTAGACAGGCACTTATTTTTCTCCCTGCTTCTGACAAAACTTTAGATTTCTGTGTAGGCACCTGATTTGCTTGAGCTCCTGTTTCATAAAGGTATGATTCTTTGATTTCTATCGCCCTATGTACCTTTCTCTTGGTTATTCTTATTTGGGCATTTTGATAGAGTGTTCTACACTGAATGAGTTCCTACCTTTATTTGACGAAGCAGGATCTGAGCTTTTGATTGGGGAACTTCCTTCTATACTTGATGGATCAGCAAGATTAAAGGCACAACCTCAAGATGACTCTAAGGCTACATTGGCTCCAAAGGTATCTAAGCCTTGATTATGGTACCAGGAGGCTGAAATGAAATAGAAAATAAGAATTCCTATTAATATTTGTTCGGCATATATCAGGTCCACTAAATTTTTTATTCAAAGTACTATCCAAACGGTTGATATTACATATACTCTTCAAAGTATATTGTATTTCTGGCGACAAATTAATGGTTAAAAAATGCAACAAGGTTGTTGATTCTCTTTGCAAGTCAGTAACATAAATTCCCTTTTAAATAATAATAAAAAAAGTGTGAATGAGAGGCCACAAGCATAACATTATCTATAATAAATTCATGGGATAGCAAAAAGACGCATGAAGATATGGGTATTATATATTCCTCGTTACACCATGCAATATACATTACCTTAATTTTAGCCCCCATATATTCTTAACAAAACCCATACATGAGAATTCTTAAAGGTAGAAAGACTCATCTAGTGAATCCAAAGGAATGATTTGTAAGAAAATTCATGCTAAGATGCGGGGACTCATTCTGATCTTACAAATAATAAAGAAAAGCTTCACAATGCAAAAAATAAGTGGCCTACTTTTTCTGGCCGCATCAGCTCATAACACATGTTAGGTAAAAGAGCTGTCATTCATGAGGTATACATCTGTAAATTGTCACTTGTATTGATTCTATGCGAACCTTCACCCAACCCAAGAAGATAGTAGTCTGTAAGAAGTATATCCCTGAGAAATAGTCTTCCTGAGTGTTGCAGCAATTGCAAATATTTATGTTTTTCCTTTTACTCTTGTCTCTGATTTTTCAACACTTAGAGCTCCTGTTGTTCAGAAATAGCGTTTCATGCTATTTATGTTTACATGATCTCATTAAGCAGTTAGCTGTAGTTCAGTTAGAAAACTTGTGAATGTCTAAGATTGAATTGGTGAGAGTTTGTGTTACGTGCCTTTCTGTTCAGTGCAGTAAACATCGGTTATTCATAAGAAAAAGGAAAACACTCTGGTATATACTGTTAGTAAAATATCTTTCTTACAAGGAGTTGCTCATACTTTTATTTTGCTACTTTATGCAGATAAATCCAGATGAATCATGGCTATCCTTTGATCAAGAAGCATCTATTCTACACAATAAGGTAAACTTCATAACCTTATCCGAAGGGCACAGTTGTGTCATAAAACAATTTTAGGTTCGTGCCTTTTCAGGGTGGCCAGGAACTAGAGCAAGAGTGTTAGTCGTTGAGAAAAATGGTCAGCAGAAAACTTTAGATATTAAAATTATAACCACACGACTTAGAAGTCATGAAAGTGTGCAGTTCGAAGAAGCAGACGATGTTGCATTTGTTGAGGGTGCGTTGGTATTTCCATGTGGAAGGGCTACCACACTTGAGGTACATTTTGTTCTTAAATTGATCTTGGAAGTTTGTATCGTGTTTGCACCACCTAGGTAGGTGATGATGGTAGAGGCACAGGTTTATGCTGTAGTTGAGAAAACCAAGCCAGTTTCTATACCCTATCCGCCCCCAAAGAAAGAAAGAAAAATAGGAGCAGGTTTTAGACACAAAGAAGACCAAGAGTTTTTGCAAAGTTAGTATTCTAGAATGCTGAATTTTTTTAAAATTTTTTTGTAGCTGTTGCCTATTCTTATATAGGTTTCAGCCAATTTCGAAATTTTGGCTAGTGACTTCAGTGCAGAGATCTCGTTAAACAGTTGTTTTCTCATTTTCCCCAAAAACTTGTCAGTAAGATTTTTGGTTGTTTGTTTCTAGATTTGTTTCAAAACTATTTAGACAACAATTTCAGGGAATTAAAAGGAAAAAAGTTTCCTCCTTGTTAGGGAAATTGGAGACAAATGGATTGCTTCATTTCATGTGAAATTTCAAAATTAATTCTGTCAAGGAGCAAGGAGCTATTCTTTACTACTATACGAAGCACTGGTTAGAAAAGTTGCCTTTTGAAATTTGTTACTGTAATAATATATTCCCTTAGGCTGAAGCTGCTGCTTAATAATTATCTTTTACTGAAAATCACTATTTAATATATTTCATGCATGAGCTTCCATAGCAAATGGGAAATTCCCGCGGCTCTTGTTCTCCTTTTGTCCACGTACTCTTTGAAATTCTCCGACTGTCTTGCATCTTGGAATTAAGATCAAATATGTTATCTATGAAATTAATATCAAATATAAAAAGTGAAATTCCTGTCTCACATTCAGGAGGCTTTTGTCCTTTCCATGATTACATGTTTGTCTCATCCAATAGCAATTGGATTCTATGATTGTAATTCTTGCAAATCAAACACGCCCATCTGAATTCAGTGACATTAATTGTAACTCTCAGGTATTGGAAGTTCAGCTTCCTGGAAAAAAGGCAGTAAATGCAGCTGCTTTCTGGAATGGGCTGCGGGGGCAGAAGCTGAAGAAATTATGAGGGTGGTTTATCGAATAAAAAGGCATATTTTAAATTATTTTTTAGCTGTTTAGGAAATTGATTCCTTTTGTTTTGAAATGATTTGAATTTTTATTTTCATGTTTAATTTTGTGATTTATGCGTTTTTCTGGATTAACTTTGTATTCATTTATGTATAACTATCAAGCTTTGCAATTAACTGTAGAAGTGCTTCTCAAACGTGCATTCTTTTTATTATCATTTTGCATTGGTTTACTACATCTGTATGCGTTTCCCTCGATAGATGGACAGTTACTTGCTTGGACGAGCCAAGTTACTGAAGTGACCTTAATGAGATTATAAGCTCGTTGCTCAGTAACTGATTGCATATATTGAGGTCACACTCATCCATCACCTTAACTCAACAAAGTGTTTTGATCGTGCGCATTGCTTTATTCTTCTATCCCTTTCCATCTGTTTTTTATGGGTCTAAAGAAGAGAGCAACTTTACACTTTCGGTAGGCAACACGCAATAACAAATTGATTAAATCATTGTGCCCTTTGCTTTGGGATTGGATCCATAATCATTAATCAATATTATTGTTGCGGAAAGTATTAAATCATTTTCATGCTTGCTAGCTTCCTTCAACTTCTTCGTTCCCGCCGTTGCGCCGCTCTTGTATTTATATATTTCAATCTTCCAACCATTCTTATCTCTTTCTGACTGCAATAATGCCCATATTCTTATCTCTTTCATAAAAAAAAAAGGCAATACAAACACAGATATGAGTTGAAGAAAATGGGAGGGGGGCATTATATCATTGTTTAGTTGAGGGAAGAAAGTAAAAATAGAAGAGAAACACACTGAAACACGTTCTTTTCATCCTCCCATGACAAGAAAATAGGAGAAACAATAGTTTGTTCACCTTGAAAAAATTACTTGATTACATACTTATCTTCACTTTGAAAGGATATGAAATCGCTTAATATAGATAGTTTAAATATACTATTTCAGTATTACTGTTATGAACTTTTTTTTTTTGCATTTTCATCGCCTTATCTATTCACAACTTCTGCTTTTGTATAATTTTAAATCCACTTACAATTTCAGTAATTAATTGCCTCAGGTATTAAATTTCAACATTTAACTTTTCTGAACTTACCTATCTGTTGGTTCTGCGAAATACATCACAGAACAGACTAACTCACGAGCTAAATATTACGAAACCGAATTCCGAGTTTCCAATAATTATCATAATGGCTATCCAAAGAGAGCTGCTTAATGTTAATCAGCTGGTACTCAGATATTGAACCATTCAATAATTTAATGAAACAGATGATAAAATCATATAATAAAAGGCATTATTGGAGCAATTTGTAAGGGTGAATGTGGAGAAGTAAATCATAATCATTGCAGAAACTGAAAGACAACGTAGATATAAAGAATAGAAAAAAATAAATTGTGAATAAAATATGGCACAGGCAGAGGCAACACCAATGCAGCGTTACAGCTGCACCTTTTAAGAACATATGTCCCCATTAATAATTACAGTTTATAATATATAATACAATTTTGAAGATACTGCTTTTCCAATTAGTCCTCTAAATCTTTTATATATAAACCCTATTCATCACTCTCACTCTCCATCATTACTCATTAGTCATCACAAAATGGGTGCACTTGATTACCTCTCCAACTTTTGCACTGTAACCACCACTAGGACCAAGCACAAACCGATGCAGGTAACTGCTTCCTCCTTCACCTTGTTCCTCCTTATCTCATTTTATTCTTTCATTTCTCTATTCATCATTACTATTCACATGCTTTGAGTTGCTTTAAATATTAATTTCAGACAGTTGAGATCAAAGTCAGAATGGACTGCGACGGTTGCGAAAGAAGAGTCCGAAATGCAGTCACTTCATTAAAAGGTTTTGCATATAAATTAATATATACAACATTTTCTTCTCTTTGCTGCAATACATAGGATGTTTTGTAGACATATTCCAAAGGAAGAGGAGTTAATAGAGATCTCTTCGGTGTTAAAGTATAGTGACAAGACATAGATTTTAATACCAAAAAGACATGAAATAGCATACACATAACTATGTATGCATGCATGAGATTGTAGTTTGGTTGTTGTGCAGGAGTGAAATCTGTGGATGTGAACCGAAAGCAGAGTAGGGTGGTGGTGAGTGGATACGTGGATCCAAACAAGGTGCTAAAGAGGGTGAGGAGCACAGGGAAGGTGAGAGCTAAGTTTTGGCCATATGTAGAACAGCATCTGGTGTACTATCCATATGCCCCTGGAGCATATGACCGAAGAGCACCCTCTGGATATGTTAGAAACGTTGTGCAGGCCTTTCCAGATCATTCATCCAATGCTCCTCCACAAGAGAACTTTCTCTCCTTCTTCAGTGACGACAACGTTCATGCATGTTCCATCATGTGATTATCATCATCATCATCATTATCATCAAATCAAATAAACCAAGCTTCCACTCTTCATTTCACTCTTCCCTTCTCTTCTCTTCTCATGGCTACATGGTTTTCAGAGAAACCTCATGAAGTGCAATGCTGTGTATGTATGTTTTTTTTTCCTTTTTCTTATCTCTCTAATATCTGATGCATGCTTAATTGTTGGACGTTATGAAAAACTATGTATATATAAGGTCACTACAAATACGATAAACCTACCACAAAATGATACAACAAGACTGATACAAGTCATAACTTACTAGGAAATAAAGACAACAAAATAGTTTATAGTTTTTCATTTAAAAAATAACGTTGTATAAATATTTTTCATTATTTGTAATTTATTTTTCACCACCAACTTTTTTATCTTTATCTTTTCTATGTCAAGAAAACGTTTCAATTCGGGTTTATTACTTTTTTTCCCCTTTCTTTATGAGGGTATCAAATATTATTTCTTTCAAAAATCACGGTGTTGCTCATAACTAATCTAATTGACAATTTTTATGGGGATTTTGCCTTTTAATTATTTTTCTTTCATCCACAAAATTTAAATTCGTAACTTTTTTGAGGAATGAAGGCTAATATATATACATGTGTTTAAAATAACACTACTTCTTCATTTTAAAGTACCGTAACTTTGGAAGATTTTTATTTTTATTTAATAGTGATTTTCAAACTTTAAGGACAATATTAATTACATTTTTATATTTTATACTCTTATTTTTTTCACTTTTCAATTAATCTATTGGTAATTATACACATATAACTGAAATATATGTATTTCTATTCAACACTTATTACATTATATAATTCATTCATTTTTTTATTGTATAATTTAAAATAATTAAAGATAATTTAAAAATGTTGCTTGAAAGTTGATAAGAAGTCTGTCAAATCTTTTCTTTCAAAAAAATTCCCACACAGTAGAAGTTGAGAACAATTTAGAACACACATCCCTAAATTTTGGCTTTAAGTTGAAGACAAATTTCTTTTAAATAGTCTATGTTTTTTTTATTGTAATCTATGTGACGATTCCACCATTTAAAACAGTACAGCCATAAATCTGGAATGTTGTTATACACATACATTCCAGTTAATTGGTGTAGCTTTTGACTTTGCAGTTTATTTGTATATGCACCATAATTACGTATATAATAATTAACTAGTCGGAGAGACCCATATATGCTTATTTTATCTAAACATTTTTCTGCATAATTTCCCTTTCCCTTTTCTTCTCTTATTCATGAAGAATAATATATTGATCAAATGTAACCATAATCATTTATACTTAAATTTACCTCATACCTAAATCATTGCACATATATAGCTACTAATACCATATTATGAAATTACATAACATAACATATATATGGTGTTTGAGCTGATCTGAAAAGAGTTGAATGTCCAAAAGGTAGTGCTGCAGAAAGGAAGAGAGAAGAGTAAATTGAGGAATACATTACAAAATGAAAAAGTTATGTTATATATATGTATAAATAAATATATACACCTTAGTGTATATATAGATAGATTAGTTGTCAATGACAACCACTCCAAATTTCTCCCACACAGCCACAACTTCGCTCTGGCTTCTGTATTGACGCCCTTCCCTGTCATAGTAGTACTGCATATTCATCACCACACAATGCATCAAATTATAGCAACAATAAACGGAAGAATTTTCCAACTTGCAAGAACATGTGAATAGAAAAGAAAATAAAGTAATGAACAAGAGTGCATGTGAAAGACTAATGTTTTAGCATGTAAAACTCCTGATAATCTCCAACAAATATATAAATAATAGAAAACAAATCAAACAAACAAGAAAGAAAATGGAAAAAGTCGAAAATAAAGATGAATCCTCTCTCTGGAGAATTCTGATGGAAGTATGATATACGCATATACGTGCATGCATACGTAGATAAATACATTAGAATAGATGAAAAGAAGAAGAAGATTACCCGGTACACCCTGCCAGACAACATGTGGCGTTCTTCAGCCACCCAACCAGGAAGCAGCCACTGGTAGCCAGGCGATGTGTTGTCGTGGATGGTACAGAGCGTCTGTTCATTTCCCGCGCGTGGGCGAGAGCGTTGTCGTTTGATTTTGGACACAGTTTCCTTTGTTTTCTCCGACAATGTTTGGTTCTTCTTCCTCTTCCCCTCACCACCATGCCTTTGCTTCTCACCCTCCCTCTCCATCTTCACCTTCACACTCTCTCTTTCTCTCAGTCAACAATGTCTTACATATATACTACAATTTCTTCTTGTTTTCTTAATATTTCTCCACCAAAAACAATTCACGTTATTAATAATTAATAACTATTAATTAATAAAAATACAATTAATATTATTCTAAATAATTACTAAAAGAGCCTAAAGATTTACCATATATCTCCATCTTTAATAATTAGTTTGGTTGATTTTACATTCTATTATTTTTCTCATAAAAAATCTTCCTAATTTATCTCTACGTATCATAGTTAAGTCACAAATGTTTAGATTATTATTTTCATTATATAGTATAGATTTTAACCGAATGATAAGTATTTTATCTACTTAAATCATAATTTTTTTAGTCTTTTAATATACTAATACTCACATCCCTTATTTATGTAAGTTTACACTTCTCTTAAAATATATAAATCTAATAATATTGATAAATAAATTTATTTTTAATTTTTTTAAATCATATTATCATATAAATTATTTATAATCGGTGAAAAGTATATTTTTATATTGTTAATAATAATAATAATAATTAAATTTTCCATTTTTATATTTAAAAAAATTAGTTTTTAATTTTCATCATTATATTTTATTTCTGTTTTAGTTAACATGCTACTTATTCAGCATTATAAGAATTTCAATTAAAATAAAATCCATAAAAAATAAGGTAAGAAAAACGGTAGTAGCATTTATCAACAAAAACGACAAGTCGACTCATTAAGGTATTTGAAGTTTTAGGTAAACAATAAATTATACTTTTAATAATATAGAATATATATTATGAAATAATTAATTATTGAACTAAATTATATCAAAAAAAATTAAAATCAATTAATTTTATATTTTTATAAAAAAATACTTAATTAAGTACCATTTTTTAACAAATATAAATTTATAAAAGAGGTCATCTCATCTGTTTATATTTTAATTATTCTAATTTTATTAATGATAATAGTAAATACGTTATTTAATTTAATTTTCTGTGTAATTAATAAATAGTGGTATAGTTTATTTACATAAAATCACATATTAAACTACTTATTTAATATACTAAAAAATTCATCTGGCGTTGGTTCATAAAAATTACAATATTAAAATGTTATTCTGGTAAGCTATTATCATAAAATTTATATTATCGCCAAATCACATGGAAAATTTATACGAAATTGTTCTGAATTTAAATTCAGGCCTATGATCTGCATACAAGATAACAAGAGATATACAAGTCACGTATAAAAGAACGAATTTCAAATTCTTGTTCTTTTTATGAAACTTAAAAATTCTTATTTTTAAGAGATTAAATTTTTTTCACAAATACCTATAATTTTCTTTTCTTTTAAATCGCATACCCAAACAACAAATTTTACCACAGAATATTTTAAATTATTTAAAAATAAATTACTCTAATATTTTTTCAATTATTTATTTCATGTTATTTTTTTATGGTATTGTGATAATTATGATATATCAATGTTATGATTAATAAGAACATAATTATGTTTAATTATTCTTACAAAAGGATTAATTCATAAAATGTGACAGATTCGTATTAGTATTTCAGTACTAATAAAACACTATAGTATTTTGATAAGTAAGTATTCTAATCACATATATTTATGAAATGAATGATAATTGTAAAAAAAAGCTTACTAATTAAAGTAAGTACATTAATAGAGACATATATTTATAAATAAACAGGTGTAGATTTATATTAAAATTCTGTGAGGCATTTTATCAAAAAATTAGAATATAAAATATAATGTGTGAAAAATTGAAGAGAGACATTGATGAAAAAATTATAAGAACCTGACCGAGAAAAGAAGAATCAATAATCCTTATTCTTGTTCCTTGCAAATTCAATCCTTAATGAGTTGTTGATTCTTGTTTTTGAATGACTGTTGCGTTAGAAAAATCATATGATAATCAGAATTAGAAGAAATTATTCAAATATCATATCTATTTTGCAAGACATTTAATTTCTGTACCTCATGGTAGAAATCCAAAGAATCCATTAAAATTGATGAAGAATTTGGATCAACAAGGATTGAAAAGGATTATCATACCAAACGGGAAAGATGGAACAAGAAGGATCATTCAACTAATAGTATGATCATCTGCATGTTAAGTGTAGAATTTTAACTTATAGTATGAAGCTTCCCAACTTTTTTTATGAATTTTTGTACAAAGGACCATTTTGTGTCTTAGTTATAGACTAATTACATTGTATTTACTTGTACAATTCGTATGCTATGTATAACTTTTAATTATGTATTGTAAACTACTTTATCATGAAGCTAATTAGCACGCGGATTCTTTACTTAACCTAGGATTACAATCTTCTCATAAAATGTTTCTTCAGTCTCTTTTTTAAACTTAAGCCCATTACTATTAAATGATACTATCGGTCTTCAAAAATGTACTTCGTCTTTCTTTTTGTTAAACATTTATTCAAAAAGAGATATTAGAGAATTTTATGATTCTTTGGGAGATTCTCATACAATATTCAAGATCCTCATGGACATATTAATTGGCCTTTGAAAGTACATCTTCTACCTCTTTCCGTTTTTATATTTTTGATTGCGAATTTGAAATTATAATCTGGTTCCTATTCAAAAGATTTGGCATCCCAATTTCTGCAGTTCCTATTAACTGGTTCAAAATTTGAGGTTCCCAGGTGAATGTTTAATTAAGAGAAGTTGTGGTTACGTCGATGGGAGTACGTAAAGAACTAAGCAAAGAAATTATTCCTCAATTTCCATGCTAAATGTCAATGAACATGGAAGAATGGCAGAACACGTATCTCAACAACAATAAAAATGATCATATTTGCGCTACCCTCTCGGCTATAAAAATATGTATAGCGGAAGATCATAATTTTGCATCATTTGATAGTTTCAGCTAATTCAGACGCAGAGTGAATCTCAACAAAATAAAAATATATAATAATACTGAAAATTGCATGCACCATTTTTGACAAAATAAACTCCTCGCCTTCTCCAAATCATCACTCCAGAGAATAACGTAAACGGACAACAAAAAGTTAGAATAGAATGAAAGGGTTACAAGCAAGCAGCAGTTCTTCCGGAGGAATAAAACAGCCGTCTTCTCCTTCAATAACCCTATTGATCAAACAATTTAGAAGCACTTTCTATGCACAATTGATGGTCCAGACTCATCGTACTCTGCCTTTGCAATCCACATCTGCACTCAAACCACAGTTTGTTGGGTCTCGTTAGCAAGCAATCATACAAACACCAAAATTCAAGGACATTATATCATATTATATTAATTAGTAAAGAACAGACCTGCTGGAAGGTGCTGAGGGATGCCAAGATAGAACCTCCGATCCAGACACTGTACTTTCTCTCAGGAGGTGCTACGACCTTGATCTTCATGCTGCTGGGGGCTAAAGCAGAAATTTCCTTGCTCATTCTATCAGCAATGCCAGGGAACATGGTTGTACCTCCTGAAAGTACAATGTTACCGTACAGATCTTTCCTTATGTCAACATCGCACTTCATTATGGAGTTGTATGTTGTTTCGTGAATGCCTGCTGCTTCCATTCCTACCATGGATGGTTGGTACAAGACCTCCGGACACCTGAAACGCTCAGCGCCAATAGTGATAACCTGCCCATCAGGCAACTCATAGCTCTTCTCCACTGCAGAGCTGGTCTTGGCCGTCTCAAGCTCTTGCTCATAGTCCAGGGCTATGTAAGCCAGCTTTTCCTTCATATCCCTAACAATCTCACGCTCTGCTGAGGTGGTAAAAGAATATCCACGTTCAGTCAGAATCTTCATCAAAAAATCAGTGAGATCACGACCAGCCAAATCCAAACGAAGGATGGCATGTGGGAGGGCATAACCCTCGTAGATAGGGACTGTGTGGCTGACACCATCCCCGGAATCCAACACGATACCTGCAAAAGGAAGGAAAACAGATGATGATGTCGGAAAACTGAAATGTATAAAGAACAGACACACCTCCTCTGGTTGATGAGGAAAACGCTAGTTTGAAAACAAATTAATTTTGTAGCAAGATTCATTACATTGTAAACCAGGTACCAGGTGCGACAATTTTGTAAGAAAAGCAAATAATTTGAAGAGATATCTCACCAGTCGTACGACCACTGGCATAGAGTGAAAGAACAGCCTGAATGGCTACATACATAGCAGGGGCATTAAAAGTCTCAAACATGATTTGGGTCATCTTCTCGCGGTTAGCCTTAGGGTTAAGAGGAGCCTCGGTCAAGAGAACCGGATGCTCCTCGGGGGCGACACGAAGCTCATTATAGAAGGTATGATGCCAAATCTTCTCCATATCATCCCAATTGCTGACGATACCATGCTCAATGGGGTACTTGAGAGTGAGGATACCACGCTTAGACTGAGCCTCATCACCAACGTATGCATCTTTCTGGCCCATGCCAACCATGACACCGGTGTGGCGAGGACGGCCAACAATGCTAGGGAAGACAGCGCGTGGGGCATCATCTCCCGCAAATCCGGCCTGAAAAGAGAGGGAGGAAGGGGAAAGTGAATGGTAAAGAATTGGGTGGAGAGGCATGAAGCGGACAGAGAAGAATCGTGTACCTTAACCATTCCTGTTCCATTGTCACAAACAAGGGGTTGAATATCCTCAGCGTCTGCCATCTTCTAATATCTGCTCTGCTGGAGAAAAAGAAAACAACAACAGATACATGAATAAGCACATGGTTGGTGGTTAAAGAATGAGAGAGTAATAAGGGGAAAATGCAAGAAAAATGGCAGATCTAGAAATGTAAAAAGGAGGAAGAAGATGAGATAGCAGAGAATGGAGGTGAAGAAGGGGATTGAGAATGGGAGGGTACCTGGGGAAATGCAGAATGCGAGAGGGAGAGGAGAGAAGAGGAGAAGGGAGGATGGAAGAGAGACACAAAATGAACCAAATTGCATTCAAATGAATATAACAACCATCACACCCAATCGGGACCGTTGGATCCATCCTGGAGAGAGAGAGAGGGAAAGAGAAATTCACGCTTTCATTCTTTTCTCCATGTACTTGCACCAGTGCTGTTCATTCTTTTACGGAACAAAGCAGTGGGTAGAGTTAATTTCAGTATAATTAAATAAATAAATAAAAAAAGAAGAAGAAGAAGAAGAAAGGATGAAGGAGTGTTTTGGTCTAATTATGGATGGGTAATGTAAGATTTAAGAAAATACACCAATCATCCCTTTGAGATGAATCAAGCTTGAAGTGACCCCCACAATACTTTTCCACCACTTCAAAACATTCAAAAACAGATCACTGCAATGCAACTACCACAAATGCTAAAACTCCATTCATTCCCATTTATGCCATTAATGCCTGCCTGCCTCTCTATCATTATATATTATTATATGCCATCATGCCATGCCGTTTATTTTTATACACAAACAACCAATACTTCCATTTCTCCCACCCCCTCTCACCTATCATGTCTCTTCATCTATTACCCCTTTCACTCACTACCATTCTTCAAAACAAAGTTTCTGCTTCGTCTACTCACTGCCACTTTCTTCTTTTCTCACTCTAAAATTACGTCTCACGTATCCCTCTTATCCTATCTGATAAGCGTTTTCAAAAATAGGAATTACTTTTAAACTCAAATCATTTATTATTACGTTTTAAACTGGAATTCGCATTCACTTATCCGTTACAGATTTTATCTAATTTTTTCAGTGGATCACAATTCCAGGCTAAACAATCAACTCCTTTGCATGGAACCAAACATAACATTAACTCAGCATCATTTCAAACCATGCAATGACGCCAATATGAATAAGCTAGAAAATGGCTTTGGGAATGCAACTATTTTTTTATGAATTGTAGGTAACTATCTCATTTTAGCATAATTTTATTAAAAGTATAAATTAAAATAAAACACAGGATTTGCTATTGATTTAGCTAAATCGAATCCATTTTGTCAAAAAAAAGAAAATTTTACAATACCAAATATTTGTAAATTCTTTTGATAAGCGCATAAACTGCATCATACTGTGAATATCTCAGAACCATATACATCAGACTTGATTTTAGATTGCCTTGCACGTCATGCTGTCGGGAAGTAGGAGCATTCCTTTCCCATATTCTAAATTTCTAATCCCATTTCCATTAATAGTTAAAGGTCATTAAATAAAAGAAAGTACAGGAAGAGCATATCAATCACTCAAGGGCTACAAATTATACCATCACACATTGGCCTCTTCTACCCCCCACCCTACCAAGTATGTAGAATATTATAACTTCATATTTATTCCACCATTGCATCAACCGATATATCAGCAGCAGGAAGATTAGACTTTCCTTTGTTCTTCTTCCCTGTACAATGTCATCGCAAATATTAAAGTTAAAACATAATATTTAGTAAAAACAACTTTAAGGTTATTTCTTAAAATGTCGTAATACCTAACTACAAAGTTATACAATAGTTAACTGTTATCTAATACATAGGGCTTATCAAGCGACGACACGACAATTTCTACACTAAAGTTCACAATTGGACAAATCTTCTTGACATTCTTCATTTAACATGCAATCACCGAAGTTATAATCAAATTGATTTCATCCTGTCATTTAGCTTGTGCTATTAACATGTGAGTGAAACAACCATATCATCACTAGTAGTCTAGTATTGTAGATACAACAGTGATAGCCTGGCTGGCACAACATCAGGCAAGCCATATGCGATATGTGTACAAAGACAGAAGCAATACAATCTTATTCATTACTTCAGAGTGTGTGCGTGTGTAATATATATATATATATATATATATATTAATTTCAATAATAATATGCAGCAGATGGACCCTCCCCTCTAATATCCTCATAGCTAACGGATCAATCATCATCATTGTGTCATGCTTATCATCCCCTCTTGAATAAAGCCAAAGGCAGAGAAACATGTCTTGACTTAATCTAGGATCAACTCAAACACCAGAGGAAATACATTAAACCCTTAGTATAATTTTGCAAAGGTGGATAAGAATGTTTGTTAAGACTTAAACACAAGAGAAGGATTCAACCCAAAAGACTAGCCCATTAGGTAGGAAAACCTCCAAACTTGATTATCACATCAAGTAGTTAATTCTACTGACGTAAAACTCCCAATAGTATCACCCTTTAAAGGGTCGACATCCACAACAACTTTCACTCTATTGAACACTGACTGATGGTAGACTAGTCCAATATTATCCTACTTAATATGGGACTCCTAACAATGTCATTCCAAATTTTCTTGTAATGCAAATAAATTGAAATGTGGGCCCATTATTTCATCCATGCATCCCAAATTAAATTTATCCCTTTGAATATATGTGAATATAAATTAAATCTTGTTGATGGGTCGTATATACATAACCAAATTATATTAATAGGCATGGCAGTCTGGAAAAGATTTAATAGTTTTGGCCCTCTTCTCCAACCAAACATACTACACTAATTTCATCCTCCCCATTCTCTTAACCAGGTTGTTAACATGCAATACCTGAACTCAACATAATTCTAACACATTATTCACATATGCTACTATGGGTTTGTTTGGGTGAGCTTCTCCATAAGGACTTCTAGGAGAGAAAAATAAGAAAAAAAATAGCTTTTCCACGAGCTAAAATTAGCCTATGCACAAGTTAAAAATAAAAATTTAGACAAGTTGTATGAAAAAGTTTCTACAAATTAGGCCATGCATAAACTAATTCATGCCTGTGGACAACCTAATTTCATTTTTTTTCTTATTTTTCTCTCCTAGAAGTCATTAATCATCCGAACAGGCCCTAATATATTCAGCTACTTCCTATTTTATAATGCCCTGGGAACTATAATTTGACATAAAGTGAATGCATATATTGAGAAGCTAGTTCGACCCAAAAAAGCCAGTATAAGCTACAGCCTGTCGTCAAAATCAAGATAGGTTCAAACAGATGTACAACCAAGGGTTTGCTAAAGATAAAAATCTGAATTGAATAAAAAATCAATACCAAGCGTCCTAAATTAATTATTGAACTTTAACTAGTCCGTGAAAATATACTGCATAGCCCATATATTCCATACATTACAGCTCGGGTAACCAAATTAAGTAATGGTCTATGAAGAAATAACTGGCGTCAAATTGAATCGACACTGCTAGCATGCATTAGAGTTTAGGTACCCTTCACTAGCTTTACATATTTGTGAAACATTGGTTATAAAAAGGCCTAATGTACTTTTCCAAGTCATAAGAAATTGGGAATTGGTAGTTTAGTACATTATTATACACTTGTTTTCATATATAGAATGCCTTATTGTATATAATATAATCTACCTTGGTGCAAATGAATCCCAATTTTTACAGAAAAAAAAGTTGCATACTTTTGAACCCATACATACACAGAATCTAGTGCAACATAGAACAAGAAATTACAAGCATGATAGACTTACCTTTGCGCTTCGGCGCTTTAACTTTCACAGTCTTCTTCAAGCGAATCATTGCTGAGGGTTTAGGGGTATCTTTGGTATCCCCTGCTCGCAAAATCAAACATTCATAAAAAATGTTTTTTGGTTAATACAAAACAGAGATCATACAAAAATTTATCATTCCATGAAATGAATGGCAGGTACCTTCAGCAACTGCCATTTGAACATCTTCCATGCTTACCAAACCATTGTGTATGGCGTCCTTTTGCTCCTGAAAAATGAAAACAGAAATTGTGAGAATTGGGCGCATGAAGGATAGAAAGAGAAAGCGAGTGGAGTACCCGGCGCCATTTTTTGAAGAGCTTGCGCTTTCGTTTTCCGGATAGGGAAAGGGGTTGCTCTCTGATCTTGAGCTTGGCAGTGAAAGGGTCTCCGTGAAGCTGTCTCTTCTTCTCTGCTACGTGAGCTCTCCTTCGCTTCTGCACCACATTGAACTTCGCCATGCCAAACACCAAACACCAAACACCAAACCCTAAACCTAAACCACACCTTCCCTTTCTTCTCTTAATAATATTCTAAATTTACTTTCTCGTCCCCTCTTCTCTGCTTTTTAAAATTTAAATCATACTCCACTTTATTTAAAAATAAATAAATGAAAGGTGTAATTTTTTTAAGCTTTAGTTTTCTTTCTCTCAAAATAAATTTCAAATAAAGGTGCAATTTTTAACTGATGCAAATTAAGTATGATATTTTTTAATCCGTATTTTATTTTATAATTTAATGTGTTTTTTTTAATATTTACAACTCTTGTCATTGAAATTCAACTACAGCGAACCCTTATTCATGTGCTTTAAAAGGGGATTTCGGACTTGCTTTGAGGTCAAAATAAAATAAATAAGAGTTGGATTTTGATGTGTAATCCTAGAAGATGAAAAAACATAACTTACAAATCTCGAGTAACCCTAAAGGAGAAAATAATTTAGGTCTAAACTAAGACCAAAAAAAATACATGAAACGTAGAAGTGACACAATATCGGAAAACATAAATTAGAAACCCCTTTTTTAGGTCTGGCCCTAAAAAAGGTTTTACAATTGAGTTGAAAATCATTTTCATAAATATTTTATTAAACATTTAGAACATTTACAATAATTTACTCATACTTTATTCATATTTATGATGTCATATGTTTTTCCTCTTTTCTACCTTTCATTCCGTTACTTTTCCTTATGTTCGTTTATTTTTATTTCTTTTCAAATTTTTTAAGATATATTGAGGTCAACTATGTTGACCAAAAAAATCATCATAAATGAAAGAGAATAAGAAAACACAATACAATATAATCTATTATATTGTGTAAAATATTTTTTTAAATAAAAAAGAAATTAAAAATATTAAATTTTTACTATTTAAGATTTTAACAATACATAAAGTTTATCGTTTCCCTTTATGTATAATCAATCAAAATTTATTATGATGATGAAAAGTTTATTCAAAAGAATTATATAAAAAATTTTAAAAATTTTAAACAATGTTTGAATTCATAAAAACGGTATAAAGAGTTGAAAAATAAAGTTAAAGACACCAGACTTATAAGCAATATTCTTTTGAATATATCAAATGAGCTTGAATTGTTCTTTCCTTATCTTTGAGAAATATCTTCTTTTTTTACAAGGTATTAATATTAAAGGGAGGTTAAGATGTGATAATCATTAGTGATTTGTATACATCATTGTAACCAGGAGTGGTTTGTTTATTCACTATTATCATTGATTTGATTTATGAAATTTCTTAAAAATTGTTCTTTAGAAAGAACTAGACGCTTGTGAGTTTTTGGTAAACTAAACTCTTAATGTTGTTATTCCAGTGTTAAATAATATAGTTTATTCATATTATTCGATTAGACTCTTAAGTCTATTTTCAGCTAAAAGAATCTAAGGAACAATTAGCTCTAGAAGGAGATGAATAGAGTTTTAGATTCTTTTCCAAAGAACTTATCAGACCATTTACCTGAATAGTATGAATAAACTAAATCGTATAATAACAATATAAAGTGTTTGCACTGGTTCACTTAGCACTCATAATAACAATATAAAGCGTTTGTATTGGTTCACTCAACACTCATGGACTATGTCAAAAATCTCTCTTAAGAACAATTTTTAAGATATTCCACTAATCAAATTAATTATTACAATAAGTAAATAGACTATATTTTATTACAAGAATACACAAACTACTTCTATTCATCACATCCTAACCCCCCTTGAGATTAATAACTCAAAAAATAATATATCTCTTAAAGATGAGGAGATAACATTTCACACTTATAAGATATATTCAAGAAAATATTACAATAATTTTGTTTTTATTCACTTAGAATTTCTAATCACTTGACACTTGAATTTTGCTTAATTGTTTGTAAGTTTTTTGTTTTCAATTTTGTACTTCAAGTTTTTATATAACCTTTGTGCATTTGAACATTGCTTGAAGTTTTTAAAATTTATTGTATAATTTCTTAAATCAAGCTTTCCATTATCGGAGTAAATTTTGTTTGATCATCTTTCTCATAGCAGAAGTAGTATACTTTTTATACTATTGAAAGCTTAAATAAGAAAAACGTGATATTCTTTAATAATATCTTTTGTTTCATTTAAAAGAAAATAATTTAAATAATACAAAATAATAATATGTCATATTGTGTAATATCTCTTGTTTTTTTCTCTTTTATTTTTAAATACTAAAATATATAATTAATTTAATTTTTCAACATTATTAATATATATATTTTTGAATAAAATTATGTAAAAAATATGTTTGTGGTCCAATTTTAATATTTTATTATACTATGAGACCGTCTAATTAATTGTATTAGAGGACCTGAAATGTAATCACTTACTTGAAATATTTAACTGCATAAACAAATTTATTGTTACCATCAAAATTACTACACACGTTTTTTTAATGAGGAGGTAATCAATGAATAAAAGTTTATGTTGACAACTCTTCTCGTGACAATAACCTGTTACGAGTTATTAATGAAACAAAATCGATTAATTGATTTTCTTTAAAAAAATGAATTTGAGCGTTAATAAGTAGGTATAGCTGATTTATCGGGAAAAATATTAAAAAGAATCGTTTTTTATTGTCATATATATAGTTATGTTTGAGTTTATATTTTTGACAATTTTGTATTTATTTTATCAAATTCATATAACTCTTGATTCAATGCGAATCAGTCTAAAATTACATTAAGCGACAAAGCTTGTTATATATGAAAATCTAACTTAACTCTATATACAATAATTTAATTTGAAACTATCGATTAAACCAAAACAATTTCGTGTTGGTTAATTTAGATACTCTTTTATTTTTAACTCACGAATAAAAAATAGGTACCCCAGTGTTTTATTGTGTCGCTATCTACAAAATCTTAAACAAGACATGAAATAAAAAGAAAGAAAATGGATGGAACTAAAAGTAAAAATATAACTATATGTATAATAGTTAAATAAAAAAAACTAAAATGAGTTATTTTTACGTAAATATCATCCTTTAAAATATATTATTTCGATCTACCAAAATGTTCCCATGAGACCGTTATCTATTTTGAAAATAAAATTCAGAAAGTCAATAGAATAGATAATATAAAAAATCAAGATTATTAATATAAATTTATCAGAAAATTATAAATAAATATCTTATTGTATCATTTTCAAAATTTTTACTTTAAATACTTATGTTCATATATTTTAATTTGAATTTAACTATAAGAATGTGATTATAAATAAATTTTGATTTAATAATATTTATATTTATAAACATTCATTAAATAACTATAAAATTATATTTATTGAAGAAAATTATCAAAAACACCAACTCACTTTATTTTTTTTTAATAAATAAGTTGACTCTCGATAAAATATTAAAAACCATAAAAATCATAACATGATCTTATATATAAGGAATATAATGTAAATAATAACTTGTAATTAAAGGCAAAGACATGTAATTAGATATGAATTTTTTTTTGAAATTTTCTTTTGCTATCATCTTTTTATTTAGTCAAACTTATGACATGAGTTTTGAAGAATCTTTTTTATATTCTATCTATCTAATATTAGATAGTACTCTTTTATTCCTAGAATCCGTCACATTAATAATATAATAAAGCTTTTAATAAACTAGAATTGTTACTAATTTATATATTGTTAAGAATTATATCCCTATCTTTCAAATTACTCATTCTATTATTACCAATTCCTCAACAAATTTGAAAAGATGTTGGAATGAATTTTATAACTGGTCTCCCTATTGCACATGTGTGTTATGGTTATTGATGACAAATTATCAAAACATACTTATTTAGTCTCTCTTAAATCCGCTTTTAATAACACTAAAGTAGCATGTAGTAAAGCATCACCACATGCCTAAATAAACTATTTCAAATTATGACCAGATTTTTACTAGTCATTTTTGCAAAATTTGTTTAAAATTTCAAGGTACTACTTTGGCTATGAGCATCTCCTACCATTAAAAGTGTAAAATTGTTGTATTGAAATGTATTTACATTGTTTTGTTTATGATCATGTGCATGATTGGTGGTTTCAATTACTATCTTAAGATGAATATTGGTATAATTTAACATATTAGATGACGGTTAATATAATCTCATTTTAAGTGGCATACGAGTGCTCTTTCCCTAACTTAATTTGATGTCCATCGGAATAATTACCCATTAAAGTTGCACAATAGTTGATACAAAAAATGAAGTGTTAGCTACTTTCATGATAAATATGGTGGATGTGGAATTTCTACTTAGGGATATGGTTTTTGTCAAGTTGCAATTACATAGACAATCCACTTTACATTCACATGCCACCAAAAGTTGGATTTGCATTACTTTAGTCATTTTCCAACGAATCTAATTGGTTTGGTAGCTTACCACCTACTACTCGAATTTATCATGTTTTTCATATTTCTTTGCTTACGATGGTTGAGGATTCCCAACCAATTCCTTTACGAACTATTGACTTGAGGATGATTCAATAACAAGATCACAGGGTTGAGTAAGTTTTGGTACAATAGACTCAGCTACCTCACGATGATAACACTTGATAGTCAATATCCTTTATGCAACAAAATTTTCCAGGTTTTGAACTTGAGTTTAAGGTAAATCTTAATGAAGGGGGCATTAATATGGGATCAAGAATCGCAATAGAATATAATGCAGAGAAGGGAACACATGGCCTATGATCCTAAGGAGGCAATAATAAAATTTGACAAGGTAAGACACAACACACGTGAATAACGTTAAACATGGAAATTTTAAAGGAGCATATATGGGAAATGGTAACTGCTTCGGTACACTCAATAGTCTCACATTGCTTGCTAAGGACAGTTTATATACTCCTTCCTCTCTTAACCTTCCGAGACGTCTTTTAAAGACAAAACTGTGACGGAGCTCCAAGCTCCAAAGTGGACAATACCTTGAATGCGGTGATTGACCCATGAGGTGTAGACATTTTTTAAAAATATTCTTTTGTTGTCATCTTTCTATTTGACAAAACTTATGACATGAGTTTTAGAAAGTGTATAATAAATTTTTTTATCCTAATATTTTGAGATTTTTTACAATGTGATTCTACTATTTTTTTATTAATTAAGTTTTTATTCTAATTAAAAACAGTTAAAATAGTTTTTTTTTGTTAAATTAGTATTAATAATGTTAAATTAGTAACCTATAAACAATGGCACATGACATATACATAATAATTTGTGACAAGTGCACAATGACAAATGATATATGACAAGTGTATAGTGACATGTCAGATGAAAAAAATAAAAAGAATTTTAATGTGTCACTTTACGTCTTACTAGTCACTTAATTATCTTATAAATCTTTTAATGTTATTAACATCTATCTAATGAAAAAGATCATATTAAATATTTTTAACTAATGTTAAAAAAATAAATAAATTTATAGAACGAGATGAAAGAACCTTAAAAATATTAGAAAAAAATATTATATATGAGATAACTTTTTTTAGTTTATATATCTAAAATTAGCTAATACTTTTTATTCGTAGAATTCATTATATTAATAATACAAGTAAGTTTTTAATTCATTAGAATTATCACTAATTTATATATAGTTGAGAATTATAAAAACTATGTGGTAATTATTTTTGTATGGTGAAATGTAAATTAGACGGAGAAGAAAATAGAAAAAAAGAATATAATCGACAGAAGATAAAAAAAGCAATGTAAGAAGTATGATTACGTTATTCAATTTCTTAATTATTTATATTTGTTGTTCTTTAAAAAATGCTTTTATTTTATTTTATTTCACTCTCACACGTTAATTAGGCTTTTTATCCATATTTGGTTAGTTTTTGCTAAATGAAATCTTAAACTTAAAGTTTCAGCGCATGTTTGGTTTAAAACTGAAAGAGTTAAAAATAATTTTATAGAAATTATTAAAAATTGTAAAAACAATTTCACAAATTTGATGTGAATGTGGGGATGGATTACATGAGTGATGTATTTAGTATTTTTTTTTTTCAAGAAAGTAGAAATATGCAGTAGCTAGCTGATTGGGAGGAGGAGAATGAAAGGAAAGGAAGGTGTTGAAAAAGAATATAAAAAGCAAGTAAAGTGCAGCAGTGGTAATAAGTAATAAAAGCGATTGTGGTTTGGAAGCAAAGTAAAAGAAAGTGATTATTCTACAATACCATTCTTCAAAACCGTGGGGCGCACACCTAAGTAAACGGTGGCCGTCTGATAGTCAGAGTCCAAATCAGTGGGCCCAACCCACAGTGTTGTTGGGCTTGGGATTTGAAAGCGAAACCCCGTCCCAAACGGTAATACTATGTCTTACCAATAACGAAACTCACGTCGCATATTACAGTGTTTGTTTTCATAATTGTGTGAATAAACAAAAGCACTGTACTTGGATAGAAAGAATTTATTATTCGTAAATTTAATAGAAACGTAATCTTGGGTTGTGGAAAGGCGCAAAAGTACTTTTTGTTTTGTAATTCTGTGGGAGTGAAGATGTGAATGGGGGAACGTGGTTGGACTTGGACTCGTGGCGACTTTTACATTCAACCAAACATAAAAATCCCACAACGCGTGTTTCGTGCTGTTTGGAAGACAAAAAACATCGTTTTTCTGTTCTGCTGAATAGATAAATACTGCTTAGACTGAGACCCTTTCTAACCTAACCCTTCCGACTGAGACCGAGACTGGTCTTGTCCCAATCTAAGGTTTGATTGTGCTTGCCCTGTCTTCCTTTTCTCTAATATGCAGCCAAACAGTGGGTGTCTGCTTGTTTCTTTTGTTCTGTTTTCTCTGATATTCATTGATCTATATTTGTGCAGAGGGAGCGAAAGAGAGGAGTAGCAGTAAAGGAAGGTAAAGAGAGTGAGTTAGAATGGCCAACATAGACATCGAAGGGATCTTGAAGGAGCTGCCCAATGACGGGCGTGTCCCCAAGACCAAAATAGTATGCACGTTGGGTCCTGCTTCCCGATCCGTAGAAATGACCGAGAAGCTTCTTAGGGCAGGGATGAACGTTGCTCGTTTCAACTTCTCTCATGGCACCCACGACTATCATCAGGAAACCCTCAACAATCTCAAGATTGCTATGCACAACACTGGAATACTCTGTGCTGTCATGCTCGACACTAAGGTCCTCCTCACCTTTTCTTCTTTTCATCCGCTCAATTCTACCATTATACCATACACCCTCTTTGTATAATCCATTTCATTTCTTCAGTTGCTTCCTTTCTTCATTCACTGTTGAACAACTGCTTTTATCCTGCATTTGGGGACATTTCGGAGCTCAACCTTTTTTATAGCTTCTATGTAAATTTTGGTGGGTGATTCTAGAATCAAGTTGGAATGAAGAAATGTGATTCTAAACAATTAAATGGTATTTGAATGTTTCAAATCAACTTTAAATTGTTTAGTAATGTGGTTGATGTGAATGTTTTCCAGCACATTAGATTCAAGGCGAAAGATATTATCTTTTGCTTTAGAAGGAGAATTGTGCAATGTGTACTGTCTTTCACTAAAGATATGCTTTTTAGATAAGAAGTTTTCAAGCACAGATTACTTCACTTCCATTTCTGATTTATCCAAAATGTTCAAAATCAAAATCATTCAAAGCCGAGTTTGGTAAAGCTCACCCAAACACTAAGTAACATATAAAATTAGTTATGCATAGAGTTAACACTTCTTACAATTCATGTAGACTGGATTCTCTCATGTCTAGATTTTATGCCTACTCTAATTTCTTTTATGTGATCAATGATTTTGGTCATGGAATGGTGGTAAGTGATAGGCTTGTTGTTTCCATATATAGGGTCATGGAATGATTTTAAGTGCTTTCGGCCGTCTTGAATGGATTTTCTAACAAGTATACTGTATCGAGTTGGTGTCAAATGCTTAAATTTATCATACTTCTCTTGACCAGTTTATGCTTTTAGTTTTACATTTTAATGCAGTAGTTGGACTGCTTGGTGTTTTTTTCCCAGTAAATATCTTCTTGAGGAGGATATCTTGTTCTTGTCATTTGAAAGTTCTGTTTCTCTTATGGTGATGGATTTCTTAATCAAGAATAACATTCCGTGTACATCTGCTTTATTGCTGTATTTCTGCAGGGACCTGAGATTCGGACTGGTTTTCTGAAAGATGGAAAACCTATTCAACTTAAAGAAGGACAAGAAATCACCATAACTACTGATTACGATATCAAGGGGGATCCGGAGATGATATCGATGAGTTACAAGAAACTGCCTGTCCACTTGAAGCCTGGAAATACCATACTATGCTCTGATGGGACAATCACGCTCACTGTCTTATCTTGTGATCCTGATGCTGGTACTGTTAGATGTCGTTGTGAAAACACTGCAACGTTGGGTGAGAGAAAAAATGTTAATCTTCCTGGTGTTGTGGTGGATCTTCCCACACTTACTGAGAAGGATAAGGAAGATATTCTTCAATGGGGTGTACCAAACAAGATTGACATGATTGCTCTATCATTTGTTCGGAAAGGCTCAGATCTTGTTAACGTTCGAAAGGTTCTGGGTCCACATGCAAAGAATATTCAGTTGATGTCAAAGGTATTTTTTGTTGCATTCTTTTGCAACTTACATAATAAAAAATCTAGTGCATCTTTCACAATATAACTCGAGGTTTTATTATTAGTTGCGATCTGTTTTTCTTTTGTGGTTCCTCAGTTGCTCCGGAAAGGGCTGTTCTTTTTTCTCATCATACACGAGTTGCACATTGAAGACAGGAACAGTGTTTGCTGTGTACTGTGAGAGTGTAATTCCTATTGGTCAAGTGTTCCATAACTAAGAATGACAAGTGGGGGAACCCATGCTTTTGGCCTCTTACCACCCAATAGTATCCATATCAGGGATAAAGGAAGAGAATTTTATGTCCTTGTGTAGCTGACTAGCTTCATATATATATATATATATCTTCTGTACATCAAGTTGAATGTTTTCCATGTTCTGCTCTTTTAACACAAGTTGCATGCTTGCTTGTATTATAGATGTGGAATTTATCTGATTTTTTAACATGTGCTGAAGAATTTCTTTTACCAGATCTTCTCTTTCAATTCAGAAAATCTGATTTAGATTTTAATGATTTTATGACATTTCAAGGTTGAGAATCAGGAGGGAGTCCTAAATTTTGATGAAATCCTGCGGGAGACTGATGCGTTCATGGTTGCCCGTGGTGATCTTGGAATGGAGATCCCAGTTGAGAAGATTTTTCTGGCACAGAAAATGATGATATACAAGTGTAATCTTGTTGGGAAGCCTGTGGTGACTGCCACCCAAATGCTTGAATCAATGATCAAGTCTCCCAGGCCAACCCGAGCTGAAGCAACTGATGTAGCTAATGCAGTTCTTGATGGAACAGATTGTGTCATGCTTAGTGGTGAAAGTGCTGCTGGGGCTTACCCTGAACTTGCTGTGAAAATCATGGCTCGTATTTGTATTGAAGCAGAATCATCCCTTGACTATGGTGCTATCTTCAAGGAGATGATAAGGTCTACCCCCTTGCCTATGAGTCCATTGGAAAGTCTTGCATCATCTGCTGTCCGCACAGCTAACAAGGCCAAAGCAAAACTCATTGTTGTGCTGACACGTGGTGGGTCTACAGCCAAATTAGTTGCCAAGTATAGGCCAGCGGTTCCAATATTGTCAGTGGTGGTTCCAGTTTTGACCACAGATTCGTTCGATTGGACCTGCAGCGATGAGACGCCTGCAAGGCACAGCTTAATATACAGGGGCTTGATTCCTATATTGGGCGAGGGATCTGCTAAAGCTACTGATGCAGAATCCACAGAGGTGATTCTGGAAGCTGCTCTTAAGTCTGCAACAGAAAGGGGGCTTTGTAAGCCTGGTGATGCTGTTGTTGCGCTGCATCGTATTGGAGCTGCCTCTGTTATAAAGATCTGCATAGTGAAATAATTAAGGCAAGATATGCTGAGCTGAATGTGTTATTGGCCTGCGTGGCACAAACTGATGCAGGGTTATGTTTTGGCTTTTATTTGTGAAACTTTCTGCTGTTTATCCATTTTATCAGAAAATGGAAGATCTAGTCACTAGCTTTAGATGGAGTGAGTTTTGTTATTCACTGTTAATACTGCGGGGTACTTCTAAAAGAGACGTTGTGGAAATAAATCAGTATTCTTGCTTTTTAACGTATGATTCGTATTGATGTGATAGATACCCTGTTTCAATATCCTCACAAAACTTTTGGCTTGGAATCGCTAGTGTGTATTTTGATGTAGGAACACGGTAATGTCATTATAACATAGACATAAAAATCGTTTCAACGAGTTTGTATAAAAAACGGTGAACTTCATTGATTTATTTTGATTTGTCTCTAAAATATAAATAATTCACACCTACTACGTATATGTGGATAGAATATGGCATGATTTAGGGGTGAAGTTGAGTTTTCTTGTACCCACAAGCCATCCATTATGTTCTTTTAATACTCCTTATACACGAATAAAAAAGAAGTTTTTTAAATTGATACATGAACGAGTTATAATACTAGCACACTTACTTCATACATGTACATTTATCTTAATTTTACAATATTAAAACGAATCAAATTTATAGATTTCATCGAAATTTTTCGCATGAAGTTTGTTAATGTTTTAAAATACATTACATTCAGAGTCTTATTATTTAAGAAACACATTAGCGTACCATGTAATGTTAAAAATGTTGAGAAGCTATTATTGTAATTTGGTAACAAATATTGTACATATCTGATCCGTCACAAAAGAAGAGAGGAAAAGCGCTTGAGGAGAGGAGTAAAGGAGAGAGAGAGATGGCGTATGGATGTTGCTGCCGTTGGCAGTGGGTGGAGGCGAAATCCATGGGATTGGGATGTTGGTACTCATCTTCAGCTGCAAAGAGCGATACGAGTCTTCGTCTTCGTCTTCGTTCTTCTCGTCGACCCGTCACTGTCTCTGTTTCAGGTGTCTCCGATGGTAACCGAGAAGACATAAAAGGGTCAGGAACCACAGCCAGAGGTCGCAGATTGCTTAAAGTTCGAGAAGAGAAACAGCAGCGGGAATACGAGCGGCTTCACAACTACCCTGCTTGGGCCAAGTAACCATGCTTCTCTTCATTCCTCCATCCACAATGCTTCTTCTATTTATTAATTAAACCTCTGCTTTGCCTTCAGAGTCCTGGAAAATGCCTGCAGAGACGATGAAGAACTCCGTGGCGTTCTTGGAGATAGTATTGGCAACCCTGAACTCATGAGGAAACGGGTGGAAGATAGGGTTCGAAGGAAAGGCAGAGACTTTCAAAAGTCTAAAACAGGATCCGTCCTTGCTTCCAAAGTCACCTTTAGAAAGTAAACAAACAAACTCTCTCTTCTCCTCCTCCCCGCTTCCTCTGTCAATATTTACTCTCATACACACACAACACAACTCAAACCACCTGCACATCACACTGATTACAGCATGCCTCTTGCAGCTTCAATCCAATTGATTCATATATCTGGTTTGAATTGTATGGACCACCGTCAGACCGGGATGTTATTCTTATCGGTAATGTAAGTGTTTAATTTAGACTCTTAGCTTTTAATATATACTTATATTTATTCATAAAATCTATCTGTATTATTCATGCCAAATATGCAGGTTATTCAATCATGGTATGTCATGGGCCGCCTCGGTGCCTTCAATTCATCAAACTTGCAGGTTAGGCCATGTTTACTTCTTTTCAGTTTTCTGTTGCTGTAATAGAGTTCAAGAACTAAAAGAAAATATAGTAACAATATAAGTTCCACATGTTGTTATTGTTGATGAATTTGGGAGAATAATTTCCATAGGTCTTTTGATTCGAAATTTGAATCACCATCCAACTACCATGATGGCATGGAATAATGGGTGAGAAAGTTAATGCTAGGTTGTTGCTTCGAAGCAACACATTCTAATGTTAGATTGTTGCATTGCTGCCTGAATGTAGTGAAAAGTAAGCAAAGGTTCTCAGTTCTTGTGAACGAGTTTCGGTGTAAAGAAGTTGGTTGATAGGAGGAGAATTTGTTTGGAGCACGGAATCTAAGCACTGGCACATTATGTTAGTTAGGCATCTCACAATGCATGCTCGCACATTAGCAGTATTTGGCTTGAGTATATTAGTGCTCGGATCTTTATTGCCAATTATATCTATCTCTTCATATATAAGTTCTAGGATAATTTGCTGTCTCTATACAAAACAGCTAGGAATAAATATTGAAGCTTATTAGTAATTAATTCCTTACACTCTCATTTATTGGTTGAAATATATAGGAAACTAAGAAATCACCAATTAGACTCGTTAGTGTGAGTAAGACTCATATAGTTTCAACAAATTTCGGTTAATAGTAGAAATGTGTTTTAAAGAGTATTAGAAATTATATTACTTATATTTCTTTAAATTATTTTTATATCGACTTTCTTGACTCCCTAACAAGAAAAAACACTTTAACTTGTATACAAACAAGGACAATCTAATTGATTTTGTTGTTTTGAAATATTGTCTATTTTAGCTTAGTGCAAGATGCTATGGTCAAGATATGCCTGTATTAGCTATGAGTCATGGCATTGCCTTCTATTTCTAGCTTCCTACTTGTACCTTTACATTCTAACAAGAACTAAATTATCTTTTATTAATGACAGATGGCAAATTCATCAATGGAGTTTGATCCGCTGTATGATGCAGATAAGGGTTTCAAAGTGATGCCGTCATCTTTCCATGATATCAGTGATGTTGAGTTCCAGGACAACTGGGGTCGTGTTTGGTATTAACTCTAGAACTTGGCTCTTCAAAATTGAAATTAAAAAAAAAAAACTTATTTTATAACGAAGGTTAAAAAAATTGGATACCTATAAATTTTGAACTATAATAAGCTTTTTTAAGTAAGCATGTGCAATAAAAGTTTAAGTACGGAGAGGTCAAGCTACTTCCAAAGTAAATTCTCTAAGAGTTCCCATTCCCATTTTTATTTTATCTTAATCCAAAGGTTTAAAACGAATTATTTATTAGAATATGAGATTAAGAGAAAATGAATCATAGAGATAAGGAGTAGCTCTCTTCGAGTTACTGTTGGAGTAATATATGATCCCTCTTCAAAATTCAATATTAAAAGTGCTAAATGTTGCTGTAATTCATTCAAGTATATGTTGAAAAGTTGGGAGCTAGTATCTAAAAATTTTAAAGAATAGAAACAAGTTACTATATGAACAACTAAACCGATTAAGAATGTCATTTACTTAAACACGTGAATGCAATAGAATGGAAGCACCGTGGGGTGTGATTTGTCTTTCTTAAATCAAGATACTAATTTGTTGTATATTCACTGTATAAGTAGTTTATAAGCTGTGATTAAAAAATCGTTAATTGATCATGTTGAGGATTTTCACAAATTTACAATAAAAAAATAATGCAACATAGTATAATACAGAATTGCATAAACTCTAAACAATCCAAATGTTATCCTGCAAAATTTATATGAATAAGATCTGTTGCATAAATTTTCTATATTTCTATTAATTCCAGTTAACCACAACTAACAAATTTTGGTAACTCATAACAATTTTAAAGCAAATAATGGGTTGAAAAACTTAAAGTCATAAACAGAATTAGTTAAATGCACAGAGCACATTAAGAAATCCCAAAAATTTAAAGGAGTGAAGTTTTGAAGTTAATGTGCATTGATCAACTCGAACAAAAAACCTCGTAAAAGAACTCAGAAAAAACTAGAAACTAATAAAGAAAGATAACATGAATGATATCTCGTGAAATGAATCAAAAGAAGAAATCAAATTTTAGTAAAACAAACAATACATAAACTATCTTAATTCTCCAAGACACTTTCTTAGGATTAATTTGGATTACATGATTGGCCAAGACATAAACTAGAATAGAGGGAGATAAAGGAAACATTCAAAATGTTTTACGGAATAAGTCATTCTCTAAGGATGAATAGAACAGAAAAATAAAATTATATTATTGTATAACTGTAAGATATGAACTTAATCAAGATTCATGTTGGTACAAAACATATTTAAGCTCTATACATGTCTCTTGTCTCTTACAGGGTGGACTTGGGTACATCTGATTATTTTGCAATTGATGTGCTTCTCAACTGCCTAACTGTCTTGAGCTCAGAGTAAGTTTGAGGATATATCATATGTGATTACAAATGTACTTGTCTTGTTAGTTGTTTTATGAAAGCAGCTATGATTGACCTGTTTCTGAATGGCAGATATCTCGGGATCCAACAAATTGTTTTTGGTGGTCGACACATGGGTGATTGGGAAGAGGGGATGACAAACCCTGAGTATGGTTACAAATACTTCAAGATTTAAACCGGAACTCCTTGCAGTTCATTTCACTCCATGCATTGTACTCTCTATTTGGTTTAAAAAGGGTACCAAAAGGTAAACTTTTTAGGTGAGTTTAACTTTAGGGTCATTATTTTTATTTGGTATTCTTGTCGTTTAGTCGAACTTTAGGTGAGTTTAACCTACTGAGGCTGTGCCTGTTGGAGGAGATATTGCACCAGTGGAAAATGGCATTGCTCTTCAACGTATCTGTAATTTCATCATTAAGAAGCGGAAGCATTTTCTAGTTGTATTTGACATATTATGCACGAAAGAATGATGGTACACAGCTAGAGACAGTTTGACATAATTTGACAAAAGGAATGTCATGTATCCTCTTATTTTTAGTTAAGTTTTCATCGATTGTATCCTCTAGATTTTCTTCCAGAAATCGATTTATCTCATCACATCACTAAGTCTTTTCCTTATAAGAAACCTACTTACCATTGCCATCCTCCAAAACTTTACCCGTCATCTCATTCTTCGCTTAAGATCATTCATTACCTTGGTCTCTAATGTTCTATGAAGTGTGTCTGAACATTCTAAAACATTAATACAGTTCATAAGGTTACCTGTACTCCACACTAAGATTCCTGTTATGCAATTATTTGTTGGTTACTATATGATAAATGGTCAATAAACTTCCTTTGATAAATTTTAGCAGCGAGAACCATTTTACGAACAATTTA
The DNA here is from genome assembly GCA_030347555.1 of Lablab purpureus. Taxonomy (NCBI): domain Eukaryota; kingdom Viridiplantae; phylum Streptophyta; class Magnoliopsida; order Fabales; family Fabaceae; genus Lablab; species Lablab purpureus. The sequence goes on from CM059257.1 coordinate 32,626,258, forward strand.
CGAGTAAATTTGTGCAAATAGGAAGATCGATATTAATCTACTAATGTAAAATGGCTCCAAGAAGCAAAAGATTGAAAATAAGTGGTGACTTACCATCGCTTCATACTTACAGAATATGCCTATTTCTTGTGTGATTTTATGTTTAAGTAATTTTTTACTCTTCAAATAGTTTTGATTATGAAACTTAGTTGCGACGATGAAAACTTGTACCAAGAGTTAAAATGAATTTATCTCCAGTGACTACAATTTTCCTTACGGCTTTGGGCGCCTAAAAGTTTGTTTGAGGGAGAATCAGCCGAACAGTACATTCATCATGTAGTTTCCACCTTAGCCTGGATATCTGTACTCGGCATAGCCTTTTTCGACAAATCCTCTCCACGCATGGAAATCAAATAACTCCCCACCCTCACTCTAACATTAAAAATTCCAAGTGATGCCGAACACTTTATCGTGCTTTCTAATGTGGAATCAAACTCCAAGTGTCATAAAAGATTAGTCTGTATAAGTTTAGATTGAAAGGCCATTTTCTAGAATAGCCTAAAATATAGTAATTCTGAACAAATCACGTGTAGATAATCCATGAATATACCTGATCATTTGGCATAGCTATGATCTCATAGGGCATACAAGACACTAATCCATCGTCATATTTAAGCAAAAGCATTGAAAGAAAATCGTACAAGAATATGCAACAAATAGAAATATGAATGGCGCCACTCACTATGCATAACGGCACTTAAAAGAACCACAACAAAAATCATGAAATTTCGAAATAAGATTAGACAGGCAGTAGTATCTTGCGCCACATATTGGGTTAGTTGTTGAACGGACTTAGATCTTCACATGAAGCAGATGACGACTGGTTATAGTCAGCTGTGCAACCATCAGCAGAGGGTGACATATCTCAAGCTTTGGCTTCGAGTGCATGTCCCAGAATTAGCAGTTATGAGTACCTCCACTAATCAATTTCCATGAATTTTTAACAGCAATAAATGTACATACATGAAAAAGGCTTCTTCCAATGCCAGAGGACAATGCATCAAACTATTCGGTGGCTTGTTAGAGGTTTAAATCTTTAAAATGCACAAAACCCCCAAAAGCACCGGCAAAGCATGAGCAACAGAAATAATTGAAAGGATCATGAAACATCTTGCAAAGCCAGATTCAACTCATGTGCAGATTTTGCAATTGATCCTCCTCTTCTACAGGTGAAGAGACAACAAATAATGTGAAATTAGCACGATATATTCTAAATCGCCACAATAATATATCAGCTCGCTAAACCTATGTTACTCAACTCAAATTATTCGTGCTTTTTGAGCTTTCAAAATATTACTGTTTCTACGTTACCTTAGGATTTCAAGCTAAAACTGTTTGAAACTATTTATCACTACTAGCATTGCCAAAACCAACTTAAATAGAAGGACATATTTTTTCCAGAAAAGCCAAATAAATAAACTTGAACTGATACCTTGAAAGAGAAGGCAAAAAACGTTTGACTTTTTCAAGTTCTGTGAAGCAGAGGTTGCAACGTTCTAGCCTGATCCTCATTAACAAGCACAGAATGAATTTGAGTACATATATGTATATATATAAAAAGCTCTGAGGAATTAACAAAACCTTTTCTCTGCCTCGATATCAACACCAACGGGTTGTGGAGCAGATACAGTTGAATAGATTACTGAACCAAATATTCTGACCAGTTTCAATAACATTTCCAAGGAAATTCCTTGATGTCTACAAATATATGAAAATTTGTCAACACAACTAAATATATCAATTTATAATTTAAATATATAAAAACATTAAAATTACTCATGTTCTATACGGATACGATCACAACACTGATGAAAATTTTTAACAGGAAAAAATTAAAGGGATATCAAGTAGGCTTGACACTGATGAACGCCCAAGTCACATTACAAATGATTACTTGTATAATTTATTAGAGAAATGATCGCATATTGATGTTAGTCATAAAACATGCAATAAAAAGCTTGTAGCTCACTTGAAACCAGCTCAAATTTGAAGCATCATCTCTAACTTCTACACAGGAGCTTGCACCTCCCCAATAAAGGTTAAATTATTTTGTGCGTTTTTATAGTTAACTGAATTTTCAAATAGGTTCCAATACTTCTAAAGTATTAACAGTTCTCTGTTGATTTTTGAATTGGTCACAGTTGCTGGCATCCATTAACTTTCGCTAAATTATGCATACCTGTAAGAATACCCATAAACTCTAATGCTTCATCAACTTGTGTAATGAGTGTCAAATAAAATACCATTAGTTATCTATGTTTTCAAATAAGTCTTTATAATTTAGCAAAAACTAAATTGTTAGATAGGTCTTAATGGCCATTGGGGAATAAAGATATGAAAAAAAGGAATTCTTTTAGAAGTACATGGATTCTGTTAAAATCTTTCAAACTATTGGGACTTCATAAAAATTTAACAAAACTACAAGGATAAAGGATCTACTAATTAATCTATCCAAGGAAAAAAGACGATAGGCAAGATCCTTGAAAGAAATAATACTTCTAATTCTTTATATTTTGCCCTAATTATAAGACACATAAGACCCCTTTCAAATGTATTTATTTATAATTTTCTTTTATACCCTTAGTTTATCGTGAAATCTATTAATGAAACCGCCTCTCATTTCCCATCATGAGTAGATGTAGTTATTGGATTATTAACAATACAAGTCATATTCATTGGTTGAAAAAATTATCATATGAACAATGTCATTAAATATAACTACTAAAACCATTTAATTTTGTAGGTATTTCTAGAATAAAATTTAAATTTATGACATTGTTAATTAAAATTAACTACTTTTATTGGTATTGGTTAATTAAGTATTTTGTTTGTAATGTATAAGGACCAGAAGAAGTGATAACTATCAAAATCCAGCAGTTCTTAGTTCTTAGACTTAGTGATTGAATCCTTCAAATAATAGAAGGAATTCAGTTTCTCAAAGAGATTCCTAAACAGAACTAGGGTGCTTGCAAGAGATGTGAATAAATAGTGCCTCAGACCAGACTGTCATGTATGTCACTCATCAATCAATTGTATTCTGAAACAAACATTAACAAGAAACTTCTACTTGCTTGAGAATAGAATTTTAACATATCACAGAAATAAGAGACCGTTTGGTTTGAGAAAACATGTACTTTTTACTTTTAGTTAAAAAATACCACTTTGTATTCATTTTGTTTCCTATTTTCAAAAGTTGTACCGGAGGAAACAGTGAAACAGAAAACAATAAAAAGTTATATTTTACTATTTTCTATACAACTTCTGAAGGGGGAACAAAGTAAAATTAAGGTGGAATTTGTGTAATGATACGATACATTTTCAGAAATCAAACTACCACTAAATTACCGACTTAATATCATGTAAGGATCAGTTGCAGTTTAAACTAAGACTACTGATCAGTGTCACTCCCCACAGAATAAGAAAAGTTAATCTTTAAAGTTACAGCTTAATACTGGTAAAAGAATCTATAAGCTGGTTCAATACACAAATTTGAGAATATATATTTAATAAAACATCAAGCAAAAGTAAACCATCAATTTATGATCCACTCCTTTCCCTTAAATCCCCAAAATGACCTCCTCATTCTTGCTGTCGGGGATAAAAATGCTATCCAATAGTACTCATATGTTGATAAAAATGTCATCCAATGAAATTCAAACAAGGTAAATCATGCCCTAGTTACCCACATTGGATTATTCTAACCAGCAGTTTTCTCCGAAAATGGTTGTCCCCCTCATTCCCACGGAAATCTGGTTCTTATGACAACTGCTATACTATTGCAGATGACACTGAACACATGAAAGGAACATTTAATAAACCTTGTAACTATCATTTTATTCTTACTTCTTTTAACAATATTTTTTGTCCTCTATAATGCATTTGTCCAGCACAATGCATTTAAAATACTGCCTTGTATAAGAAGAGATATCACTCACCTTTCCATTTCACTTTGTAGAAGGTCAGTTAGAAGTGGCAGAAGACCAGTGCATATATCAAGTGTAATGATATCAATTTTTTCCATTATAATGCTAACGACATCCGCAATCACCTGGAATAAATACCAATCACAGGAGTTTCATGAAATTTAATATTTATATAAGAAAATTATACGTACACATTAATGATACCACAACAAGGACAAAATTTAATAATGGTATGCAGTAGTGACAAAAAAAAAGGCAAACTCTGCTCACAGCATGATCATCCATCTTTGTCATTATGCCAATGACCTCGTTAACATCATTCCTTTCCCAACATCTGAAGACCATCTGCAATATAATGCTTTCAAAGTTCAGCAAATGTATAATTGCAAATAGGTATGGTTCAGTTACCAAAATTCTATTTAAGTCTATAGAAATCCAAAATGTTTATTGAAGGGCATTTATCTTTTCATATAAAAAGCAATTTCTCGTTCTGCTTGATTAGGAAATGGGTCAGGCTGTGGATTCTTCAAATTGGTACGAGGAAAACTTCAATTCGCCCAGAAAAAGAAAAGAAGCTTCGTTCAAACTTCAGAATTGTTCAGTAAGTTGTAGTGGTTTCGCATATATACAATTATAGAGCAATGATAGAATTTTCTGAGATAAATATTTGCTATTTCGTCTTTTTATGGCATAAAATGGTATCGGCTTCTCTGTGATGCTTGGCTAATAGCTTTCTAAGAGGGGTTCTTCATTTAATATATAAAGTTATGAGCAAGCATTGTCAAATCATGAATGTTTCTTCTTGTGCACTTCAGGCTAAGTTTGTGGTAGATTCCAAACTCTACAGGATGGTATAGTGAGAAATCAATTATCTAGAAAATATCTCAATATCTGGAATGATCTTTTAAGAGTGTTTTCCATACTTCAATATTTCATTATATTCATGATTCGCTCCCGCAAATTAGGCTTACAAGAGTAGTATTAGCATAAATCAGGTTACAGTCAACTTTTGTAACACATCAATAAACACCAAATATGAATATTATATTCTATAATTAGGAGTTTCTTTCTCTTTTTCTCCTTTCCTACCTAAATCCCTATAATATATTATCCTCTCTCTGATCATCAAATTCTCTCCTCTTGAGTATTTTTTTTTCTCGAATACAAGAGAAGAAAAAATGCTGAAGCACATCACGTTCATCCAACCCTGACTAGTTGAGATTCAACATTCAAAGACTCTTGCTCATTATCATATAACAGATAGCAGTTACACAAATCAAAATAAATTCAAAAGGACTCGATGAAAAATATCCATAAAATCATATTTAAACCATCAATACCTGTAACTTAGCTGAACGAGCCATCATTGAACTGAGAAATTCATCATGTTGTTCCATCACATCGGCAATGGAATCTTCATCAGTAGCAGAAACTGTAGCCTTCTCAGTAGAATGTGCTCTCTGTTTAACTTTGAGGAATAAGGAAATTACATCCTCCAAGAAAAAAGAAAACATAGAAAAAGACAAAAAAGATAACTGTCTCCTTAATACAATTAAATAAAACATTAAGGAAGTGTTACATACGAAAATTCTTTCAAATATTTTTAAGAATCTTAGGTTATCAATGTTAAATTCTCATGTTTGGTTTGGTATGACAATTTTAAAAACCGTTCTCAAGAATCTAACTTTCCCAGGAATAGTTTCTTAACTACGTATTAAAATTATATATTTCAATTCCTCCCTGATTAGCCAAAACAGAAAAAACATGATAAAGAAAATAAAACAAAGGCAAAATCCAGCTACACTCATTCAGTGTTCTTAATCATATATAAACTGCACTCATTTAGTATCACTGGTAATGTATAAGCAAGGTAAAAGATACATTCTCTGTGATTCTCAAGAAAATGAATTTCAATAACACAACTAACATCATAACAGCCAAAAATAAAAAACAAGGTCAATGGAACCCATAATCAGGAAGGTCATACGTGCTTGATGTGGTTGCATTTTGAGATGAGGAATATTTCAAGGCTATTATCGGGTAACATGATGTCTAGTGGATGTGCTAATTTCTTCAAGCCAGGTAAAGCAGCATGCAGTTGAGTTGAGACCAAAGCATCTCTGAGCCCAAGATTATAAAGCTATGGGTTTAAAAGTTTAGAGAAATGCTAGCAACAAACTCTTTTGAACAGACTCTTTACTATTGGTCAAAATTTATTAAAAATACACAACATTTTATGGATTCCCCCCTTCTTATTAAAGAGCCCCACCCACTTGTGACATTCTAGTTTTCAAAAAAATTTAATCAATAAAAAAAGAATATGTTTGGAGTGTGTCAAACAGTATGTTAGTAGCACTCCACAAAATTTCAAGTAAACTCAAACGAGAATAATCTCAACCTACAAACACGTTTAATGTTTACATATTTAAGTCCTACAGTAGAACCTGAGGATTGAAGGGCCCAATCCTTTAGTGACTGGGATCTATGTTTGGTTGACTTGTAAGCAAGTGCCCATGTGCCATTCAAGCAAACTGCTAGCTTGTGACAACTACATACACACTTGCACTACAGGAATTTCATAGTTTATATAACTGGTCACATATAAAATATTTTTATACAAAAATGCCACCAATAATTTTTTTAACTAAGTAGATGCAACCATAAATAATTAAAGGTTAAAATTATAAGATGTATACTATCCAGAAGGAGCCAAGACATCAATCCTCCTTTTTTAGGTAAATAGAATAATGCTTTCTTTAGTAGTTTCTTAATGTATACTTTATGTGGATGCAATTCGCCAATTATGCAGCTTTCTCTCAATTAAATAGATTGTTATACTTTGAACTACACCAGAATTGCAAAAATGCAATACCAGCAATAATAAAATATATCATGGAGATAAGGACAAAAACTCACATCTTAACATGTTTAGATTTTGTACAATGTTTTATACTAGATAGAATAAGAATAGGAACAGAAATACAAAGGAGAAGTAGGTACATGAAAGAAGGAAGAAAAGGTAGGCCGAGAGTGGTACCCTTCAGAGATCAAGGGGCAAACGAGATGCAGTCAATTAAGGAGTTAGTTACGGGGCTGGGAGAAATGATGAACTGAGAAGGAAGGGAGGTATATATAAGGAGTGGAAGACGAGAAAGGTAGGGCCAAAAAGTAGTGGTAGATGTAAAGTAAAAGTGAGAGTCAAGGATCCATTAAAGTGCCTTTTGTTTTCTTCCTTTGAGTAATCTTTCGTTGCAGTATTTACTGAATCTCCTTTTTTGTAAGGATCTGAACTCCTAGTGTTTCTTATGTGTATATTTAATGTGTCATTAGTTCCCATCATATTACTGCAGTTCTTTCCACAACCATATGTCAAAAGAAATTATAACAGTTTACCCCATGCCCTTGTAATTGAAAGGGTACAGATACAGAATAAGTAGCATTATACAGTGGCCCGCTTATTCTCTGACACTAACTAAATTACCCTCTCCCAAATAAAATAAATTTCTGCACATTCTTACAAAAGAAAGAAATGGTTTGATTATACTATATTTTTTAAGGGTCTTTGTATGTCAGTAAACAAAGCTATGATGCATTAATCATCATAATAACAGAAAATAGAAATAAAAGGCTAGAAAATTATTATAGCAAACAACAGAAGTGGTATAATACCCCACTGAAAGGGAGCACATGAACAGACGATATCCTTCCGTGAGAAATCCCTTGTCTAGGTCCTTCATAATTAAGTGGTCGTTCCCTCTTCTCTAAATTGAGAAGTGACCGCGTTCTTCCTACATATTATAAAGAGTATGAAATTAAGAAACCATTTATATTAATGAAATAAAACCACCAACAGTTCATAAAAAGAAAGATACCTCCTTTTTGCACTTCCACAGAACATACATCTCTATTCACTTTCAGGCTTCGAGCTTCATCTGACACAAGACAGAATTCTAAACACTATTAATACACCATACAACAGGACAAACACATCCAGATTTTCACAAATAAATGCTCATCAATCATTGTAACAACCACAACATGAGGCAGTGGACCACCATTTTGGGCTTTAGTATATTGTCAAAGTTTAGTCTCATTATATCCTTGTAATTGTATTCAAAGTCCATGAAAAATCAAACAGAGATCAAAACAGCTACAGACAGAACACAAAAGAGAAGACTTAAGCAGAGGTCCTTCCCATCCCATGACAAGGTCGAGATGCATAGATACACCCTAAATCATTCCTAATATGGAAATCAATTTCGATGTTAAAGCCTCCTGCAAGTTAACACTGTCTTGAGACCTAAACCTCACAATTATTAACAGCATATTACATATAGATGTTATAAAGACTGAGAAAACATGCCATCTTTTCTTATAACATCACACATTCATGGTAGCCCAAAGCATAAAACAAGAATGGCTAGCTATATTAATTACAGGTCAATGTCTGCTTTTGCCACACAGACATAGCACAGATCTCATCTGTATACAAAGTTTTCTTTTCACTGGTGGGTACATAAATCAATCTAAGTCTATCTTCTGCAAAACTAATTTCCATCCCTCACTTGTATTACTTTATTATTGTGAGCAACACCAGGGCTTTCTGGCTCAGGCAGATGACATGTATTGACATAAGATAATATATAGAGACACAAGAAATATTTGTCAAAAAATCACTTAAAAGTGAGTCAAGTACTTAAAAATGGCCTTGATCAGACAAGTATTGCCATCCACAGGAAAGTTTGTTACATGTAGATAAAGCACATGCTCCCAGCTACACTAATTGATAAAAATTCATCAATAAATCTGTTGAAATAATGAGATTTAGATATGGAAGGGGTAATAGAGAGTAAGCAGACTCCTAGTAACTTGTATAGATTATATGGTGTGATAATAATGCGTTGCAAAACACTAACTAAATGTTCCCTATTTTTCAAGCTCAAAATGTATAGTCATCAGCATGAAAGAGCGAGTTGGAATCTCAAATTGACTGCTAATGGCCAAAATAGAGTATATAATTGGGGGAAACCACATCGGCTCACCTCAAGCCCAAATTCTAAGTGTATTACAAACAAGCCCAAGCACACTAATACAATAAGAATACCAAACCTAATCGAAGAGAATACTAAATTTGGAAACAATGCTTGTTTATTTAAATATTAATTGATTCCACGATAATTTTTTTATAAACAGAATTTAATTTAATAAGGAACAAGAGAGAGGCACAAAAGTTAGTGATTAAAAAAATCCTCAAAAAAACTAAACCAAGATTGAAAAAAAAAAATAAACAAAAAGAATAGGAACGTGACACCTGTAAGGCAGCATGCTAATCTCTCTAAAGATATATTCTAATGGTCTATTAAGATATTCTTACAACAAGATCATTTGTAAAATGAGATTTCAATAGTCCAACATCCATTTGACCAAAACTTAGACAATTGCAATAACGTTAACAGTACACGTTACAATTAAATAGATTATGACTAGAAAACATATTGCAAAAATATCAATGGAAAACATGGTGTTGTGAATATAGGATTTGTGTAAAACTTCATGCTGATTACTAGCACAGAGCTCTATTAATTTATTCATATTTGCCAGTCTCAAGACACCTACCATAATTTAAGTCTTTCAAAGATGTAGAAATACCTTGTGTTAAGCTTACAGATGCAGGGAAATTAATTTTATCAGCAAAACCACTTAATTCACTGCCCTTAGATGCTGCAGATTCAGTTGGAGTAGAGAGAGGGGGCTTATCCACATCATCTCTGTTGTTTGAAAATTTACGCATATCTGCTGCCTTTGCCTGCAAGGGGAATGGCACTGTTCTTCCAGAAACTCCAACTTCTTTTCTAGAATCAGCTACAGGCTCCGACCTCGAGCTAGTTCTAGGGACAATAACAGGTATAATATCTGATTTATTGATAAGAGGACCACTGGATGTTGTATGAGATTTCAAAGAACTCCTTTTCTGAGCTGTTGTATTAAGCGCTGTGGTTGAACCACCAGGTACTGTTTTGGGACCAGAGTTCAAATTGATCCTTTGAGGAGTACTTGGTGCACTTCCTGTGGCTTCATGCAATCCATAAGTCACATAACAGGATCCACATACAATAAAGATTACAGAAACAATTGAATAAAAAGAATTCAAAAAAATAAAATAAAAAATTGAGAAATGAGGAAGGATATATACATGGCAAACATTTTCCCTCCTTTAAGGGGTCCGAATCTTGAGAAGAAACTGACAACCTTCCAAGAGATCTCGATTCCTTTAGTAATTGATCTGGATTTTGTGAAACAGATAGCCTAGCCTTAGCAGTGATCTCATTCAGCACAGTCATATTTCCTCCGGAAGATTTAGTTTCTGAGTGGCCATTTAGATGGTTCACATTATTAAGTGCATATGGTTCTATACGCTGGACAAGAGGTCAGAAAATAAAAGAGGCACATTAGTATTAAAAGGTAGCAAATATAATGCAATCATTCCTATAAGCAACAAAATTTTCTCTTGAAGATAAGTGCCTTTACCGAGATGTCCACAACCCAGACTCCAACACAGCTTTGATTGTATGAACAGCCAAGAAGTTTTCCTTCATGAACATTAAGATCTGACAGCTTAGACCAACCCACATCCACCATATCATGGCATCTTATAGGTTCCCACGAGAAAACCTAAACAGAACCAAGCATAATACTGTTACCTTCATAAATGATTTACCACAAATAAATAAACTGAAAAACAGAGCTTACCTTCAGACTCTCGTGTAAACCACAAAGCAAGGTCCTCCCATCAGGACTAAAAGTAATAGAACGCACTCCAGTTGTCTAACATATAAGAAAAAATAATCCAAATAAACCAAAATTAAATTGACCGATTGATCCTAAACAGATCATCCCAGAAAAAATGGTCCATTTACAATAGTAAAATATACCTCAGGACCAGCTGAACCAATAAGCTCAAAGGTCTCAAGGTCCCAGAATTTAACTGTTCTATCTGCCGAACCTAAACATGGGAAAGAGATAAATGAAATAAAATTAAACTTGACTTCACTGAAATTTAAAAAAACACTTCCACAAATAAAACACAACAATCCAGCTTGGTATGTGTTGCAGTAACCATAAATAAAATAATATAGAGTCGTCAACAATTATTGTTTGTTTATTTATTTGTAAGAAAATTTCTTACTGTTTAAACTTAGAGTATTCAATATTAAATATTAGTAATGTGTTCAGAAAGTTATATTGTGTTAAGTGCGATCAATTGGTTTTAAAATGAAATCTAACATGTTTTCTCTTCCATAACCTGGGTTCATCATTGAACCAGACCTAAGGGAGATCCCATTAATAAAGTTCTATAATTTCCTTCAACTAATCTCGAAACCAATAATATTTATCAACTGATTATACAGAGGAGTCTTTCACAGTGCACTCAAGAATGTGAACTGGAATTATAGGGAGAGGAATCCAATCTTCAATGAGATGGGTGGAAGAAGCCAGCTAGCAGGCAAGGAGAGTAAGACAAGGAGCTGTAGGAGGTTGGGAATAGGCTGGAAGGGTTATCTCAAAATATCCAAAGGGAAAGAAATGGGCAGGGGATGTAGCATAACCTATTGGAGGAATTAATATTAAGAAGCTTGGTTTTGGAGGGAGAAATAGTTGACCTGTGACACTGTGAGCTTTGCAAGCTAAGTAACTTGTGTTGGCCAAAAAATCAAATATAAGTCACTTCATAATATATAAATGTTCATGGTTAACGTGAAGAGAACATTGTAAGCTTCAAGCTTCAGAGAGAGTGTTGGACTGTTATTGGGCTTGTTGTTTAGAGCCTTGATAAACTAGTAGTGGTATCAGGCTCGAGTTGTACAAGTTGTACCATGCTAACACTTGATCTAAAAGATTAGTATATATAGGTGTTGTGTAAGGATAGTATTTTGCTATCACATCTCATGTCATTACAATATCAAAAAGTTATATTCTCTTATCTCCTTTTGCATCAATACCTATTATTCCAACATATCATGGTATAAATATGGGTATAAAGACAAGATAATGTATTTCAATTATTCAGAATCTCCATTCTATCCTGTCCACCCTCTATCTGTCGAAAAGGAAAATATTAGGATGAAATTGTGTGCATAGAGTATAGGATTCACTACAGAGCTAATTAACAACTATTAAATAGTCAGAAATATTGTTGACTAAGATCCTCGCATAAGATGAATACACAAAGGAATCTAGAACAGTATTCTAACACTTCCCGCAATTTAAATGCAAACCAAGTGGCTAGCTTCCCAGAAGCAGAGTGACCAACAAAGACTGAAGAGTGTTGAAAATGATCTAGGGGGTAAAACACATAACATCTCTTTAGAGGGTGGCCAAACAGCAGTGTAATGCGCCCTATTTGTTTGCCAGAGAGAACTAGTGCAGTGGCACAGCAGCAAAGAAAACCCAGCAAGATTGAGGTAACGTAAGGAAAAAGGCTTCAGAATCGAGGCACATTAAGGGCACTGCCTTATTAGGGCAGTCAAATAGCACTTTACTTAAGAAGCTAATCTATCTATCTATCTATCTATATGTGGTCAGAGATCAAATTACTCTGTTCAATAACATTGTATATATTGAATTTTAATTATCCAACCACAAAATATTTTGATATTATTCCATCAATCAAGCAGAGAGATATTTAAATAAATCAAACATTGGTAATTAAGTAATCTTATATATGAGATTATATTTTGAAAGAATAGAAATACATTAATTAAATTTATTGAATTTGTAAACTTGATATTTAAAAAAAATAACTTATACATTGAATAACTCTATTTTTTTTATATCATTCCAACAATCAATAAATTTTAAATAAATCAAACATATAAAATTATGTAATCTTATTGACAACATTTACCTATATTTCAAAAAGTACAGTATATACATTGAACTGAATTTGTAAACTTGATCTACTCATAAAAGAACTTCCAATTTAATTACTAGATAATTGAAATTTAATATATACAGAGTTAGAGTGGAGTGGAGTAAATCCCCAAGCTATTGAGCATTTAAAGTTTAAATCTCACTCATTTAACAAATAAGCCAAAATATCAACTCGTTAGATTCTTAATGAACTGCAGTGAGTTGCTTGTAGGATCACAATGCACAAGTTGACTTGGCTCGTTTCAACCCCTGAGCTTATCAAACGTTCAAACCAAATTTTTGAAACATAAATTATTTTGTACTTAGTTTGAAACATAACTCAACACTAAAAGCTATTTCAAGGGAGATGAATTACCCGTCCCTGTAAGAACTACCTAAACCCAAAACAAACGTTCCCTCATACCTTGGACTACACATCCACAGTTGATTCAACATTGAGACTGGATAGAAAACACCCCAAGATAATAGAAATGTGGTCAAACCTAACTCAGCCCTAAAACATAGCTATAGGGAGAGGATTGTCCAAGTCTTAGAAGGTCTACTTTGGCCATTGGACTACACATCCACAGTTGATTCAACATTGAGACTGCATAGAAAACACCCCAAGAAAATAGAAATGTGATCAAACCTAACTCGGCCCTAAAACATAGCTATAGGGAGAGGATTGTCCAAGTCTTGGAATGTCTACTTTGGCCATATTCAACGGAACATCTTAACAATTTTCATAAGCTAAAATAAAAGCTTACGAAATAAGTTATTTCAAAAGCTCAAAACAGCACATGCAAAACGTCTTGAGCCTGGATAAGGTTTGAACATCATGTTTGTTTTGTTTTTATTTTTAAATGACATGTTTTCACTTATAATTACAAAAATGTGACTTCCAAAACCGAAAACAAAACGAAAATAATTTCATGCTTTTGTAATTGTAATTATTAAAGAAAACATATCAAATGAAAATGAAAACAAATAACAAACCAAACACACCCTCTATTTCTAAGGTAGAAATGTACTTATTTTCATGATTTCATCACAGAAGTAAGACTAACCAGTTGCTAGTAGAAACTCATTGGGATGAAAATCTATACACTGGATCTGGCCTTCGTGACATTTAAAGTCATGCAAGAGCTTCCCAGCAGTCAGATCCCATAACTGCAAACATATACATTATAATTTACATAATTGTTTAAAAAAACAATAGATTCTCATTTTCAAGTTTAGTAAAACCATAATGCAAAAATTACATTAATCACAATTCAAAAAAATATTAAGATAAATATATTGCAGACTATGTACTAAGTCCATGATAATGAGTATAGAACTTTACGAGCTTTCAAGATACTAAAGTCTAAATTACATGAACATTAGATAGCTTGCTTCAAATACAGCGGCAAAGGGGACATTTCTTTCATATATATACAAACACAAATATTAAAAAAAAAGGTAATCACTAAAAGTAGACACAAGAATGCGGCAAGCTGTCCATTCTCTCTACTTGCCACTAGGAGAAATAGAAACTTCTTTAGATAATAGGACAAAATATCCAACAAAACAAGAGGAGAAAGATATACAAAATTAATAATAGTAAGTATACTCAAGAATGCAGTAAGGCTACCCAATCTATCTTCACGTATCTAGGAGCAAGCAACTCTGTGAAATAGCCACATGCAAGGAAGGACTAAACATTATTACATCCTAAAGCTAGTTTATGGCAAAGGACATCATTAAAGTAATGCAAGCATTTCCCTCCAATCAAATGCACGAAATGAATGCATAAACAGAACACACCCACAAAACTCTAGCCCCTTTATTTTTGCATAGCCTTTTAAAGAGCCGTGGAAAGTTGAGGGGAACTTTGCATGTTTACAAATAAATCTTGTATTGCTTCAATTTTGATAAGGGTAAAATATAAACTTCAATAAGACCTTTCTACACACCACTAAAGAGCACCCACCTCAAAAATTCTACACCCTACCTAACACACCAAGATTAGATTCCCATTCATAGTCCGTCAAGAAGTAGAAGTCTGCAATAGACAACCCTAGGTGACTTCATAGTACACCTGAAATGATGAAAATCCCACCATGAACAGCTTAAATTATTGCTTTATCTTTACTACCGTTACCATGCATATACCTTCAGATTATCATGTTTATTATTTTCACCTGTACTATCATCATGTTTATTATGCTCACTTCTATATATGTTCTCTCTCACTACCCAGTAATAGACTATAATACTTTTCTTATCTACTGCGTGTATTTTCTGTAGAAGGAACATGATTAACTTCTCCAGAAGGACTTCTAAGAGAGAAAAATAACACTTTAAAATGAAATGAGTTTCTCTAGAAGCTAAAATTAAATAATGCACAAGTTAATTCGTAAAATCTCTCTCGTATAACTTGTGCATAAGCTCGTTTTAACTTACGAAAAAGCCGATCTCATTTCTATCTCCTAGAAGTCCTTTTAGTAAAGTTTGTCCAAATATACCCAAGTTAGTATAGGATATTCTTCCAGCTAAGCAAGTAATTATGCCAGCTGTATTTTCTGTTATAAGTAATTACTTAACTACCCCAATCTCAGTGTACTATTAAAAAATGTTCAATGTATTCATAGATCAGAATATCAATACAATCAGAATTTCATTCTCTTCCAGGTCTTTCACTCTCTGAATTCTTATAACCAGCATTTCATGAAACATGGTTACAACAGTACACACCTGAACATGCTATTTTTAATTGAGGGTATTCATCATCATGTATATCACCCAGCAGTTTTCATTACATGGTTCAATATGAAACAAGCTTGAACCACAATTCTTAGTTATTTTTATTTGAGGCAAACCATGCAAGGCACAGCTATATATGATTCAATATGATTGACTACTTTTTTTCATTGTATAGTTGACATACAAACCATGCAAGGCAAACCTAGCTATTGAAACTCTGTTAATATCATAAAAAGGGAAAGCAATTCTAACCTTTACAGTATGGTCCTCTCCACCTGAAACAACCCAACGTCCATCTGGGGTAAACCTGATAGCATTTACCCCTCGAGTGTGACCTTTGTATGTATGGATACAACCCTTCTTTCTGATGTCCCATATCTTAAGATTAGTGTCTAAGGAACCAGATGCAAAGAACTCTCCAAAAGGATGGAAATCCACTGATGTACAATTGGACCTATGACCAGTAAGAGTACGAACAACTGCCAAAGAAACACGGCAAGTCAAAGACTAAATCATTGGTATGGGCAAAAAACTTTTGGTAAAAATACTGAATAAATCCTGTGAGACTAGTCAAATCCCTTTTCATCAGTGCAGTAAGACCATTAAAGGGGATGGTAAGAAACTGCATACTCTTTGCCTCTTCTAAATCCCAAAGTTTGATAGTGCCACTTGCAGCTCCAGCAGCTACCAACACTTCAGAGGAATCAAAGCTTACAGAATCTATTCCACTTGAATGTCCAGACAAACTCTGAAAAAGGGGAAACAGCTGTTACTCAATATAGATAAACAAATATTCTCTTTTCTACAAAATGAATACATTTCTGTAAAATATGAATGAGACAGGAAAAAGTAAACAAAAAGTTGATCTCGAGTATCATGTACATAGAAAACAAGAAAAAAAACAGAAACAGGTACAAAAATGGGACCAAAGCAAACCCATGATACAAACATCTGCTCTTCAGAGACCATCACTGTGCAAACTGGTTTGGAACAGCTCCAAATAATTAAAAATGATTTTAAAATGTGAGAGGGCACAAGAAACCCAGCAAAAGGAAAACAATATTAATAATTGAGATGCAGCTAAAAAAGATGAGGAGAAAAGAGGAGAACGAACCAGTATGGCATTAGGTTTGCCAATAGCCCAAAGATTGACCTTGTGGTCTTCACCTCCAGTGACAAGAACCCTGGAAGATTTACGTCCAATCTTGAGGCAGTTAACAGTTGAAGCATGTGCTACAAATTCCTCTGGACATAACTAGTCAAGGCCAAGCCAACCAGCAAGTACCAAACATAACCCACACACACAACAGAAGAATAACAAAGCAAAGGGAACAGCGGAGAGTAGAGAGATCTGGAGATGGAAAAGAAAATAAAGGGCAAGTGCATAGCATAGCATAGCATAGATCAAACAAAATGTAGAAATGGGATGAAGGATACGAAGCTTGTAGGCGCGTTTGGTAGTCATCGGTATGGACAAAAAACCCTAGCAATTGCAGTTGCGACAGGAACAGCAGCTCTGGATTAGAGACATTCGAGTCCTGAGATCTAATTTGGTCCACCAAGATTCCCAGATCTTCGCTACCCACAGCTGCTCCCGGCCCCAACAAAACAAATGTGTTAGTGAGGGCAGATCAAAATGGAGAGAGTGAAACTGAAATGAAACAAAGACCAACCGCACCGAACAGAACCTAACCTAACCTAACCTTCAGCTTTTATTCCTGTCCTTATTAGGTATGGATTGCAGTTGCAGTTGCAGTTGCAGATTCATTCAGAGTTCACACAACATGATTCAAACAAGAAACTAACACAGACGTATGCATTCACTTGTGCCTGCTCTTCTTACACTTGCACACAACCACACAATGTGTGACTGCGCATACGATAAGCCTGAAAGGTTTACGATTCAAGAGCGATAATGCTGATGCCGCCGTGGCATGGAGCGAGGGGTTCACCACTTTCTTCGATCTGCGAGTGAGTGAGTGAGTGTGAGAGCCAAAAGCTGAAACTGCTCGGCGCCTTCACGATCTCTGTGTGACTGTGTCCCTCGGTAGTCGGTAATCGTAAAGCTTATTATGTTCAAATTAACCTGAGAGTGGGAAGGTTCAAAATATATATTTGTTAAAATAAATAGAAATAAGGAAAATGTGTAAATAATAAAAATGTGAAAGCTACATTCCACGTTTTATCCTTTCTCCTCCCTCCCTTCACAAATCAAAATTGAAAGGAAAAGACCACACAACAAAACTCCCTTCACCTTTCTCATCTTTCCTCACCTTCTCTCATCATTCATCGTCTCTCCCTCGTTCACATCACAACCACTGTTTCATTCCACCTCCACTCCTTTTTTTCCATTTTTTATTTTCAAATATGCAGTTATCATTTTTTATACCTTTTTATGTCATATTTTCTATCTCTTATGTGTGACACTTCGCTTTAATATTTGGTCTGCCATCCCACACCCTAAATTCTAAAACTTAATCTTCATCAACTTAAAAAATCAAAATCAACAGGGAAAGCCACACCTTAGTCCCATGGGTAACAGTTGGACACTTTGGTTACATAAAAATCTATGAACCAACAAATTTTGGATTAAGGGTTTGTGAACCAACATCATTATTCCAAAAAAAAATAATAATACTGAGTTAATTATTTGAAAATGTAAAAAAGAATAAACTTGATATGGTTGAGATATTTGAATATAGGTATTTTATGTTTTGTTATTGTATATAAAAAAACCTTTTGAATATTTTATCATTAAGAGCATAAAACACATTGAGTTTTTTTATATTTTATTGGATCATTTGGGTGTTTAGATGATGAAAACTATCTTGTTAGATTTCTTTTTCACTCAAATGGAGAATATTTGTTGCAAAATATTATGTAATCCAAATTTCTTATTTAGATTAGTAGTTTAATCGACACTATGAGACCACTTAACCATTAAATTTACCAATTACAAAGTAAGTGTTTGGCAACAAGAGGGCAGAAAAGTTGGCAACCTTTGTTCTCTATTTTAATCTCTGTATATTTCTCTGCTGCACTTTTCAAATATGCTGTTACAAGAATTTATAGGCAGAATAATTGCCTCTTCAAATGCCCAAAAAGAAAATGATAATACCTATTAAATAGGTTTGTCAGACTATATTTCTCGGTAATACGACTCATGCCTAAAACCATTAATATTATTTTAGGAATACCAAACAACAGAGATAACCTTCTTAATTTAAGTTTTATAACAAATCTCTCCCTTAAACTTAAATACTCTCCTTATCTCGCATTCCAATCAACATTTTACAATTCTCCAGCAGAGTGGTCGGCAGTGGCTTGGTGAATACATCCGCGGCTTGAGCTCGGCTTTCAACATGCTCCAGCTCAACCTTTCCTTCTTTGACTTGTTCTCGGATGAAATGAAATCGGACGTCAATGTGCTTGCTCCTTCCGTGATTAACCTGGTTCTTTGCCAACTCGATCGCCGACTTGTTATCAACTCTGATTCATGATCCCTTCGTCTTGGATCACTCCCGGATGCCTTAATAGATTTGAAAGCCGGACCGCATGACACACGCTCCAAGAGGCCGCCACATATTCGAACCTCACAGGTTGACAGAGTTACAATGGGCTGTTTTTGGACGACCAAGTAAAAGTCGTATTCCGAGTAGGAATACATAACCCGATGTACTTTTCCTGGTCATCAACATCACCACACCAATCACTATCCGAGTAACCCACTAGCTCGGTAGTCATCCGATTTTGAATAGAAAAGACCAAGTGATGGGTTCCTCGAACATATCTCAAAATTCTCTTCAAGGCCTTCCAATGTGTATAGCTTGGATTCTCCATGTATCCGCTCGTTATTCCAACACTCAAGATCGATCGGGCCTAGTACTTGTGAGATACCTCGGACTTCCAATTAAACTTCGATATTTTCCGGAATCGCCTCGTTCTCCTCCATCAAACTTTGAGAGTTTAGTGTCCTGCTCCATTGGAGTAGAAACCGGGTTGCAGTCCCTCCATTTTAAACTTCTTTAAAATTTCATGCGCGTACCTCTCTTGGGATATAAAAATCCCTTCCTCTCGATCGCTTCACTTATAAGCCAAGAAAATATTTCATCGGGCCTAAGTCCGTCATCTCGAACTCTTTCTTCATTACCTCCTTGAACTCCTTAATCGGCTTCGCGTTGCTTCCAAGTGAATATGAGGTCGTCAACATAGAGAGCGACTACCATCATATCCTTTCTCGATTTCTTTGTATACAAGGCATGCTCGTATGGACATTGCTCGTACTCCATTTTTCTTGAAATACCCGTCAATTCTATCATTCCAGGCACGAGGAGCCTGTTTAAGCCCGTAGAGAGCTTTTCGTAATCTCAAGCACCTTCTTTTCATCCCCTCTCTTCATGTACCCGAGTGGTTGGTCGACGTACACCTCCTCCTTCGAAGACTCCATTTAGAAAGGCCGACTTCACATCCATCTCGTAGAATTTGCCATTGATTCTCGAGCAGACTAATGAGATCGAAGTCGGATTGACTCCATTCTCGTGACAGGAGCAAATACTTCATCATAATCGATTCCCTCCTTTTGTCTATAGCCCTTCACTACAAGTCGAGCCTTATAACGCTCAACCTCTCCTTCAACATTCATCTTCTTTTGTACACCCATTTTACTCCAATGGGTCGAGCTCCTTCAGGAAGGTTGGTTAGTTCCCAAGTTTTGTTGCGTTCAATCGCCTCAATCTCCTCATCCATGGTCTGTTCTCCACTTCTCATCTTGGACAGCTTTCTCAAAACTCAAGTTTTCGAGTCTGGTCGGAAGACATACAACATGAACTTCATTTGTAGTGTCGTATATTTCTTGCGGACTTCTCATCCTCGGGTCAGTTGTGGCTCTGGTTTCTTCATCCGAAAACTCGAGGGTTGTTGTCTGTTGAAGGCACAACAAATTCGAAGTTAGTTTCTTCTTCGGACGGGTTACTCCAAGCACCATTGCTTTGTTTCCTCCACATGAACGTCTCTGGCTCACCACCACTTTCTTGTTAACAGGATCAAACAATTTATATGCTTTAGATTTTTCATCATACCCGATAAAAATATACTTCTTGCTCCGATCTTCTAATTTTGTCCTCAGTGTCGACTTGGTACTTGTCCATAGGCCACGCTACCAAACACCTTCAAATGAGAGACACTCGGCTTCATACCACTCCAGATCTCCTGAGGCGTCTTCTCGCCTAGCTTTGCATGTGGACATCTATTTTGTACGTAGATCGCGCACTGCACCGCCTCGCCCAAAACTTCTTCGGCATATTCTTCCCTTTCAACATAGATCGAACCATATCAAGAATGGTTCTGGTTCTTTCGTTCCGCTACATCGTTTTTGTCGTGAGAATATGAGGCGTCGATGAACGCTAATCCCATTTTCTTCGCAGTATTTGTTGAACTCAGCAGAAGTGAACTCGCCTCCTCTGTCAGATCGAACTGTTTTGATGACTTTGCTTGTTTCTTTCTCCACCGTCACTTTGAATTTCTTGAAAGTTTCAAACACTTCTGATTTCTCTTTCAGAAAATAAACCCACGTCTTCCTTGAAAATCATCAATGAAAGAGACGAAGTATTTCTTACTACTGAATGATTCTGGAGTTATCGGCCCACATAAATCTATATGGATCAGTCCGAGTTGCTCCTTTGCTCGGTACTCAGAACTTCTTGGAAAAGAAGTCCTCGTTTGCTTCCCGATCACACATTCTTCACGTAACCTTTTTCAAATTCCATTTTAGGCAGTCCGAACACCATCTCCTTTTTACCAACCGAGTCAACCCACCGAAATGAAGATGACCGAACCGAAAATGCCACTTCATAGCCTCATCCTCCATATCAAGTTGCATGCATTTATCTTGAACTATTTTTAGCTCTAGTTTGTACATGCGATTTTTCTTCATTTCTACCCGAGCAATGAGCCTCCCGAGTTTATCCTTCAGTTGTAGTTCTCGGTCCTTCATCATAACTGAGTATCCCTTATCCATTAACTATCCCATGCTCAGTATGTTGTTTTTGAGATCAGGTACGTAGTATATATCTCTGATCTCTCCGATTTGCCCATTTCTCTGTTGATACCGGATCGTTCCTCGTCCTTTGATAGCTACTTTAGAAGCATCGCGAAAGAAAGCAGACCTGAATCCACTTTTGAAAGTATTTTGAATAAGCGCTCGTCACCACACATGTGGTTACTTGCGCCGGTGTCTAAGTACCAAACCGAGTTATTTGAACAGCTCGATTTGACCTCAGTTTCTGGAATGTTTGTCACTAGCAAGCAATCCTTCATCTTCTTCCTCGCAAGAAAGTTTGTTGGTTCCTCCTTTTTCTTCTCGGACCTACAATCTTTGGAAATATGACCCAGCCTTTCCACGATTGTAGCATTTTACTCGAGTAACAATCCTTGGCAACATGCCCATACTTCCCACGCTTATAACATTCAATATTGTTTGTGTTTGTTCGGCCACCCAGAGCCCGACCTCTAGCCACCCCAGCTCTGCTGGCCGACTTGCTCATTTCCTCGTCCTCCTCTTCCTCTACCACCTTGGCCTCTTCCTCTTCCACCTTGGCCTCCGCCTCTTCCTCCGCCTGTGGTGTTTTGAGCATAGAGCACCTTCTCCCTTTTATTGTCGCCTCGTCCTGGAGAGCCTGCTCAAGGGACTCCCCTTCTTGTTTTTCCTTCTCTCGCTCATGTGCTTCTAGGGACCCAAGCAAGCTCTTCAAGGGTGAGCGTTGATAGGTCCTTGGACTCCTCTATTGCGCACACGATATTCTCGAAATCATCCGTCAATGACCTTAAAATCTTTTCAACAACTCGGTTAGATGAAAGACTCTCACCATTCTCGATTCAGCTTGTTCACCACTGGCCTCTACTCGAGTAATGAACTCGGATACGCTTCGACTCTTTCATCCTCATGTTTTCCAGCTCGCCCTAAGGGTTTGAAGTCGAACTTGCTTCACCCGCTCGTCTCCTTTGTTTGCTTTTTCAAGTGTATCCCATGCTACTTTGGAAGATTTAGCGTTGGCAATCTTCTCAAAACCAGATTCATCAACGGCTCGATATAGCGAGATACAGAGTCGCCTTGTCTTTAGCTCGAACGGTCCTCAACGCGCTCATCCGGGCATTTGAATACCCATCTGTGTTCTCTCGGTTCCTCATACCCATTCTCGACCACATCCCGCTTATCTTGGGAGCCGAGAAGGGCCTTCATTTGCACCTTCCAGCTTGTCATAATTGGTGCCTTTTGTTAACTTGGGTAGCGGGATGCCATTGGTTAGACTCGCCATTTTTCTCAACTGCTTACACTCAACTCACACAGCTCACAAAGCTCTCGGCCGCTCCTCTCTCTGGCCAGCGACACCGCGGCGTTCTTTCTTGAGGCTGGTAGGTTTTCTCACGCTCACCACACACGCAAGCTCTTATGCCAATTTGTTTGGCAACAAGAGGGCAGAAAAGTTGGCAACCTTTGTTCTCTATTTTAATCTCTGTATATTTCTCTGCTGCACTTTTCAAATATGTTGTTACAAGAATTTATAGGCAGAATAATTGCCTCTTCAAATGCCCAAAAAGAAAATGATAATACCTATTAAATAGGTTTGTCAGACTATGTTTCTCGGTAATACGACTCATGCCTAAAACCATTAATATTATTTTAGGAATACCAAACAACATAGATAACCTTCTTAATTTAAGTTTTATAACAGTAAGATTGTCAATTATTTTAGCATGGGATATGATTGAACTATAACATTTAACAATAAGAAATGAAAATTGTCATATATCTTAATACACAGGATCTTAATACACCTTAGTTCATTAATCTCAGTATGACATTTTCCATAAGCTAGGAGCACTTGATTTTCCAACATACAACATATCACACCAATGCAATCATTAATATACAATTAATATTTATATATTAATTTAAAATTGGTTATTTGTTAATTATTTTGAGATAATTTATTTTCATTTAAGTGTCAATTTTAATATTAATTTTTACCTAAAGATCTGACACTTATCATACATAGTAACCTACTCATGTTTAGACTTGATATTGAATAAACACCTTTATAAAAGGGTGAGAGACTCTAAAGAATCAAATAATATCTCAACTTTTATTCTTTTCCATTAAAGAACAAAGTTTGTGAACTCAACTTCACTATTTTGTCAGTGTTTCTCTATTGTTAAAGCATCCTCTGCCTTTTTCGAGTAAGAGAAAAGGAAGTGTAACTCTAATCCATTAATGACAATCTCAAGAAAAATATTTATTTTGAAAGTATTGTTTTCAATAAGGAAAAGGGCAACGATGGAAGTAAAACATGAAATAGAACTAAAGAAAGACACCATAGCAAGAACAAAGACAAATACATGGAATAACAAAGGTAATTTACGAATAAAGAGAGATAAGTACAAAGATTTATACAAAGTATGGACAGAGGAAGACAAATAAAAATAAAAATATTTTTCTTCACATATCATAAAAGTTGAAGAAATACACAAATAATAAAGAAAAGAAAGAGTAACGAGTGAAACAGAAAAGATAAAACGTTAACTTTGATTATTCAAACCTAAATTGAAATTATAACTAAATAGTATGCATAACACTTGAATTTTATTAATCTTTTTTACCTAAGATATTTGTAGATAAATAATTTGGTTTAGTAAAGTAAATTAAAATAAAACAATTTGTATTGTTTTAAAAGTATGTTATAGTACGAGATAAGTATAATATTTTAATATACTTTGATTTTAGTGTTGCATAAAGCTAAATAATCTCTCTTGGACGTGTTTTCTTAAATTTCTTATTGCTTCTCTTGATCTTCTTCGTGTTTTTCTTCATCTTCTCCTTACTTATTTATCTTGTATGCTTATGAAGCTTCAAGATGGAAGATTGTTCCCAACACAACTTTTATTTTTCTTAACTTGAATGATGCGTCTTCCTTGACGGGAATAGTTATTAAGAATATGGTCATCTATAAAAGATTTGATTGTCTCCAACTTCTTATTTCCTATGTAATATCATTGATAGTTTTGGAAAAAGATTTACATGACCATGTAGTGTCCATTTTCACTTCGTGGAGGACATTTAACATGATTTTGTTTACTTTTACTTTTTGTATTTTAATTGTCAAATATTGTTAGATATTATTTGATATTATTAGATATAATATTATTTGTAATGATCTTGTAATGAACTTAACCCATATTCTCTGCATGACTTACACATTATGGATTTAACCTATATCTTTCTCTTAGTCATCTTAACATGGTATTTAGAGTTAGGTTTCATCCTTACCTTCCTGGTGAACCCACTGTTCAACAGAGCTAATTCTTTTTGGAAATTGTTCCCTTTTAATTTTTGACATTTTTCTTAATTATGTTCTATTTTCCTTGAAACCATCATACTCTTTGAGTTTGCCAAGCTCTAGTGTAAAAACAAAATATAGAGTTATGGGCTCAACCACCTATGAATTTGTTTGACTTAAACAATTACTTAAAGAATTGAAATTTGGAAATGAATGACACTTATATGTGATAATCATGATCCTGATAAACTCTTTCTCATAAAAGGACCCAACACATTAAGATAGATTATTATTTTATTCGTGAGAAGATTATACCTGGAGACATGAAGATTGAATTTGTTAACTTAAATGACCAATTAGTAGATATTTTCACTAAATCTTTACTGGAACTGAAATTGGTACAAACAATTTATATACACTAGCTTGAGAGAGTATTAAATATTATTAGATACTATATATATATATGTGTTATTTTACGGACTGAAATTTAACCTATATCTTTATTTGAGTTATTCTAAAATTAATCATAATTTAATCTTAAAAAAAAAAAATTAAGTATCATTTTCAACATTTTATTATTCTTGTTATCATTAAAATTTAGATGTTAAAAATCAGAATTTAATATATTTTATATTTCATTATTACACTTCCATAGTACTTGTCTTAACAAATTTAAGATTTAATAATATAATTATGATTAAATTAATATCAATAATTTAAAAAAATGCATAGACAATGTTAAAAAAACATAATATCATTATTTTATGATGCTAAATCTAAAATAAAACATATTTATAAGTTATTAGCATTTAAAATACATATAAAAATTTAAACAGAATGTTATATTATTTAAATTGAAATTTCAATATTATAAATTATATTAATAATAATGATAACAACTCTATTTGTAAAAGAAAAAAGAAAACGGAAAAGAATGGATTAATTTTTTGTCTTTTAAGATTTTTTTAAACGGTGTATTTTAAAGTTTTGTTTTTGTTGACTTGGGTTTGATTGTTTTTTACTAGTTTTCTAGTTCTTTGATCATTATCTTTCAGACATATTTTATGTTTTCTTTAAACTTATTATTTAATTGGTTTATCAATTTTCAGGTTGGCTCGTTTTACCGAGTTTAATTTTTAAAACACAGCTTATTATTTGACCTTTGATTATAAGTTTCAAGATGTCACTCATATTTTCTTCAATTCCCTAAAATTTGAAGTTATACATAATTTAAAAAATACAATAAATAAAACGTGTGAACATTATTCACGAAACGCTCACTTTAATATCAATATTTAATTTTTAATAAATCACAAGGATCCTCCAATAAAGATAAAATTATTGATGTAATAAGAAACTTCTCCGATGTAATTACCCATTTAGCACTTACTTGTATGTAACATAAGATTAATAACAATTTTTTAGTTTTAAAATATGTGTGGACGAATTAATTAACAAAGACTTAGGAGAAGAAAGAAGAAAAATATGAAAAAAGTCCTTCACAGTTAGTTTTAGTTTATAAACAAGTTAATCCATTGTTAAAAAAGTTATAGTATTTTTGATGTATATGAAAGTAAATGGAGGATGGAAGAATGATTAAATGGAATAATTAGGTGTAAAGAAATGGAGTTGGATTAATAGATGATGATCACATCACATCGGTGGTATTGAGTTTGAGCAGGTACAGTGGCAGGTGTTGTGTTTGTTTGGGACTCAATAGTTTAGTATTAAAAAAATGTTGTCACAACTCACAACACACCCGAATGACGGCAAAGGAAAGTAGCGTTGAGGTTGAGACCCAGCCTGAGCGACCCTCCATTGGAGACACACACTTCAACCCTTCAATTCAAGCTCTTGCTTTGGAAAATCAATTCCTGTCCCCGCCACACTCGATCACTGGTTTGCTACTCTCTCTCTCTCTCTTCTCCTATTTCTTCTTCTAGATTTAGTCGCATCACCTTACGCTATGAAGAAACAGAGCTCCCCAAAGACAATTTTAGTGATGCTTCAGATCACACGCACCTATTTCATTGCTTACAGATCCAGTCGTTGATTCGCGATCTGAGCTGCACACTGCCAAATAAAAACCCTAATCGCGAATCTGTCACCGTAATCGGGAATTTTTCCATTCAGAAGGTGGCTCAGCCCTTGCGTCATGCGTTTGGGCATGCTAGGTTCTTCTCCCTGCGTGTTTCTGTGATTGATGGTAGTATGAGAGATATGCACCGGAATTCTACTGGTAGTACTAATAACAACAGTAATAGTAATAATAAGATATCATCCGCACTAAGGCTGTCCTCACCTCAGCAATCTCTAAGACGCTTGGGATTGTGTTCCCAGATAGCAACGGGGGAGCACAACTCTCCTATCGTCTTCCCCGAAAAACGTGCCAAGGTGAAGGCTTCCAGGAAGTCCAGTGTCCCCACTACCATTCGTCCGGATGATCAGGACGTACCCAAGAATTTCGAGCACAGGATTGACATTGGAGCAGGTGGAGGAGGAGATGAGAAGTCTGATTTGTTAGGATACGTCGTATTCTCTGGGAAACTTGTTTTGGATAAGAGAAAAATTGCCACAAATAATAATGCTGATGCTCAACAACCTTCTGATATTACCAACCAAGATGCTGTAGATGCCAAACTAACTAGCAAGGCCTTGGCTTGGGGCTCCCAAGTGCTGCACCTTGATGATGTTATCTCGGTAATGCATTTGCTTCTATGTCAGATGGATGGTTCATTACTTCTGTGGTAGGTGCTAGGAAAAAAAAAAAAAAGTCTAATTGGTTTTAGTCCGTGTTCTAAACAGGTTTCTTATAATGCCGGTCTCAGACATTTCACAGTTCACTCGTACCCATTTAAAAAAGCTTCGTGTGGGCTTTCTTGTTTCATAAAATCTCAACGAAGTCGCAAGGACTTTCGCTTTGTAGCTTCTAGCATAGAAGAAGCACTTCAATGGGTTGGTGGATTTGCAGATCAACAGTGTTTCGTGAATTGTCTTCCTCACCCTTTATTGTCTTCAAAGAAGCAGGCATCCTCAGAATTATTTCAATCAGATACCCCTCCAGAATTGCTTTTTAGATGTAAAACTCCACCTAAGATGCTTGTAATTTTAAACCCACGATCAGGTCGGGGTCGTTCAAGTAAAGTTTTCCATGGTATTGTGGAACCGATATTCAGGGTATGCTACACTCTTTCTTGGATTCTATGACCTGCATATATTGTTATTTTGATCATCGTGGTAGTGTGCATATTTTATTTTATGGTTTCAAATTTGGCCATGAAATTAGAAATGTTTACCGTGTAAAACGGCAGGACATTGTGCAAGCCTGGTAATTATAGTACTTTCTATATTATGTCTAGTTTCTCATTGTCTGTCAACACATTGCTCTTTCATATTATTACTATTATTATCTTTATTAATATTATGTCAACTCAGTCTTCGATTTCAACTCTTCAACTAGTTATGTACTTGTACTATTTTATATATAACATGCAATAGGAAGGGTACATTAAAGCATTATGTGACTTTCTTACATATATCCATGGCATGTACTGTGACAGCTTGCTGGGTTTAGATTGGAGGTAGTCAAAACAACATGTGCAGGCCATGCTAGAAATCTTGCATCAAGTGTAGACATCAGCACTTGCCCTGATGGTAAAATCATTGTTCTTTAGTCTATACGTGTGCTGAATATTGTTTTGTTACTTTTTAAATGTTTCTTCATTTATACCACTTTTCTGGTGTTTCTTTCAGGAATTATCTGTGTTGGTGGTGATGGAATAATCAATGAGGTCAGCATATTATTTTAATGATTCAGTGAATTGTTCTATGTACTGGTTTATTGATGAAAATGCTTACTTCTGTTTTTTTACCTTGAAAAAGCCTTTCATGTGTTGTTCTGTGTTGGACCATAAGCTATCTAGGACTAACTGAAAAAAAATAATTGACATCTTTTGCGTAAATTCCAGTAGTTCACACATGGAACTCTGAAACTGATGTGTATCTCTTCTTCTGAACTGGGAACAGCAGGGTCTAGTACATGTATACTAGTATTAAAACTAACATAGAATAGAAAGAAAAAACCAGTTACAATCCATGAATTCAGGCATATTGGGCATCTCTCCAAATGCATCATTGATTCTTTATATCCCCCCACTCTCTTTCCTCTTATATCCATAGTGTGATCAAAACAGAAATTGGGCCCTCTTTGCCACTACTCTGCCTCGCTGGTAGTTAGCTCAGATGTGATCATAATAAGTCCCATGCCCTCTGGAGCATTATTTCCTGCAGTCCATACAATATAGTGATCATAATAAGTCCCATGCCCTCTGGAGCATTATTTCCTGCAGTCCATACAATATAGTGATAGGAGGCTTGCTGTTCAAGAAGACCACTGTGCAATAATCTATTGTTCAGTTGTAAAAGTTTGTTTCAAGGCTTCAAAATAGGTTTTTATTGGATTCTTGTTTCTTCTTTTATTCTTTTTCTCCCCATCAATTTTTCTTTCTTACTGCTAAGAGAAGAGCACGCAATACTAGTGCTTAAGAATTAAATGCTGATCCTAGAATGTTTTTTGATGGAGTAAATTCCATCATCACACTATGGATTGTTAAAATGATACAACCTTCCAAATTCTTCTATAAACAAGTTTGAAATCAGAAAAAGGAGGGACAACTTTGCTCAGAAAAAGGAGGGACAGCTGTGCACGGAAAAATATAAACTCTTTATTCTCCTTTCTTTATTTGAGAGTGAGTAGTTAAGTCAAGTAAGACTGGAAGAGGTTTTAGTTTCTCGCCAAAGTGAAGGATCTCAAGAAAAAACCAGGATCCTGAATAGAATAACAACTTTTTTGGGGAGAGGTAAGAGTCTATTGAATATATGATGATATAAAAAACTCGCCTAAGGTGGTTTGGTCATTTAGGAGGTCATCAATGAAGACTCCATTTAGAAAGCTTTGCTTTAAATGCATTTGTCGAAAATTTGGTCTTCATAAAATCTCAGTGGCGATTTTTGATTCATAAAGCTGACTCCACTTAATAGGATTAAGATTAGTCACGTTGTTTTTTCAAATCAGTGATCAGAGATATAATCACCCAAATGTTTCCTTTCCTCGTTCGATAAGAAGATAGTATCATTTAAACCTGCTTTACTACCCTTGATTATGTCCTAATTAACAGACTTAAAATCATCCAATTGAGAACATCTGTTAGAATATACAAAAAAGAAGGGTCTCCTCTTGTGAAGACGTATTGGATATCTGTATTCAATCATCATTGTGCAATGTGCATACCTTCACTATAAATAAAGAATTTTTTCTTTCATAGGAATCTTATCTGTCCCTCATATGTAAACTGTTTCAATTCAAATTATTAAGGTGCTGTGTATTGGCACGTCTTTTGAACAAGGATATTAAAGGCTGTGCTTTTTGTAGGAATACTGCTCTTATCACACACATACAAACATCATTAATGATGGGCAAGTTATATGACATGGTTGGTTTGTAGGTTCTTAATGGTCTCCTTAGTAGAGACAATCAAAAGGAAGGAATATCTATACCTATTGGAATCATACCGGCTGGTTCTGATAATTCACTGGTATGGACTGTTCTCGGAGTCAGAGATCCGATATCTGCAGCAATGGCTATTGTAAAGGTAGCATTCTTTCATTTTATGCCCTTCTCTAGTTAGTGATTGGTATGTAATTAATAACTTTATAGTTAGGATTAGGCATTGATGACATTAGTTCATATCCATGTTCTCAATATAATTTATTGACCATATTCATTTTGTATTGATATTCTGTCCGATTAGGATTCTATTTGTTTGTCTCTTCTGATAAAATTGTTCGCTCATTGTCAGCATTCAGTTTCTGATTTATCCATTTTAGCTTCTGCTTATACCATATAATCTAGTCATAGTTAGACTGGAAAGCGAAAATAAGTATATTTCTTTCGCATAAAATGGAAATGACTATGTGTGCGAGTGAGGAGGGGGTTACATTGTCCTCCTTCTACAACCTTTTCTTAAACATGAGTTGTGTAGAGAACAAATTAAATGCCAACATTTTTTCCCCTTTTATTTGGTTAAATAGTTGGACATTTATTGGCTACATGTCACTTCTGTTTTCCATGGCTGCAGATGTGTAGATTTCTGGATATCTTACTCTTATTTAATATTTAATAAACTCTTACATAGTACACTCATTCTGTTTCTTGGTTCAGGGGGGTCTTACTGCTACTGATGTCTTTGCTGTTGAATGGATTCAGACTAATAAAATTCACTATGGATTAACAGTCTCATATTATGGCTTTGTTAGTGATGGTAAGTCAATGCAGTGTATAAATTTTTTAGTTATTGCTGAAGGCAGAAATTATAGGATAAATGAGGGAAATCGTTTGCTTTTATTACATTGTTCTTTCCTTTGCTTCTTGTTGTTGCTACATTTCTGGAGCAGCTGAATTTTAGTTCTTAGCTCTATATTTTGAAGACCATGTATGTAATAAGAGTTTTTTGCCATAATTGGTCTTAACGTTGATTTTATTGTCAAGAGCCAACCTTGTCAAAAACTTTTATCTCTAACATGGCTCCCTAGAAAAAAGCCTTTTGGCCCTGAAGCGTAAACAATGCACAGGCCCACCTCAGCAGGTGTTGAAATTCAAATTTTAGAAAAATAGTTTCGGCAATGATTTAATTCTTGACCACTTAAGAATACCATGTCAAGAACCAACCATTCTAAGTGAAGTCTCCTGAATGGTTCTTTTATATAATAAACTATTCAATTAAAGTCTGTTCTCTTTAGTAGCTGATTAGGAACTTTTGGCAATTAATGGCATACTATATGAACTCTTGTGTGCAATACGCATGGACATGTCTGGCAGTTAGTAGGAATATGTAGTAGGAGTAAAAATATGGGTTGAGGGTGGAGGCTGAAGAAATTAAAGGCTAGGTCCATGGGAAGAATGGAGAGGTCAAATGCTGCATTTTAGCTCTTGATAAATTTTCCATTATTGACCAATTTCTCATTTGGAAGTTTGTATCTTTTATGATAATTTAAGAGTGGAACTTGGTTAGTGGTAAGGAATAATCGGAGAAAAGAAAAGGCAAAGCTTGGCGAAAATAGAACCTTTATTTAGAATTTAAACTTGAAGGCAGTTGATCGATGCAGTGATACGATTATTAAGGCCCTGATTTAAATGGGCATTAAGTGTCTTACGTATTTTACATATTTCACATTTCAGTGTTGGAACTTTCTGAAAAATATCAGAAGCGCTTTGGTCCACTGCGGTATTTTGTTGCTGGATTCTTCAAGTTCCTGTGCTTACCACGCTATAGCTATGAAGTTGAATATCTTCCTGCTTTGAAAACTGAGAGAGAAGGAAAGATTTCTGGTGAAAACAAAGTAGTTGACATGTCAGATCTGTGTACTGACATCATGAGCAGATCAAATAAGGATGGAATGCCCAGAGCATCTAGTCTTTCGAGTATTGACTCAATAATGACTCCAAGTCGTATATCTGGTGGGGACCTGGATACCTGTAGTAGTACCCATGCTAGCACTGAACCTTCTGAATTGGTGCGCGGTTTAGATCCAAAGTCCAAACGCCTATCATCTGGAAGGGGCAATGTAACAGCAGAGCCAGAAGTTATCCATCCCCAGCTGCCTCTATCAACAACTCCAAACTGGCCTAGAACCAGATCTAAGTCAAG
The DNA here is from genome assembly GCA_030347555.1 of Lablab purpureus. Lineage (NCBI taxonomy): Eukaryota > Viridiplantae > Streptophyta > Magnoliopsida > Fabales > Fabaceae > Lablab > Lablab purpureus. The sequence goes on from CM059257.1 coordinate 32,658,913, forward strand.
GAATGATAAAGGATGGACTGGATTGACCACAACACATGATACCTCTCGATGGGGCAATACTGCAACAAATGATAGAGAGGATATATCATCAACATTGTCTGATCCTGGTCCAATCTGGGATGCCGAGCCAAAATGGGATGCTGAACCTAATTGGGACGTGGAAAACCCAATTGAGTTGCCAGGACCATCAGATGATACAGTAATGGGATCTACAAAGGAGGTTGTGCCTCGTTTTGGAGACAAATGGGTCCTGGCAAAGGGACGATTTCTTGGCATTCTGGTTTGCAACCATGCATGTAGAACAGTTCAGAGCTCTCAGGTGGTTGCTCCCAAAGCTGAGCACGATGACAGCACCCTAGATTTGCTCTTGGTTCATGGGAGTGGAAGATTGAGGCTGTTGAGATTTTTCTTACTTCTACAAATGGGTCGACATCTTTCACTGCCATACGTTGAATATGTCAAGGTATTTTCATTTATAGTTGTTTTACTCCATGATTTCTCAGTGAACTCTGTTGAAAATCACTGCATTTTCACACTAATATATTCTGAGGACTACACACTAGTAAAACCACCTCATGATGTAACTGTGTGTGTGTGTATATATATATTCCAATCTTTTGTGTTCGTTCTCGGAAGACTATAATTAACATTTGTGATTAGTTTTAAACTATGTAACGTACAGGTGAGTACGTTAGATTGATCTCCTTGTCAGCATATCTGGCTGTTATTTTATCGTGATAACTTGTGCATCTGTATCTGTTAAAACTTGTGCATCCTGGTAATTTGGTGTAGGTAAAGTCCGTGAGGATAAAGCCTGGGAAGCACACTCACAATGGATGTGGTATTGATGGTGAGCTTTTCGCGCTCAATGGACAAGTAGTTTCTTCTATGCTTCCAGAACAGTGCAGGCTTATTGGTCGCTTTCGTATATGATAACTGAGTTCTTTTCAATTCTTTCATGGGTTCTGGGGAGTTTCATGTACCTTCTCATATATAAGTACAGATACCCAATTTGTCTTGCAAATTCCTTATCGCTGTAACAGCTGAGCTTTGTAAATCTTTTGTTCCGGTTATATGTATCTGTTGTTGCTTGCTTACCTGTCTTCCTTATTTTGTTTTTATACAAAAAAACCGCTCATTTATGCATTTCCTGCAACAAGAAGGTTCAAATGTATTGGTGATCACCATTTCCTCAATTGATCAGTTGATTTTCTTATTCTGAAGCTTTTGATCCTGATCCTGTTTCACGATATCTGGTTATCATGTTTGGTCTCCTCCATTTACTGTTTTACCTCGCATGGTGTAATCTCGATATATTGTCGGGTCCACATTCGAAGTTTCCTGAATCTCATCTTACACCATACTTATTACAAACACGTAAATGTGATCGACCATTCAGAAAGGAAATTATTCAGCAGCAACCCGTGGTGAACGAGCCAGGTAAAGCAGTAATTTAAGAAAAAAGCGTGGAAGAAACAAAATTTTATCTATATCGAGCCGATACAATTTTTTATTGGACTATCCAGGGTCAATTTGGATTATTTATTTTACCAGCTCTAGAAGTGGATGTTAAACCTTAGCAAAAGGGCCCTGAGGAAGGAATCTATTTTCAGTATTTTGACAGGTTCCATGATATTTTTACGAAAATTGTAGAGTTCCATCGGGGGAAGAGTATCTTGATGTCAGTTTAATTAGTAAGACAAATTATAACCTGTGGACCTTTCCTCAAACTAAAGAAAAATTAATCTGCATTTTTTTTAAAAGAAATTTACTACAGCAAAGATATTTGACTGCAAAATAAGATAGAATTATTGGAACGAAAGAGAATGAGGAAGACATCATTATAATAGAAAAGTGTTACATTAATTTTCACACTAGTCTATATTAGAGTCGGCTATAAAATATGTATTTTTTTCAGACACTCGATAAAATTACGGCATTTGAGTGCACATCTGCTTCAATATATAATTGACGTAAATAGGAACAATTCATAAAAAAATGGGCCAAAATCTAGGAAATGTTTTCTTCAAAAAACAAATATCAAGAAAAGAGAAAAGAGAGGTGTGTGTGGGTATGATAAGTATGAAAGCCTAAGGTGTAACCTTCCGAAAAGAAGAGAGAAGAATAAACATAATAATTAGAAAATGCGAAAGAAGAGGAGGAGAATGGTTGAGATGGATGGATATGGATATTGTAGGGTGTGTTGCAGAATTGGTCACGTGTCCTCTTCAGGGGAGTGACTTAGATTATTATTGTTGTTATTATCAGATAATTACATAATACTGACATTATTTATCTCATTATACAAAATTTGGGGAGGAGGTTAAGAAAAAGAAAGGAAATACGGAAACCCTTGATTTGGACGTGCAGAAGAGAAGAGAGAAGAGAGGATAGGATAGGATGACCAGCAGCAGCAGTGCGCTAAGGGCAGGTGCTATGGCATCGTCGATGGTGAGCGTGTCCCCCAATTGTTATTGCAACCGTAATTGTTCATCGACCACGATGGTGCTTGCGAGGAAGACGACGAAGATGCCTCTGTCAGTCGCAATGAAAAGCAAAATCATTCCGGGTGTTCGGTGCGAGGTTGCCATAAACGCGGTGGAAGAGTCGACGACGTCAGCAGAGGCTAAGGTTGGAGCGCGGGTTAAGGTGAAGGTGGACGTGAAGGTTTACCACGTCCCCAAAGTTCCCGAGCTTGACCTTACGGGTATGGAAGGTGAGATCAAGCAGTATGTTGGCCTCTGGAACGGTAAACGAATCTCTGCCAATCTTCCTTACAGGGTTCAGTTTGTCACTGACATCCAAGGTCGTGGTCCTGTCAAGTTCTTTGCCCATCTCAAGGAAGATGAATTCGATTATGTTTAGCTTCTCTTTACCCCCCCCCCCCACTCTATTTGTATGTCACTCACTCCCATCAAATACCCTTAATTTCCTTCCCTCGTTATTACACTACTATTACTACTACCGCTGAATAATCAAATCTCCCATGTGATGTGATGTGCTGTGATGTTATCTGCACTGCACCTTGTTGTGTATAATGTAATCGATCCTCCTCCTTTAGTTATCTTCTTTATATCACTCCTTAATTTTCACTCTGCTATTAGTGCTATTTTCGTTATATAGTCCATCCTTCTTCTAAATAACGTCTTCCCAACTCTTTTTCTATATTTTTTTTTGCAATTCCTTCCTTCTCTCAGCAGCTAAAATAACCTTTTGTTGCTTTTGTGTTGCAACTTCCCTTGCTATGGGAGGGAAAGGGAAGAAGGAATACAGCTAAGGATAAATTCAGTTTACCTTTTTTACATTCTCCTTTGTCATCTAATCATGACTTGATAACTATAATTTTTTACTTTTATATTTTTATATTCATGCTTGAGATGATAGAACACGAACATTTGACTTTTTGTTTTTTTCATATCTGAACTTTACCTTATCATCCAATATCCAAACATACTTTTGGATGGAGAAGAAATAGCAATGAACTAAAGAATTAAAAAGAGAGCAAAAGAGACGTAGAGAATAGAGTGGACTGATTTTGGAATATGCTCTTCTAAGCAGGGCACGGTTTGAATTTAGAGGAAACTCAGGAATCATATGAATGTCTCTCATTTTCTTCAGTTCATTTGATAAAACTCGTAGGTGAGCAAGGTTTACATAAAACCTTGTGTTACCCTCTCTTCTCCATTCTAACAAGCCCGGAAAACATATTTACATCATGTTCCATGAAGACTATTCTAATTGTGTCTTTAGATCATCATTATTTCATATAAATATCATACTCAAGCAATTAAATAAAATTATATTGTGTCTGCACATTGCCATTGCATTAGATTGAAAGGTGTTATAAGATATGCTATCATTGTTTGAAGTTTTCGATGTTGAAAGCAGGTAGGCTAAATGAATGATATGAATTCACCTTCTGCAGTCACCCTGTCACTTTTGCTGCCGGTAGTTTAAATATTTTCGAGTTTTAATGATGCAAAACCTTCTTTGATGCTTTGAATGTGTAGCTTAATAATTTCAATATTCATTTGTAAGTCTCTTTTTGGTAAAAGCAATGGTATCCTTTGACCGATCTGTCTTTTAATATTTATTAGTAGGGTTCTCCTATGTTAGCATTGTATGTATGGTATTTTATAAATTTATGGGAGAATACCTTGTACTCAATTTATTCTCATTGGTAAGTAGCTTTCCTTAATAAATTTTGTTGATATTTTAAGTTAACTTTATAGGTACTTGGGTATTATAGGGTGTCCAATTCCCAAATGAAGCAATGTGCGATGTTTAGCAAAGTATTAATACTTGGTTTCCCAAGTGTTTGATATTTTTTAATCAGTTAGAAGTTGATTGTTGATGTGTCAGAAAAGCCTACCCACAAAGGGTTTTGACTTTTGGAGGGAGTTGAAAACGGAACTTATTTTATTAATTCGAGTCACAAAAACTACATTATTTAGTAGTCCTTTTGTAGGAGACAATTGTCCCTAAAGAAGGAAATTGTGAAGTAAAGATAAAAGGAAAAAGATGATAAAAGTTCAAATAACATAATCCTTGGATCCTCTAAAGATATTTTTGTTATTTACCATAGAGGGTTTTGATCAACAAGAAGTAGAGTTAAGTATCATAGAGTATGTCCGAACTATTGAGATTTTGACTCTTAATGGTAGTGCTGAACTTGGATATTATGGGATGTCTAATTACCGCATTGTGTAGTATTAAGTGTTCTATAGAGTATTGAAGTATTGATTCTCCTCCTTAAACAACTAACTTTTAAGTACCTTCATTGCAAGTTTGTCAAACTTGAGAGTTTACATAAATTTGTAAGAGTTTACTCCATACAAAAAAATAAACTAAAATCCCTAGCATGGTAAAACATAAATTCAAACAAATGTCTTCAAATAAAACACAAGTTCTTAAATATAATATTCAAATAACCAAAAAAAGTTAATTGTCTTAAAATGTCCATGTCCAATCCTCTGACAACATCATCTCCAAGATCATCACCCATCACCAAAAAGCTCTTCCTTAATGATAAATGTGCATCATCAGTATTGGCATCCAAAACTATGTTATCAAAGATCAAATGCATCAAGACTTGGATACTTGAACTTCCTCTGACATCACCTTCATCTTGGGGTTGCTCATCCTTGACATTCTCTCCATCAACATTACCTCACTCTTTAGTCATCCATTCATCACCAAATTGAATGTCACTAAATGGAAGTGTAATAAATTTTCTAACTTTTTCACTCTTCAATTTCAAGTTATACATCTTAAAAACAAAGTGATCCATCTTCTTCTGACGCAAGCAATTCCTTCTCTTTGTATAAACCTGGAATTAGATAATGCCACAAAAGTTAACATTTTATGATTATCCCAAATAGTGAAAATTAAAAATCATAATTAAAGTCATGAACTTCTACCATTCCAAATGAGGTTCATACCCAGAAAAGGAACAAGTCAAGCTCAAAACAGAAATAACAAACTTTAACTCCTGACACCAATCCCGAAAACATCTCCAACCATTTTGTAGGAAATAGCCTTTCTATTTGCATTCTCCATAAAAAAAAGTCTTCTAGCATAAGAAAACTGAATAAAGCATATTAATTTTTTCCCTTTCTACAACAACATGGACCAATTTTCTCATACACATGTACAAGTGCTCTTTCACCTTAGGATCATCATTTCTAAATTAGATTCATAGAACAATTGGTGATTAAGATAATATGCAATTGCATGTGAAGTTGATTATCCGACCTATTATCCATAATTTTTCAAACAGGTTCTGTACTTAAACCCAATTTGTTATATTAGTAGTTACAAACTTACACAAATTAAACTTTAGAGACAAAGTTTGGAAATTTTACCTTAACATTATTGAAGTTGCATTAATTTTTTCTTTTGCATAATCCATCTCCTTATATATCTACCCATCAAAGATAAAAGGGACAACTATTTTGAGGCATATCATAAACATTATGCGACTTGAGCACCAACTTCTTCTTTATAGCATTTTTTTATCATTTTATTTAAAGTTGCTTGACCTCCATCACCACCAACTCATCTTGTCCATTAGAAGCAAACATTCCTGGTCTTGAGTGCTATTTGTCTCCCCACTCATTTTCTTGATCTTCATTGATTATATTCAATATACTTTTATGTGTTTCTTTAGCTTTTGTAACAACTTCCATCACTAGAATTTTAATTTCTTCTGATAGCACAAATTTCAAAATCTTCTCATACTTCCAGCACCTATGGTTCTTTAATCTAAAATTTCCTCTACTAACAAATTTTTAGCAATAGATACATTTAACCTTTCAACAATTCTCATGAATATTTATCTTCTCTTTCCACCTAATATTTGATCCTTTTCTCAAAGTCTTCTTACTCCTACCTTTAGCAACCAAGGAGGCAATATCATCGCTTTCGCAAGAATCTCAGAAGTAAGAAATAGGAATTATAAAAATAAATAAAAAAATTTAGTTTAAATTCAAAGCTCCAGTTCAGCAAGCTATTATCACATTCCAATTTCAGTTTCAAACGGCAGAATACTTACCTTAAAAAGCTGGTGGAGATTCATATTCTACATAGAGAATAGAAGAAGGATTGTGAGAATGGGCCCAACAGTGCAAGGAGAAGATCACCCAACAACCCAATTTGAACACAGTTGTACGGTAGTGACAATCACCTCCACAGGTGCAGAAAAAGTCTGCATATAATCTGAAATACATTAATACATTATTGGATTACTAAAAATGTATTTCAGACTATGTAATAAAAAATTAATTTTGTATATAATATAACTTCTGTTTTATGTTTTATGTACTGGTTTATTGATGAAATAACTTCTGTTCTTTTACCTTGAAAAAGCCTTTCATGTGTTGTTCTCTGTTGGACCATAAGCTATCTAGGACTAACTGAAAAAAAATAATGGACATCTTTTGCGTAAATTCCAGTGGTTCAAGGCTTCTTTCATCATCACAATAAGAGTGGTTGTGGAGTTATTCCTTGTTTTGGTAGGAACTAAATTAGTTCACAGATGGATGGAAGTCTGAAACTGATGTGTATCTCTTCTTCTGAACTGAGAACAACAGGGTCTAGTACATGTATACTAATATTAAAACTAACATAGAATAGAAAGAAAAAACCAGTTATAATCATGAATTCAGGCATATTGGGCCTCTCTCCAAATGCATCATTGATTCTTTATATCCCCCACTCTCTTTCCTCTTATACCCATAGAGTTTTTGGGTTTAATATTTACCTTGAAAAACATCTTGAGAGTCCTTGGCTAGAGGAACATTAAGAAGAGACCTTAAAAAGTCTAGATTTAAAACCTTTAAAGGAGAAGGATTAAAGCGTAAACAGAGGACCACATTGAGCACCATTCAAAGATACCCAACCAACCTTAGCACCGTGCTTCAGTTGATAAGAGTACATGAACTTATTTACACTAGGAGTGATATGGAGGCAATCCCTGATCCATGACTCCGGACCCTACCTGCAACCTGGAACCTGGAACATGTTACCTGCAACCTGCAACTAACAACCTGCAACTTGCTACTTGCTACTTGCTACCTGCAACATGCTACCTGCAACATGCTACCTGCAACATGCTACCTGCAACATGCTATCCGCAACCTCGCTACTGCTACCGCTACCGACTACATGCTACATGCTACCCGCAACCCGCTACCTGCTACCTGCTACCTGCTACCTGTAACCTGTAACCTGTAACCTGTAACCTGTAACCTGTAACCTGTAACCTGTAACCTGCTACCTGTTACCTGCAACCTCCTGCAACCTCCTGCAACCTGCAACCTCTTGCAACTTGCAACCTGCAACCTCTTGCAACCTGCAACCTGCAACCTGCTACGTGCTACGTGCTACCGCAACCTCGCTACCGCGACACTGCTGCACCGCTACACGCTGCACCGCTATCACGCTGCACTGCTGCACCGCAACCCGCAGCACCGCAACCCGCAACCCGCAACCCGCAACTTGCAACCCGCAACTTGCTACCGCAACCTGCTACCGCAACCTGTTACCGCAACCCGCAACCCGCAACCTCCTGCTACACTGCACCGCAACCCGCAACCCGCTACCTGCTACCGCCACGAATTAATAAAATCACGATAAACATGTTTTCTTTGATGCTTATGGTTATCACTTGTCCATATAACATGAAATATGATATATTTAGTTAGTTGAATTCTTATAATAAACAAAGGCTTGTCTTTATTTATAGAAATGAATACCCTGGTTTCTCTCCTCTTGCTCCTCTTGCTGCTTTTGGCCTTTTGGCATAGCTTTATGTCACTCACTACATAGTCTGTCCAAGCTGCCATGTTCTTTTGTTGCTACGAGTTAATCCACGATTGCATTTTTGTTAGAACATATTGTTGTGCTTGTATGTTCCATTGGTGTATGACTGTCATTTTTCTCTTGTAGATTAGGTGAAACAAAGAATAGAAATCATAAAGATATAGTCTCAAGTCATGTTTATAAACTCTGCATTTTTTACTTGGTTGAAATGTTGTGATTCAACAAAATTGAAGATTGCACATTTTCCTTCCTGTGCAAGTTTAATTTGAAATGCATCTTGTGATGGAATATTCACAGAAGTAGTGTGGTATTACTTGCTATTGATATAGAATAGCCTCTTGTTAGCTTCAGTTAGTTACTGGGTTGATGCCAGAGTAAATAGTTAAGATTTTAGAATCTGAAGATATTTTGGGGTGATCGGTACTCTAAACTGAGTTGAAATAATGTTTTTATCATAATTGTCGTTACATGTGTGTTAGTTCAATCATGAATCTTTTGTTTGGATTATAAATGTCTTAGAAAGAAAAATTTTAAAAAGAAAAGAGATTGGGTCCCATAGCCTCCGGGACATAATAAAACAAGTTTCGAAGGAGTCTGAAATTTATCTCCAAAATTTATCTGCAGTATGAAATTTTATCGGAAGTATGTTCATTTCAATATAATATTTTTTAGAAGTCAAATAACAATATATTATTTACTATAAATGATATTTATAATTAAATAATTGATTTTTAAATCACTATATTCTTTTACTCTATCTACTCTTTCCAAGTCTTCTTCATTGAATCACTAGGTTTTTTTTTTATAATTAAATCAAATCATTTAACAATAAATATATCCTTTACTGTTAAAATTGATACATTTTAGATATTCTTTAAAACTTATGTCTATTAAGATTTTGTTAAATTTCACTAGGACAAAAAAAAATACAAATTATCTTTAATCACAACTTCTAAATAATATGAACTTTTTAAATATAACAAAACAACTCTTTCGAATTAAAATGACCCTATTCGGGTATTAGTAAAAGAATGAACATGTAACATACATTTAATTTCCGATGAAACAACTTTTCGTTTTCCTATTCATGTTCATTTGGGGCATAGCCGCTTGTATTGTCATTATCTTTCCGTTTCAATTGAAATCTTAGGAACGCTCTCTGGTTAATCAACTTCTCTTAAATTACAAAATGTTTAAATAATTTTTAACTACTAAAGTAGAATGTGATGTACAACATTTATGCAACATAATTATCATTTTCTTTCCTTCCAAAGTACCATAACCAAAATATTAGTGTTTTGTGTTTAAAGAGTTATAAGTTTGCAGGGTAAGTTTAGCAATGATGCCAAAGAAATTATCTGCTAACAATATGAAAAATCCTCTGGTGAAATTGACTGGCACAATCACAATGCAGTAATATCATGTAAAAGTCATAATAGCCTCAAAATGAGCACGTCTTATTATGTTCCAAGAAGATCAATGGACGATGGCGAAGGTATTCTGTGACGCTGCAAAATACTCGAAGTGGCAAATTTTGCCATTTCATAGTTCAAGACAATGACTCGATCATCATCCAAATCAATTCGTAAGAATTCTGCCTTACAGCTTTCAACAAGTTGGCGCAAGTGTTCTAGATTGTCAATTTCAGTTCCATTGACCTTCAAAACCTGGGTTTTAAAATTTAAAAATAAAAGCAAACAGGAATTAATACATCTTAAGCAAACGGTTTTAACTTGTAACAATGATCAAAACATGTAGACATATTTGTAACTCATTATTGTCCTTATTCTAGAAGTGAAAAGGCCCTCACACCAGGCAAGTCTATAGTAGGTTGTGCTCATTTTTCATGATCGTCTTGTAGATAGACTAAAGGCTCATGCTATGGTCAATGGTTATTGATAGAACTTTGACTTAGACTACGGTTATACATTATTTCTTGTTCATGGCCTCTATAGCATTTTCTTATCCGACTGCGACATTGGTCACTATATGAGCTTGCAGAAGAAGCTTACACGGAACAACTTCCCAATCTTGTCACTCGAAGGTTGTCTTTAGGCCTACTTTGCCATCTTTGTAAGCCTTTATATATGATCTAAAACAATCTCTTAAAGCCTGGTTTGATAGATTTAGTATTATAGTTCAACAATTTAATATGACTCAAACTGAGGTTGATCACTTAGTTTTCTATCGTCCTCACTTAGATTGCAGGTTGCATTAATACAGGGAAATCAACATCTTTGTTTTTCAAACAAGTGCTTGAGGGGAAAGATGACACAATCCAATAATGGTTGTGATCTATCAAAGAAAATATGTAACATACATTTTAAAACAAACATGATTGATAAATGCTAAACGTATGGATACCACAATTGATCTAAAATACAAAAGCTTCTTCTGTTCAGGGAGAGTAATTTTCAGACCCAAAAAGGCACTGAAGACTATGCCTTAAATCTGGAACATGAAGTCCACAAAAAGCTCACTATGCCCATGGGGTACAAGGATGTTATTCGCAAATCATCATCAAAAGGCATTTTCTTCCTTCCCTCCACTCTTTCTTCTCCCATCCCATAGCTCTAATGCATTTACTAAAATACCCCTGTATATTATTTGAATAAAAAACTTTGCTCCTTTTGAAATACTTCAAAGACTTTTCAAATTACGTGTTCCAGAACAGTTTATCTAGAAACATATTGCGAAAGCATGTAATTATTGTTTTAATAGCGGTTTATAGATTACATAATTTAGAACAATTTTTTCGAATCTATATTTTAGATTAGGCAATCCATAACTATATATCAAATTTCAGATTATTATGCAATCCAAGACATTTCTAGATAACACAATTAAGAATAATTTTAGATTATCTAATCCAAAACCATATTTCAAATTGTCTTGCAGAATATTGTTTCAGATTATGTAATTTAAAATGTGAAATATTGTTTCAGATTGCATAATCTAAAATAGTTCGGAGTACAGACTCTAGAATATAGTTCGAGATTGTGTATTTCTAAATATAGTAGTTATATGAATTAAATAATTTAGAACTATATTTTGGATTCCTTAGCATGTAACTGTATTCTAGATTTTGTAGCCCAGAACTATATTATGGATTTTGAAACCATATTCCAAATGCCATAATCTAGAGTTATATTCCACATTATGTAATATAGAATATCATTTCAAATTATTTATGAGATGTTATGATAAGGGTACGTTAGTTATTTTTTACATTATGGGGCTAGGAGAAAAAGTATGGAGTCGCATGAAGAAAATGACTAAAAAAGGTTTAGAGCTTAGGAAGAAAATGCCTCAATAAATAAATAAATATTCTCCACGTTGGGCTGATCCCACATGGGCCCAATTAAAGTTGAATATTGATGTCGAACATCTAACGGGTGATTCTTCCTGCACTTCTAAATTTTCTTCCTCCTAAATTTTCTTCCCGTGTCTTCCAAAAAATTAAAATTCTAACATTGTCTTTGTCATTGGCTTCCGATTTCTACAATTCGAAAGTCATTTTTTGGCTTTCAGTTTCTACAATCCATAAGTCATCAAAAAGTGACTTCAGAAGTCACATTTTGATTTCCGATTTTTATAATCTGGAAGTCATTTTTTTACTTTTGGTTTCTACAATCTGAAAATCAACAAAAATTTAAGGGTAATTTCGTTATTTTATTGTTTTCTTTTGGTTAGAATGAAATGTTTGGAGTGCAAGAAGAATGACCCACGTCTAACAAATGAAGGCACGGGCCTAGGTTGCAACTTTTGTGATCGTGAGGGAAAAGTTATCTCCTTCAAAAGGAAACAAAATAACGTATAGAGCTCTATTTGGGTTTTCTAATCTGTACCTGGGCATATGTTAAATTAAATATAGAAAATTTGTGTCCTTACTAATTCTTATGATGATTGAAATGATAGGTGGTTAGTTTTCAATATCTAAGTAAATACAACCAAAACTTGTCACACTCAAGAACGGATTTTGGTGAGTAAGACATTTTTTCTTTGAAGAATAGCTCCGTGTTGAATATTTTCTAAAGCACACTTTAGCAAGAATGGCTGTGGATGGCCCTTGCATCAATAGTGAATGATTTGAGATCCGACATTGAATAGTGATGTCCTTAAAATAGTGTCATAAGTGGAGAACAAGCTAGCTTTTGAAATTTAGTTAAACTCCATATTCTAACAGTGAATAGAAACTATGATGCGAGTTTGACCATTAAATGGTTTACTAAATGAGTAAATGACTTAATCATAGGCAAGTTGGCACCTGTAATTCTGCGAGACGCTCATATCCAGCGTTGATATCATCCATCAAGACCTAAAACAAACAAGATATCATTAGTAGAACAACCCCGAAACAAATATATGCATTCATTTTCTAAAACCAATTCACAAGTAATCTGCATTATAATGAGAAAGTTCACTTTAACATTTAGGCAAATTATAAGATATTTTATTGGTGATCAGGCAAATCATTTTCTACATCTACGTCTTCATTCCTCCGCCCAGATTATTTCTATTCAAGCCAAATTTTAAGATTTATTTGACACGGTAAATATAATCATTAGGAGATGCAAGTTTTTTGCTGTCCATTTGAGTGCATTACAAATATCATTCAGTGGCACAAACTAAGTTGCTGCCTAAGAAGAGGCATCATATGCGAATCCTTCTTTACTCAAGCAAAAGAAGTAAAATTCATGTGGTGTTAATCCAGTCAACAAGCTTTAGAAAGATAGACACTGTTATAATCCTGGGAAAATAAATGCTATCAGAAAAGCAAAGGAACGAAGCACAAGCGCAGATGATAATCCTCCTAGAAGAAACTAAAAAACACAAAAACCCCATCAAGAAAAACATAATTCATTGGGGACCTAAGCCATATCTTGGATGTCACACGTTGCAAGTCTGTTATTACACATAACAGGCGCAGGAATGGCAAACATCAACTATATAAGAACCAGAGTTAAAAGGATGTTTACCTGAGAGAGGATAACAAGTTGTTGATTTGCTTTCTTGGGCAATTCCCTCAGTGCCCGTTCACACAAACGACGAGGTGAAGTATTATACCAATCTTCCCCATACTCATGAAGGTATGGCTGAGTAAGTGGAACAAATACCAGACCGGCAAAAATGTAATAACTTGGAAGTTTATCAAACTGATGAACTGGAACTAACGGATGGATCTGAAATTTGATGGCAATATATTTAACAATACTATTGTTCTAAATCAACTAGTAGTAATACAAAATTGTAATTAGTAGGAGATGGATGTGTGTGTTTGATAAAAAGCCGCAGCATTGTACAGCTAATAATCTCAGTTCAAATAAATCTCTCCATCCTTCATACATTAAAATGATCAAACGTTAAATCTATATTAAGGGTTGTAATCCCCTTTTGTTTTATAGAAAATGAAAGGAATCTTAATCCATTATAAATATATGACAAAACAGTAAAGCTACAGTAACTAAGTGTATAGCCCGGAAATTAAATTCAAGGTTCTACAAGTTTAAGTAGCAAAAATCGTGAATATGAATGAGTAGTCTTTTAACACTCTATCAAACATAGAACGTCATCTCTTCAGCATTTTTGATAAATAAGATTGGGAGAACCACATAAAAAAAGCTAGCTATTGTACTTGGAGAGCACAAAGCCACACTAGAATCCCATATTTCCAATGCAGGATTCAAGACCGATACCTTGCAGTTGAATCCTCACACGTTTACTCCATTAAACTAAAATTTATAAACTCAATCAATGATAGAATTAAAGAAACCTTGATAGAAAATTTTATCTGAATGAATATTGAAAACTCAACTGAATCTGTTCTATACATTGTGTTTAGATAGAGAGATCTAACTAACTGAAAGTTAGTTAGAGTTTACAGTTGTCAAAGTTAAAGAACCCCATACTACAGCTGTACAAGAAAACAGAGTAAAAAACTACTCTAACTAACATAGAGTTTATGGCTGACAGTTAAAAAATAGTATACTACTGCTATACATGAAACCAGAGTTAAACTACTCTAACAATCAATAAGTACAGAAATCGTTTCAACTTGTTTTCACTCCATAGAGAAAGTATAGAAAGGGTGGAAAGTACGACCACAAGTAAGATAACGTATCCTACAAAATATAAGAGAGCAAAACATATCACAACACACAGATCAATAATGCAGCAACGCTGCCCCATGTGCATGCATTGTAAAAAAAACACAACTCTCTGAAAATAGCAATTATCAAAACACCAGGAAATAAACACAATCCTGTTCCTTAGCAAGTTGAGAACAACCAAGCTCTTTAAAAAGAAGAAATACATAATAACATACAGGTTGGAGAATGATGCCAAGCTCATGCTCTTGGCCATCCCGCAGAACTCTGACTATTGCTTTTTCATTAGGTTTCTTCATAGACACCAAGTGATCAAATGTTATCCGTTCTCTGTTTCGAAAAGGAACTGCAGTATACATGTCATGTTATGCTGATGAATTAATGTAAAAATCATGGACCCAAAAATGTAATTCATGAGTGTGTTTAAATGTAAAAAATAACCAATAATATCTTGACCATATCTTTTAAAAACAATTTAAAGGATATTATTGTCTTACAGATGTTTTCCTCTATTTATTATCTTATAGGATTGGTTTCCCTATTTCCTTGTACATTTCATGATTTTTCCTAATTTAGTGAGGATTATGATTTAGTTATAAATAAGTATTATTGTTTTGTATCGCATTATAACACATCATATCAAATAAGAGAACCAGACATCTCAAGCACTACAAGGGTAAGGTGGGATCATAGCGAAAAAAGAGATGTGGTATGGTCTAAGTGACTCCTGTTAGGCTTTTCCAATGGGAGGGACACAGAAATGGGAGAGATAAAAAACTATGTAGGTATGTTGAAAGATTCTAGATATCTCCATAATAATTAGGAAAAAATATCTTCAAAATCTTCCTATTCATTTCAGAATATTTTATTTCCATTTTGTAAAGGTTTTGATAATTACAAAGAGATTATGAGAGTACAACTGGTGTTTGTTATCATTAAAATAATTTTTTATTTTCTTACACAGTTCAACTTTGTATCTTGAAGCTCCCAATCTTGAGAGCCCTCTTCGTTAACCTTCGTTTCTGCCATTATTAGTCATTGTCGTTGAGGTTAGTGGTGGACCATAAACGGGTGTTTCCCTCACCGCTGCCACATATAGGGTTGTCGAACCCCTTGAGCCAATTCAAAGGGCTGGTGACATTTCATTTGACTTTGATTTGATTCTTTTGTCAAATAGTTTATGAATCAAAGCGATAAGATAAGAGCTTAATTGTTATTATCTCTGTTTTGTGTTTTTTTTTCAATGAGCAGTTTGAAATTTTTTAAAGAGGAACTTGATCATTTGAGAACAATGATTGAATCAATGACCAAGTCTTTCGGATCATATACCCTATGCATGAAAGTAGGAGTGGCCAAAATGTATGAATTAAACTGAACAAAACTTTAAAAGTGGTTTGAGAGAACTGAATTGAATTGTATAATGGCTTAAATGAATTAAACTAAACTATAGCATGGTCTAAGTGAACTACTCTAAATTGCTTGAACTATACGAATTGTTTTAGATTATTAGCAGTAGACATCCTGTTTTGAAGTATATTTTCTAATATCATAAGTTATAGTTAAATTTAGTTCAAGTAGTCTTTTCTATGAGCAATTCAATTTTTAAAACCCAACTTAATAGAACAATTCAGTTTTTATGCAATTCATTCAGTCCAGAACTTAATAGAACAATTCAGTTTTTTATGCAATTCATTCAGTCTAGTATTAATTTGGTTCAGTTCAAATATTTTTTAACAACCCTACATGAAAGGTAAGAGCACATTAAATACTTTGGCTCCTTCACTCAGGGTGTTTGGATTCTTGATTCAGAAACAACTAATCACATGACTCCTTAGCTCTTCAATTTTAATGTCAAAATGACCAGAAAACAACTTATTATCGTTGCAAATGGTGATACTTTACCCATATGCACAGATCTACGAATATAAGTTTAGAATCATCTATTGTATTAAAAGATGTTCTATATTGACTACCATCGTATTTCTAATCTTGACGATCCTGGTGTACTCCCACTTCTATTCTCTCATCATGGTGAGTGTGACACATGCAACCACCCCTGGTTTTCTTCTTTTCTTTATTGGCTTGGCATTATAATCTTTATTTTCTGATTTTTTTTCTTGATTTTCTAATTTCATGTTTTCTTTATTTCCTATTTCTATTTTTTTCTAAATTAATTTTTTTTCTATTTCATGTGTAATTGCAAAAATCTTGTGGAAACTCAATATAATCCTACCCAATTTGATTAGTTGGCACCACATGTGGAAACTCTTGTCATAATTGATCTGATGAGAGAAAGCAGATGGAGCAAACATCAGTATTGAAGAGTGAAAATTGCTCAAACAGGAATCAAAGTTTTTGCTGAAGGAGGAGGAATCGTGGAGGTAGAGTTAGGGTTTGCAGAAGCCATGGATAGGACTAGTGAGTTCTTGATACCATATTAGATTAACAGAGAAAGATAATTTTGTATTAGTTGTTGAATGAATATAAAGTCATTCAATCAGTCTCTATGTTATGGGCCTATGTATATATTATCAGGATAAGTACAGGTTGAGTTAGTTTCAATTGTAACTATGACAGTTGTCACAACCTATTGGATACATCTAAATATAAAAATATAAAGAGTATCCTTTGACAATTTTCAACGTGGGACTCTCAAGTCTCATAACTTACAATTGCACCTAAAGCTTTTGTTGATCTATCAAGATGATGCTTACAATGCAGACATGCAATATTAAAGCAAGATAGGATCTCAAATAAATGAAGTAACTTAAATAGTTTCTACCAAGTTTATTTTTTCCATATCACAGATATCCGAAACACAATTGGTTAAGACTTCTCAATGATTATCTATACAGTAAAAAATGTATAAATGAAATTCAGGGAACAGAGAAGAAAGAACACACCTGTCCCATCATTTGCTAAAAGCACACCATCAAATGAAAGTATAATATCATCTTTCTTTAAAATCTTGTATGCATCTGAAAGTGGATTGATTTTGCTTACAATCACCCCAGTCATGTCAGGTCGCATGCTAAAATGGTTTCTGAGGTGCACATTTTCAGTGGTCTGGCATGACAAACCCAGAGAACAAAATCCAATATATTTTCCATTTTCTTCTACACCAGATATAAAATGCTTTATTACAGGAACAGGTATAATGTAACTGCAACATCCAATATGAAAGGAAGTAATCTAGTGTGCAAAAGTTATGTTTGATCAGAAAAGCAGAATATACAATGTTCATGATAGTTTGCATGGTTGTACGCATGATCTAGTAACTTGGTGATGATAGTTTGCAGGGCAGTCAATAGCATCATGTAAGGTATTTTCCCTGCTTCCATTACAAGATCTCCCCATGTAAGGTTGCTCATTATAACTCCTCCCTGATTCTCCCTCTTAAACCAATCTGATTGTAAATTTTAGAGATAATTAGATCTTTTACTGAAACAATTTCTATACATTTATGCTCTCTTGCACATGGACTATGCCTTCCTACAGGTTTCAACATATGAGCTTTAAATTTAGAAAAGAACTTTATAGATCTGTATAAAACTTTCTCGTATGTAAATTGTTTCTCATTATTTTATGTATGTTCTTCCTTCTGTTTCATATTTTAATTACTCTATTTCATAAGCTTTCACTTTCTTTTACTTAGTTCTACTATTTTATTTCTTATTTGGTTTCATCTTGTATGAATTCCCAAAGTCTAAAACATACTCATTAGTTTTTACTATATTCTTCAATTTTGTTTAAGTTTTCTTCTGCGGCATCTCTGTTTTCTTCTGTTTCATAGAAACTGTCTTTGCTTTTTGCTTTTTTTTTCTTCAAAAAAACATCTTCCCAATTCTCTGTCCATCTCATGTCCTCAATTGTGCATTTTTCTTTTCCAGTTTCCATTTCATTGCTCTAGTTTTTCAACATTTGCCAAGAATGTCTTTAAGCATCAGGGGAAATTTCTGTCAACTTCGCCAACCCAAGCCTTGCCTTCACACACCTATTGGGGCAATTTTTTTCAATCCCCCACCCACTACCTTCAACCAATTTTGCCATGTGGTTCACTCATATTCTATAGCTTCAATATACATCCCAACCTTTCAACCTCTCACACCATCCAACTTAATGGAACCTTCCATTGAGAACAAATCACCTTCCCTTATACATACATATATTCAGTATTTGTTGATGGATAACCCACCCTCTTCAAATAATCTTAAGGATGTTCACCCCCTCAACCACACGACTTGCTTCCTGTCAGAATAACTTAATTGGATCGGTTAACTTGTTAGAATAGGTTAGCTTATGCATAGTATTACCTATCTGACCAATATGTATGGAATTTATCATTACTTTGTTGTGTATCTTTGATTAAGGAACTCCTATAAATGAATGAAAAAACTAGAAAAAACACTCTTTAAGCATTTTTTCCATACCTCTATCTCAAGTTGGAATCAGTTTTTCATTCAATATGGTATCAAGAGCACAGTGATCCATGGCTTCAGAAAATGTTCCACCTGCTTCCCTTTAGATATTTCCAGTTTTGTTATCCTAGTTTAACCTAATTCTTAGCATAGCTGCTAGTTCTTCCTATCACTATACGTTTTCAAGGACCACTACTCCACTCCTTACCCGACTTGACCCATCATTTATTCAGCTTAGTGCCTCATGATGAGTTAATTTTCCTAGAAAACCACTTGTTAGGTTTACTGTTCTTGACATAAATTATTTGGTCTTTGCATTTACTTTCCCTCATGAATTCCTAGAGCATAAAACATAACCTCAACAATACCGTAAAGAATAATTTAGCAACAAAGAAGGAAAGAGTAAAAGAACAAATCATGCCCTTCATTGGAAGGCTGCTCTCAAGGTTGCAGAACTCAATTTTTAAATGAAAACTAATCTATCAATCTATAATTGAGGTTGCTTCCTGATTTTTTGTCGCCACCTTTAGCTGCACTTTCCCCGCTTCTCTGATTTTTTACAATTGAATATTATTTATACAGACTAACTAACTTCTGGTGGAAATTAAAAGGTAACTAAGCAAAGCCAAAATAGTTTGATAAAAGAACAAGATTTAATCCAAAATATCATTCCACGGTGAATTATTTTCCCCAATGTATTCATTTATTTCTTACAATATAGTCTCTCTCTCTCTCTCTCTATATATATATATATATTACAATTATTTTTCATCCCTTTTGCATAACTTTTTTTTCCCACCAATTTTTCCGACCTATTCAAATATTTTTCCCACTCATTTAAACAATTTTTTCCCACCCATTAGCTTAGTTTTTTTCTTGATCATTGGCATGATTTTTCCCTGGCTGTTTGCATATTTTTTCCACTCATTTTGTACGTGTGTGGTCATTAACGTGAATATTTACATAAATTCTTCATGAGCAAGAAATAACTCTTTTGTGATTCTGTTAGCGACATGAACTTTTTTATGAATGTGGTATAATCGTTGGTTTCAAAGAACAACTTTTTTGTTTTTTTTTTCGTTAGTAAACTTATTCATTAATATACTGGTATACATGAAATAAAAACTACTGGAATAAAGAGGGACTAATGAATCTTAAGCTTTAAACTCAAGAATAACAAGGGCTAAGAAGTCCCACTTACCCTATATTCTCGGCACCTGAAAGATTTTGGAATGCTACTCCTGCAACCTTATTGCTCATAATGGCAGGGCCACCACTGTTCCCTGGATTTATGGCTGCATCAATCTGTATTGCCATCAGCTGTGATGCACCATGGACATACTGTGTGGGTTCAACCCTGGAAACAACTCCTTTGGTGACTGAAATGTTGTCACCACCTGCAAACAAACACGTACATTAATTTAAATGAGGGGTGACCTCTGCTACAAGTGCTCACTGTTCACAGATTCCTGTGGAACATATTCCTAACATAAACTTCAGTGTAATGTCACTTTCCTAAAAGCTTTTTTTTATTTGCTAGAAAAGAGTTTCCCCAGAGTAAAAGAAGTACAAATGGACCTCAAAGAAGGCCCCCTTCCTAAACTAGAAAAAAAAATGAAGCAAAAAAAAGGGAAACATTGACTGGAAATAACCCTTCAGGTTCTCTGTAACCCAATAATCATTGCAACTCCACTAATTCCTAGGAAGTTTGTTTCTCAAGAAAAACCTTCTTTTGGACCATTAATTTTCACACATCAAGTTTTGGGAAGCTTTTTCTTCTTTAGAGGATTTATCTCATGTCTCTTGGGTATTTTATTTGAATCATTTTAAATTAAAACATTTCTTTTTCTAATTTAGTTCCACAAATATTTGTTAAGATTTTCAACTTAGGAACCCAAATTATGAAGAAACAGGTGAATTAGGGTTGCTAACTCTTTTACTACACTTTCAATTCATCTCTGGTTTGATCCAAACCAAATATAAGGATCTAGACCTTGATTCTCTTGGTCCTTATGCACATTTTGTTGTGAATCTTTTTTCGGACTCTATGCATTCCCCTAATCACTAGGGGTTTCTTCTTGACAAACTCGCATAAATCCATCTGAAAAATCTAAAACCAACTTTTAATAGGACATTGTAGATGGGCCACAGTTTTTTCTTCTTAAACGTATTTTAAATGCATACTTATTTGTTTCTTTCTTGCATCGTAACAAAACAACCTATTTAGGGTTATTGGAGAAAGTGTCCTCTGCTACAGACATGAATGGAGTTTCTCATAATTTATATAGATTTTCCGACCAGAATAAAAAGACTATGGTTTTTCTGGCAGTGTGCAATTTGTACATGTAACTTTGCCTATGGTCTCATAGTTGGTCCTAAGCCTGAGTAAAGGAGGTGGGCTGCAGTAAGTAAGGCCTTTAGCAGCCAATTAGAATTTGCACATATCGTATTAGAAAATGGAAGTAAATACTTTACTTCTCCAATACATTTTGAATGATACAGCTACTGATTTATAGACAGAATTAATCCCAAAGAGGAAACTAAATCTGCCAGATTCAGGAAAAACTCAGTAAGCAATAAATAGCCTATCATCCAATCAAGGCATAGAATAGGAAAATGGACGTAAAAAAGCAAATATGAATATTTTTGCGCATTTCTCGGTTTTGTAATACTATATTCATATTTATTATTATTCATGATGATGACTTATCTTTCTTTTGTGGCAGATTCTATTTTCATTCCCAGTAAATATATAATTCTTTTACCTCAAAAAAAGGAGGAATAGAACACAAAATATGTAACACAAGTTAATCCATACTCTTTTGCTACCTTGAGGATACCCAACCACAGCAACAGCTTCTTGTAGAAATGGGACATCTCCAAGCTCCAAGGGATTCATACCATCCCAAAACTCTTCACTCTCAATAGTCAATATAGCTAAGTCACATTCATGACCAATAGCTTTGACTTCTGCTCTATATTTAGTGGGACAGCCATGCTTCCTTACAAGTACAAAAGTGTGATCAGCTACCACATGAGCATTAGTAAGAATCTTTCTACCCAGAATTACGAACCCTGCATCACCATCATAAAGATTTTTTATAGAAAGGAAAAGGCATAAAAGTAAAATATGGCCAAGGGCATAAGTACTTCAATAAATTCACAAACAATTACCATTTTAGTCCTCAAATATATGCATTTTCTCAGTTTAGCCATTTAGTCTAATATTATCCATAGTTTTTTTAATTTTTTATCAACCTTAGTTTAGTCCAGTCATATATATCAAATCCATACAGAACCAAATTGAGATAATTAAAAAACATGCGAGCACACAATATTTTTCTCTATGTTGAAAAATTGTCCAAGGGAGAATTAACCAAGTAGACCATATAAGAAAATTAACATCTTATCTGACAATTATCCGACATAAAATCTTAAGAATCAATATATTTTTCTTTTCTTATATAGAACTGAAATTTCTTATTTCTACTCAAATATTTCACAATTAGATTCCTAACATTCTAAAATGAATTCATGGAGAAACTCGTCCACATATGCATTGTAACAATTTCCTTAAGCACTAAAAATGGGCTATAGCTTGTAGAAGAAACCCAGTTAATATGCAAATTTAGTCAGAAATATTTGCGGAAGAAATGGAATTAATGGGGAAATTTATTCTCAATCTGAATAGATGAAAATTATCAGGTTTTCTTTGATGCAGACAATGCAGTGCGAAGGAGGACTGTAAGTAAAATAAACTGACCAGAGCCCATTGTTTCGCGCTGGGACTTGTTCTGCCAAGGAAGTAAGTAGTTGGGACTGCACGAAACAGTGAAAACTTTGACTACAGAATTCAATGCAAGTTCGACCGCTGTATTATGCGTCGCGTAAGCCTCGCGAGCTTTCCTAACTGCCAATCTCCGGTTCCTGAAATTGTAACTTTTGAACCAAGACGCGGAAGACGTCAAAAATAATTGCGTTTCACTCCTAAGTTTGGCCTCAATTTGGAGTGTGATATTGTTCCTGACAACTGACAATGAGTGTAAAACAGCATTCTGTATGGTCTTGGTGGCTGGTTGAGCGGAAGCACGGTCTTGCAAGAGATGGGAGTAGAAGGAAGACGAGAAAAGATTGCGAGCTATACGAACAATTGAAGTCATCACTACATTTACAAATCACGCAATGGTGCGACCTACTGGGTGTGGGCGACCTACTGGGTGTGGGTGTGAGTGGGGGTGGTCGCTACAACTCAAATTAGGGCGCCATATACTCCCTTTTTTAATTTATACGATAATATATTAGGGTTAACATTTACACTATGTTTGGTGAGATGGAAAAGAACCATGAGGTAGAAAACAGTTTGAAATTTAGATTGAATTAAAAAGTGGAAGGAATAAAATAGTGTGTTATTTTTTATTTCCATACAACCAAACGAATAACTAGAGACGTAAAAAATAAAATAAATTTACGAATATGTTTAAAAAAACTAATTTCAATATTAGATGGTGAATTGAAAACTAGTAATGGTGACTATAAATAATGTTTATTTAATTATAAACATTGAACAAAGTTATTTAATAAATGAAAAATATAAATTAATATGAAAAAAATAACTTAAATAATACGTTTGAAAAAATATAAAATTAGACATGTCTTATATTTTTTCTACAACAACTAGACATATTTAAAATTAGACTTTTGGAAAGTCGAATCGTATTTGCAATACGTTTTCTTTTTTTATTTTTTTGAAAATTTGATTTTCGAAATATCAAATTCTTTTAACTTTTTTTGAAGTTTGTTATCATATATCTTTTAAAATTTATATATTATATATTTATTTTAAAAGTTAAATGATATTTTTTATTATGAAAATTTGAAATTATTTTATTTAAAATAAAATTAATTACTTATACTATTTAAAAATATAAATTTGTTTATATTATTTATATTTTGAACAATTTAAAAATGTATAATAAATGAAAAATTAATAATTGAATAAATACATAAAAATTCAATAATAAATAAATTAAATTTAAATGATTCATATGTATTGAAAGATTTACAAAATACATGAAATGAAATATATATTAAAATATACATTGAAATCAAATAACAATAAAATTATTTTACTATATCAAATTGTGATGATTTTTGTTTTTTTTCTATGATTGAAGTAGATAATTTTTTAAAAATCCTTAATCGTTGTTACCTCCAACCTATAACCTCGCTACTCGCTATCTCGCTACTCGCTACTCGCTACTCGCTATCTCGCAACCTCGTAACCCGCAACATTTAACCCGCAACCTACAACCCGCAACCTTTAACCCGCAACCTCGCAACCTCGCAACCTCGCTACCTGCAACCTCGCTACCCGCTACCCGCAACCTCGCTACCGCAACCCGCAACCTACTATATGCAACCTGCTACTCGCAACCTCGCTACTCGCAACCCGCAACCTTCAACCTCGCAACCTGCTAACCAAGAACTCGCAACCTCGCTACCTGCTACCCGTAACTTGCAACCCGCAACCCGCAACCGCCACCGCAACCCGCTACTCGCAACCCGCAACCTCGCTACTCGCAACCTCGCTACTGCTACCCGCAACTTGCTACCCGACATCCGCTACCCGCCAACTCCGCACCGCAACCCGCTACTTGTTACCGCAACCTGCTACTCGCAACCTCGCAACCTCGCTACTCGCCACCGCAACTTGCAACCCGCAACCTACTACCCGCCACCTGCAACTCGCTACCGAACTCGCAACTTGTAACCTCGCAACCTCGCTACTGCAACCTCGCAACTCGCAACCCGCAACTCGCTACTCGCAACTCGCAACCTCGCTACCGCAACCCTCAATCTGCAACCCGCAACCCGCAACCTCGCTACCCGCAACCTGCAACCTCCAACTCGCTACTCGCTACTCGCAACCAGCAACCTGTAACTCGCAACCTGTAACCCGCAACCTGCAACATGCAACCTTTAACCCGCAACCTCGCAACCTACTACCGCAACCTCGCTACCCGCAACCTCGCTACTTCTACTGCTACCGCAACATGCTACCTCGCTACCCGCAACCTCGCTACCTACAACCTGCTACTCGCAACCCGCAACCCGCAACCTTAACCTCTAACCTCGCAACTCGCTACCGCAACGTGCAACCTCGCGACCGCAACCTCGCACCGCAACCCGCCACCGCACCGCAACCCGCTACCGCCACCTATTACCCGCTACTTGCAACGTGCTACCGCAACCTCGCTACCCGCTACCTACTACCTGCTACCGCAACTCCGCAACCCGCAACTCGCACCGCTAACCGCTACCTGCAACCTCGCTACCTACAACCCGCTACTCTGCAACCTCGCTACCCGCAACCTCACGCACCTGCAACTCGCAACCTGCTACTCGCAACTTGTTACCTACAACCTGCAACCTGCAACCTTCAACCTACAACCTCCAACCTGTAACCTACAACATGCTACCTGCTACACCGCCACTGCTACCTGCTACTTGCTACCGCAACCTCGCAACCTCGCAACCTCGCTACCCGCCACCCGCAACTCCGCTACTCGCTACCCGCAACCTCGCTACCCGCAACCAACGAACCTCGCTACTCGCTACCGCAACCTGCTACATGCTACCGCAACTTGCAACTTGCTACCAAGCAACTCTGCTATATGCAACCTCGCTACCCGCAACCTACAACCCGCTACCTGCACCTTCAACCCGCAACCTCGCTATCTCGTAACTCCGCAACCCGCAACCCGCAACTAGCTACATGCAACCTCGCTACCCGCAAGCCGTAACCTCGCACCGATACCACGCACGGCCACCCGCAACCCGCTACCGCTACCGCCACCGATACCGCTACCTCCTACCCGCACCGCAACCTCGCACTGCTACTCCGCAACTCTGCAACCCGCAACCTCGCTACCGCAACCTTCAACCTCGCTACCGCAACCTCGCTACCTGCTACATGTTACCCGCAACCCGCTACTTGCTACATGCTACCCGCAACCTCGCAACCTCGCTACCTGCCACTGCGACTTGCAACTCCGCAACCTCGCTACACGCTACTCGCAACCCGCAACCTCGCAACCCGCAACCTCGCATCCCGCAACCCGCATCCCGCAACCCGCAACATGCTACTTGCAACCTGTATCCCGCAACCTTCAACCTACAACCTCGCTACCGCCACGTGCTACTGCTACACTGCTACCTGCTACCCGCAACCTACTACTCGCTACCCGCAACCCGCAACCTTTAACCCGCAACCTTTAACCTCGCAACCTTTAACCTACTACTCCGCAACCCGCAACCTCGCTACCCGCAAGCTGTTACCCGCCACCGCAACCCGCTACATGCCACCCGCACCTCGCTACCCGCAACCCGCTACCTCGCAACCTCGCACCGGAACCTCGCACTCCGCAACCTATAACCTGCTTCCCGCAACCTCGCAACCCGCAACCTTTAACCTCCAACCAGTAACCCGCAACCTCGCTACCCGCCACCGCCACTGCCACCGCCACCGCTACCTTCACCACACTGCCACCGCAACCCGCAACCCGCATCCCGCAACCTACAACTTGCTACCTTCAACCTGCTACCTGCAACCTCGCAACCTCGCCACCGCAACCCGCACTCGCAACCTCGCACTCGCAACCCGCAACCTCGCTACTTGCAACCTCGCTACTCGCAACTCGCTACTTGCAACCTCGCTACCCGCAACCTTCTCACCCGCAATCTTCTACTTGCAACCTCGCAAACCGAGCCATTCGCAGCCGCTACCGCAAGCCGCAACCTCGCTACTCGCAACCCAGTAACCCGCTACCCGCAACCTCGCTACATGCTACCCGATACCTTCTACCCGCTACCGCAACCCAGCTACTGCTACCTACATCCGCAACTCGCAACCTCGCTACGTGCAACCCGCAACCTCGCCACCTTCAACCTCGCTACCTACAACCTCGTAAGCCGTACTACCGCAACTTGCAACTTGCTACCAAAGAACCTGCTATATGCAACCTCGCTACCGCCACACCGCAAGCCGTAACCCGCTACCGACACCCGCTACCAACCTCGCACCGCCACCCGATACCGCTACCTCCTACCTCGCCACCGCAACCCCGCTACTGCTACCGCACTTGCAACCCCGCAACCCGCAACCTTCAACCTCGTCACCGCAACCTCGCTACTTGCTACATGCTACCTCGCTACATGCTACTCGCGAACCCGCAACCTGCTACTGCCACTGCTACTTGTAACCTCGCAACCCGCTACACGTTACTTGCAACTCCGCAACCCGCAACCTCGCATCTCGCAACCTCGCATCTTGCAACCTCGCAACATGCTACTCGGAACCTCGCATCCCGCAACCTTCAACCTCGCAACCTCGCACCTACCACTGCACTGCACCGCAACCTACTACCTGCCACTGCCACCTGCAACCCGCAACCTCGCAACCTTTAACCTCGCAACCTTTAACCCGCAACCTTAACCCGCAACCTTTAACCTCGCAACCTTTAACCCGCAACCTTTAACCCGCAACCCGTAACCTACTACCCGCAACCTCGCAACCTCGCAACCGCAGCTTGCTACCGCTACCCGCAACCTCGCTACATGCTACCTCGAACCCGCTACCGCAACCTCATTACCCGCAACCTATAACCCGCTTCCCGCAACCCGCAACCCGCAACCTTTAACCTCCAACTCAGAACCTACAACCTCGCTACTCCGCCACCTTCTACCCGCAACCTCGCTACCTTCTACCTGCACTGCTACTCGCAACCTCGCAACCCGCAACTCGCATCCCCGCAACCTCCAACTTGCTACCGCGCAACCCGCCACCGCAACCTCGCACTCCGCAACCCGCCACCGCAACTCCGCTACTTGCAACCTCGCTACCTGCTACTTACAACCCGCCACCCGCAACCTTCACCCTCGCAACCTTCTACTTGTAACCTCGCAACCAGCCTATCCGCAAGCCGCAACCTCGCTACTTGCAACCTCGTAACCTCGCTACCCGCAACCTCGCTACATGCTACCCGATACCTTCTACCCGCTACCGCAACCTCGCACCTGCTACCTACACCGCAACCCGCAACCTGCTACGTGCAACCCGCAACCCGCTACCTTCAACCCTGCTACCTACAACCCGTAAGTCGCTACACCGCAACTTGTAACATGTTACCTGCTACCGCAACCTCGTTACTCGCAACTCGCAACTTGCTACCAGTAAGTCGCTATATACAACCCGCTACTCGCAAGCCGTAATCCTCGCTACCCGACACTCACGCACGGCCACCCGCAACCTCGCACCTGCCACCTGCCACCTCCCACCGCTACCGCAACCTCGCACTGCTACCCGCAACTTGCAACCCGCAACCTCGCTACCCGCAACCTTCAACCTCGCTACCCGCAACCTCGCTACCCGCTACATGCTACCCGCAACCTCGCTACTTGCTACATGCTACTTGCAACCTCGCTACCTGCCACTGCTACTTGTAACCCGCAACCTCGCTACACGCCACCGCAACCCGCAACCTGCTACCCGCAACTCCGAACCCGCAACCTCGCGATCCCGCAACCCGCATCCCGCAACCTTCAACCTCGTAACCTCGCCACCTGCCACCGCACTGCCACCGCAACCTACTACCGCCACTGCCACCGCAACCTCGCAACCTTTAACCCGTAACCTTAACCCGCAACCTTTAACCCGCAACCTTAACCCGCAACCTACTACCCGCAACCCCGCAACCCTGCTACCCGCAAGCCTGGTACCCGCTACCCGCAACCCCGCTACATGCTACCCGCAACCCGCTACCCGGCAACCTCGCTACCCGCAACCTATAACCTCGCTTCCCCGCAACCCGCAACCCGCAACCTTTAACCTCCAACTCAGAACTCCGCAACCTCGCTACCTGCCACTCGCTACCCTTCTACTCACTACTGCTACTCGCAACCCGCAACCCGCAACTCCGCAACCCGCATCTCTCGCAACCTCGCATCCCGCAACCTCGCAACTTGCTACTCCCAACCCGCCACTCCGCAACCTCGCAACTCGCTACCGCAACCCGCTACTTGCAACCTCGCTACCCGCAACCTCGCTACTCTGCAACCTCGCTACTCGCAACCTCGCACCGCAACCTCTCACCCCGCAATCTTTCTACTTGCAACCTCGCAACCAGACCATCTCGCAAGCCGCACTCCGCAAGTCGGTAACCTGCCACCGCAACCTCAGTAACTCGCAACCGCAACCTCGCAACCCGCTACATGCTACCCGATACCTTCTACTTGCTACTCCGCAACCTCGCACTCGCTACCTGGCACACTGCAACCTCGTAACTTGCAACCTCGCTACCTTCCAACCTACTACCTACAACCCGTAAGTCGCTACTCCGCAACTCTGTAACCTCAGTAATCCTCCCACTGCCACTGCTACCGCAACCTCGTGCTACCGCAACCCGCCACCGCAACCTCGCAACCTTCAATCCGCAACCCGCAACCCGCTATCTACAACCCGCAACCTTCAACCCGCACCCGTAACCTCGCGACTGCCACCGCACCAGAACCCGCGCAACCTACAACCTCGCCACTCGCGCACCGCTACTCGCAACCTACAACCTTTAACCCGCAACCTTAACCCGCAACCCGCAACCGCAACCTCGCTACTTCAGCTACCGCAACCTCGCTACCCGCGCAACCTGCAACCGCACCTCCAACTCTGTAACCCGCCACATGCTACCCGCCATCTCGCTACATGCTACCCCGCAACCTCGCACACCAAGCACCGCAACCCGTGATCCCAGAACCCTGCTACCGCATCATGTAACCCACTACCGCAACATGCAACCTCGCTACCTACACTCGCTACCTACTACCGCAACCCGCCACCCGCTACCCGCAACCCACTACTCGCTACTCCGCAACCTCCTCACTGCTACCGCAACCCGCAACTTGCTACCTGGAACATGCTACCCGCACTCGCAACCCGCTACTTGCTACCCGCAACCTTCTACCCGTAACCTCGCTACTCAAGCCACCGGAACTTGCAACTTGCTACCCGCAACATGCTATCTCGCTCACTCGCCACTCGCAACCATCTACCCGCTACCTAGAACTCCGCAACCTACAACTCCGCACACCGCAACCTCGCAACCCGGCTACCTCGCAACCTTTAACCCGCAACCTCGCACCCTTAACCCCGCAAACCGCAACATGTAACCTAGAACCTCGCTACCCGCAACCTCGCTACCGCAACCTCCGCAACCCGGCCACCCGCCACCGCTAACCGCAACCTCGCAACCTTCTACCCGCAACCCGCAACCCGCTACCTCGCTACATGCCACCCGCCACCGCAACCTCGCAACCCGCACCTGTAACCCGGCAACCTCGCTACCCGCCATCCGCAACCCGCAACCTTCTACCTCGCAACCTCGCTACCCGCAACCCCGCAACCTCGCCACATGCTACCCGGCCACCACGCAACCCGCAACCTCGCTTCCCGCAACTTGCTACTCGCCACCCTCAACCGAACCCCGGCACTCGCAACTCTGCAACCTACTACTCGCAACCTTCTACCTTCTACCGCTACTCCGCACTCAGTAACTCTGCTACCTACACCCGCTACCCGCAACTTGCAACCCGCAACCCAGCACCGCTACTCCGCAACCTACATCCCGCTACCTCCTCCCCCGCACCACTGCTACCGCAACCTTTACCTCGCAACCTACTACCCGCAACCCGCAACCTTTAACCTCGCAACCTTTACCCGCAACCTCAAGCACCAGCTACCCGCAACCGCACTCCCGCAACCCGCAACCTTCAACCCGCAACTTGTTACTCCGGAACTCCGCAACCCGCACATTTGCTACTCCGCAACCTCGCTACTCCGCAACCTCGCTACCTACAACCCCGCAACCTCGCTAGCTCGAACTCGCTGCCTACAACCTCGGCTACCACAACATGCTACCTACAACCTCGCAACACTCGCCACCATGCTACCTGCTACTTGGTACCTCGCACTGGCACTCGTGCACCCTGCAACCAGTAACTCGCTACCGTGAACCTACCAACCTCGCCACTCGCCACCTCACTTCCAACTACCCCGCAACCCGCGAACCTTCAACCCACAACTCCGCAACCTCGTAAC
>CM059257.1:32690007-32716673 GCA_030347555.1 Lablab purpureus
TTGTTGGACTTGAAGACTTGGTTTTCAAGTGGATTTGATGTCTCCAACCACCTTTAATGATGAAGATGTTGGTGCTTGAAGAATGAAGATTTTGTCTTAGGATTAGAGAGTCTTAGGTTGTGTGGTATGATGCATTTCAATCTATCTTGATCTTAGTCTTGGAGTTTAAAATGTTTTGAAATGTTTTAAAAAGGTTTTAAAATGATTTCAAAGGTTTAACTGTTTTTTAACTGGTTAAAAATCTGATTTCAACTAGTTAAACTGTTCTTCATTTTCAAAGCTTTGTATTTTGAAAATTTCAGCTGACTGTTTTCGAAATTTAAACCAGTTAAAATCCTGGTAGCTTTGTTTCAGGAAATTCAGTTTTCTGGAATAGCTAGTTAAAACGAGATTTCAACTGACTGTTTTCAAGTTTCAGTAAAACAGGTGCTCACTGGAAAATTGGTTTTTAATGAAAACAACCGACTAAAACGCGTTTTAACCGACTATTTCCTGCAGAATCAGTTTTAACAGTTTTCTATATATATCTTGAAACTTAAAGAACTAAGTGACGAAACCTTTTCTAAAAGACCCATTGAGCAAGAACGTTCCTAATACACTCTAAAACATTTTGCGAATCACTCCAAGACGATCAAGATT
Organism: Lablab purpureus; assembly: GCA_030347555.1. NCBI lineage: Eukaryota > Viridiplantae > Streptophyta > Magnoliopsida > Fabales > Fabaceae > Lablab > Lablab purpureus. Next base: position 32,690,647 of record CM059257.1, read on the forward strand.
CATTTGAGTGCGAATCAAATCAAGAATTGCATGCTCTGTTTTTCTGTTCTTGCTGGTGCTCTGTTTTCGTTTCTGCATTGAATTTCCAGGTGAATTCAATCCAATTCTTTGTGTGTTTGTTAGCTGCGTGTTTGTATCTTAATCAGGGTGATTAAGAGATCTTGTAATAGGGTTTTACAGGTGTTTAGAAGTCTTGTAGGGTTCAAGACTTGGTGCAGCTTTCTGGTTTCGGTTTTGCATGTAGTGTTCATGTAAAAACTGGTTTTTAGTGAATTGATTGAATTTGTTTGATTAGGAAACTGGATGTAGCCTTTGTTGAAAGGTGAACCCGATATAAATCTCTCTGTGTTGTTCTTCTTCCCTTGAACTCTTTACTTTCGGTAATTGAAGTTTAAATTGAAATTGAATTGGATATATGATCAATTGATAAAGAGCATTTCAAGAACCTATAAAAACTGATTTAAATCTTCAATCCGAATCTGGTTTTTCATAATTGGGCATTGGGTTTCGAAAATCTTTGAAAGTTTAATTCACCCCCCCTCTTAAACTCAGCCATTTATTCCAACAATTGGTATCAGAGCTGGTTCTTGAAAAATATTCAAGTTTTCTGAAAAATTTCAAACATGGCTGAAGGAAAATTGCCTTTTGCAGAGGGTGCTTCTATAAACAGGCCACCTATGTTTTCTGGGGTAAACTATCCATTTTGGAAAGTGAGAATGAAGATTTTCATTGAATCAATTGATATAGGGATTTGGAATGCTATAGTCAATGGACCGTATATCCCTAAAGAAGAAAAACCATGGGAAAGTTTAAATGCTGATGAACAAAAGAAAGTGCAATATGATTGTAAAGCAAAGAACATCATTACATCTGCACTTAATCTTGATGAATTCTTTCGTGTTTCACAGTGTTCCAATGCTAAAGAGATGTGGGAAGTTTTGGAGGTTACTCATGAAGGAACAGCTGATGTAAAAAGAGCAAGAAAGCATACTTTAATCCAAGAGTATGAGATGTTCAGAATGCTTCCTGGAGAAACTGTTTCAGATGTGCAAAGAGGTTTACACACATTATAAACCATCTGATCGGCCTTGGAAAAGTCTTTGAGAAGAGGAGTTGAACATCAAAGTGCTGAAATGTTTGGATCGAAGTTGGCAACCCAAAGTTACAGCAATTTCTGAATCCAAGGACTTGTCAACAATGAGTGTTGCTGCACTTTTTGGAAAGCTAAGGGAACATGAGCTAGAGTTGAATAGACTTGCTGAACAAGAAGACAATGACAAGAAAAAGAAAGGGCTTGCCTTGAAGACTTTGGTTCACAAAGAGGAGAATAGTGAGGATGAAGGACATGGAGGAAGTGATGCAGAAAATCTGAACCTCTTAGTTAGAAAGTTCAACAAGTTCTTGAAATACAAGAACAAAGATTACAAGAACAAGAGGTATAATAAAAAATCTGATTTAGCTTCTTCTAACTTTACTTGTTTTGGTTGTGGAAAACGAGGGACATATTAAAGGCTGAATGTCAAACTCACAAAACAAAGAGAGAAATGGAGAAAAGAAGCATGAAAGATCATTCAAAACCAAGAAGGCTTACATAGCATGGGATGAGAATGATATCTCCTCTAGTGACTCTTCAAGTGATGATGAAAGAGCCAATCTTTGTCTTATGGCTAATGGTGATACAGCAAGTAGTGTAAGTTCCTCCACTACTCAAAATGGTCTTCCTTATGATCAGCTGCTGCAAAATTTTCTGGAATTGCATGAAGAGGCTAATAAGGTTGCTTGTTCTAACAATAGGCTTAAAGGTATGAACAATTGGCTAGAGAACAAGGTGAAAGAGCTAGAGAAAGAGCTGGAAAATTCAAAAACTGATTTTGAAAATCTGGAAATGATTTACAAAGCTTCAAGTTGCAATGATGAACATGCTTGGAAAAATCTGCACAAACTGCGAGAACTTTAGAAAATCAAATTGAGTATTTGAACAAATCTCTAGCTAAATTCACCATGGGAAGAGCCAACTTGGACACACTTTTAGAATTTAAAAATTGTGTAACGAATAAAGCTGGACTTGGATTTAAAAATGGTTTTCAAAAGAAACAAAAGGCTTATAGAAATTTCTTTTCACATAGAAAACCGTCCAGCACTTCATCCATTACTTGCTTCTATTGTATGAACAAGGGACATACTTCAAAATCATGCAAAATCAGAAAATTTGGTGTTCCTAGTGGTCAATTTATTTGGAAGCCAAAATGTGGTAGAAAGGTTATTAACTTTGTTGGACCCAAATTGATGTGGGTACCAAATTCTCTCCATTGATTGTGTTTTGCAGGTGTTCTTGAAGGCCAAGGAATCATTGTGGTATCTAGACAGTGGCTGTTCAAGGCACATGTGTGGTGACAAAAGGAAGTTTGTCAAACTCACCTTGAAAAATGGAGGTTTTGTCACCTATGGAGATAATAATAAAGGGAAAATCCTTGGAAGTGGTGATGTTGGTAACATTTCTTCAATCCTCATTGAAAACGTGTTATATGTTGAAGGTTTGAAGCATAATCTTCTTAGTATTAGCCAACTATGTGATAAAGGTTTTAGAATCACTTTTGAATCAAATCATTGCAAGATCCTTGAGAAAAATTCTGATAAAATCTGCATGTTAGGCAAGAGAATTGAAAACATTTATATGCTTGATCTTGATCATATGTGTGCAACTAATTTTACATGTCTCATGTCTAAGGAAGATAGTTCATGGCTTTGGCATAGGAGAGCTGCACATATTAACATGAACCATTTGGAAAAACTGTTTTCAAAAGAACTTGTTTTAGGGTTACCTAAACTGAAATTTGAGAAAGATAAAATCTGTCATGCATGCCAAAAGGGTAAACAAACCAAAGTTTCTTTTAATCTGAAAAATTATGTGTCAACAACAAAACCTTTGGAGCTACTTGCATATGGATTTGTTTGGTCCATCTAGAACAATGAGTATTGGTGGAAACTATTATGCTTTGGTTATTGTTGATGACTATTCTAGGTTTACTTGGACTTTGTTTTTGAAAAATAAAAGTGATGCATTTCATGCTTTTAAGAAACTTGCCAAGGTTTTACAAAATGAAAACAGCTGCAGCATAAGTGCTCTTAGAAGTGATCATGGAGGAATTTGAAAATGAAAAGTTCAATCATTTTTGTAGAAAAATATGGGATTAAGCATAACTTTTCAGCACCTAGGACTCCTCAACAAAATGGTGTTGTTGAGAGGAAAAATAGATCACTTGAGGAACTAGCTAGGACAATGCTTAATGAATCAAACATCCCTAAATATTTTTGGGCGGATGCAGTAAATACTGCATGTTACATAATAAATAGGGTTTTGATAAGACCTATTTTGAAGAAAACCCCTTATGAATTATACAAAGGGAGAAAACCCAACATAGCACATCTTAGAGTGTTTGGCTACCAAGTGTTTTGTTTTAAATAATGGCAAAGAAAAACTTGGCAAATTTGATGCTAAAGCTGATGATGCATTGTTTTAGGCTATTCTTTACATAGCAAAGCATATAGGATCTTCAACAAGAGATTAGCTATCATTGAGGAATCAATACATGTTGTTTTTGATGAGTCTAATGTGCAAAATGAAGGTGCAGTGAGTGGTGCAGGTGCAGGTGAAGAGAACTTAATTGAAGGTGTATCAACTGGACATGTAGAAACTGAAAAAGCTGCTGCAGGTGGAATTTCAGCTGGTGAAAATCAGAAAGAACTGACTGAAATCCTGGCACCAGAATTAAATTCTGCAGAAAATGATCTACCTAAAGAATGGAGGGTGCCTCGCAATCTGTCCATTGGAAATGTGATAGGAGATGTTCAAAGAGGTGTTTCTACAAGAAGGTCTATGCATGATACATGTTTAACTGCTGCATTTGTTTCCCAAGTTGAACCTAAATGTGTTGATGATGCTTTATTGGATGAAAACTGGATTTTGGCAATGCAAGATGAACTGAACCAATTTAAAAGGAATGAGGTTTGGGAACTAGTCCCTTGCACACCTAACATGAATATAATTGGCACAAAGTGGGTGTTTAAAAATAAAATGAATGATCAAGGAGTAATAACTAGAAACAAAGCTAGGCTTGTAGCTAAAGGGTATAACCAAGAGGAAGGAATAGATTATGAGGAAACATATGCTCCTGTTGCTAGGTTAGAAGCTGTTAGGTTATTACTTGCTTTCTCATGCATGATTGGATTCAAACTGCATCAAATGGATGTGAAAAGTGCATTTTTGAATGGATATATAAATGAAGAAATCTATGTTTCACAACCATCTGGATTTGTTGATCACAAATTGCCTAACCATGTATATAAGCTCAAAAAGGCTCTTTATGGACTCAAGCAAGCTCCAAGACAATGGTATGAAAGGTTAAGTAACTTCCTTATCTCTCAAAACTATGAAAGGGGCCAAGTTGATAAAACTTTGTTCATTAGAAAGTCTTTGGACAGCATTATACTGGTGCAGGTTTATGTGGATGATATTATCTTTGGATCCACTAATGAGAAGCTTTGTGAAGAATTTGTTGCAGCTATGCAGGGGGAGTTTGAAATGTCAATGATGGGTGATCTAAACTTCTTCTTAGGCTTACAAGTCAAGCAATTAGATCATGGAACATTCCTCAATCAGTCAAAATATTGCAAAGAGCTGTTAAAGAAATATGAGATGGACAGCTGCAAAGAATCAAGCACACCCATGGCTACCAGCAGCTATCTTGATGCGGATGAAAGTGGTAAACCTTTTGATTCCACTAAGTATAGAGGTTTGATTGGTTCACTATTATATCTAGCTGCTAGTAGGCACGATATAATGTTTAGTGTATGCATGTGTGCTAGGTTTCAATCTAATCCCAAAGAATCACATTTCGCAATTGCCAAAAGAATTTTGAAATATCTAAAAGGAACTATTAATGTTGGTTTGTGGTATCCTAAAGGTGCTTCTTTTAATCTAGTGGGCTATTCGGATGCGAGACTTTGCTTGGATGTAAACTTGATAGAAAAAGCACTAGTGGAACTTGTCATCTACTAGGAAGTAGTCTAGTATCATGGCATAGCAAAAAGCAAGCTAGTGTGGCTTTGTCTACTGCTGAAGCTGAGTATGTTGCAGTTGGGAGCTGTTGTGCTCAAACTCTTTGGTTAAAACAGCAGCTTTTTGATTATGGTTTGAAACTAGATCACATTCCTATTAGGTGTGACAATACAAGTGCTATCAACTTAACAAAAAATCCTATTTTGCACTCTAGAACGAAACATATAGAAATAAGGCACCATTTCATTAGGGATCATGTTCAAAAAGGTGATTGCATAATTGAATTTGTTGACTCTAATAACCAACTTGCTGATATATTTACCAAACCACTCCCAAAAGATAGGTTTTTCCAATTAAGAAATGAGTTGGGTGTTCTTGATGTTTCAAATGTGATGTAATTCCTGTATATGATTCATTTCTGCTGTTAATCATGCTGTATTTGTGTGTTTGAATGCTTAAATCTGCATAATTCTTGATTAATTACAGTTAGATTTGCATATTGTATGTTATAAGTGAAATCTGCAATGTTATTCAGGATTTTAGCTAGTTGTTTCGGGCTTTTAATCAGTTGTTTTGCCTAATTTGGGGCTGCAGTGGATGTGCAGTAATTTCTGTCTCTGTTTTAGTCGGTTGATCTGTCGATTTAGTCAGTTAAAATCAGTTATCTGCATTAAACCAGTATCAGGATTTCTGTTTTAATCAGCTGTTTTTCATAAATCAACTGACTGAAATTGCCTGTCAGCATGCAAAATTTAAAATTTGTGCGAATTTGCTGTTATACTGCATTGATTCATATTCAATTGGTGCATTTAAGTTGATTAAATGAGAATTGAGCATTTAAACATGATAGATAAAGCTGATTCAAAGAATCTTGACTGCTGTTTTGTCTTGTAGTGCCTTTGCTTTACTTTTTAACTGGTTTCTCTCTCCAAATACGTGTTGCATTGAACTAACTGAATTCTCTGGTCAAAACTGTGCCTGCTGCATATCTCTGTCCAATATATTCCAACTGAATGCAATTGATTCCTTCTTTGACTGAGCAAAGCACTAATTTCTTAATAAATTGAAAATCTGCAATGTTAAATACATGTGGGTAGCATTGTTACTTTAGCATTCACTTTACTCGCGCAAAAACTCTGCATATACTCTGTTTCTGTGCATTTCTTTTTCTGCAATGGCCTCCTCAAGCAACCCAAGGAAGAGATCAAAAAAGGCTGGGTCATCCAAAGGTAAGGAACCAGAAATTCCAGCAACTCATACTTATAGACATGGGTCTATAGAAGCTTGGTTTGAAGGTGATGAAGAGAGGATTGAGAAGTTTCAATCTCATATCAGTAGGAAGGCTGTAAACTCACCCAAAGTGCTTAGTTCTCAGTGGCTGGAAGATGAAGGACTGACTGATATTATAGCTATGATTCAACATCAGGATCTGCAGAAATTTCTGGAATTAAATGGGTTCATATACCCAGATTTGGTGAAAGTATTCTACACAAATCTCAAACATGATGGATCTGTTTTAACTTCCAAAGTGAAAGGAACAGAAATGGTTATAAACAATTCTGTCTGGAAAAGAATTGGGGGCTTCAAAACTGATGGCATTGTGGTTAGCAGGGGCTTGTGTGGTTCATTGGAAGATTTTAACAAGGTGCAAACATACAGAGAGTGTTTGAGAAATTCTCAAGGTTCTGTTCGTGGATTCCAAGTTGGTGGACTTACATTGACAGCAAGGGTGCTTACATTTATCATCACATGGATGATCACTCCAAGGGGCAGCAATCATGCTACAATGAATGAAGGTGATCTTCTTCTACTTTTTTGTCTAATGAAATCTGTAAGGATTAACTGGATTCATATCATCAAAGATCACATGATGAAGTCAAAAGGCTGCCAGATTACCGTCTTCCATATGCTGTGATTATCTCCAAATTCTTTGAGTATTTTGGTGTGGACATTAGAGGTGAACAGAAAATCAGTATAGGGAGAACCCACCAGCTGGACAATAGCTTTCTCTTTAAGTTTGGATTTACCAAAAGCAATGGAACTTGGACTGCTGCACAAGATACTGTCAACGCAGGGCAAAATTCTGCTGGAACGTCTGCTGGTGCTGGAGCTGCAACTGATGAAGCTGGAAATTCTGAAGCTGGTGCAGAAGGATACTCCATGGGAGATATTGTACCTTATGTTCCTCCAGTTGACCGTGGACCTCCACTTTCATTGTTTGAACAGGCAGTGTTCCAAAGATTTGATGCCATCCAATCTCATCAACAATATCATCACAACTACTGCATTAATAGGTTTGGGCGCATTGATCAAAGTATTGAAGATTTACATGCCCAACTTGCGCAGATTAATATGGGTTCCTATGCTACTCCTGGTGGTGATAGTGAAGAAGATAATGACTGATATCAGCTGCTGAAGTTCTGCTTTGCTGTCACTGAATCTGCTGTAGTTGGTTTCAGCATGTTGTCCCTCATGCTATTGTTATTTTCCGTGTATCTCTTGTGCCTTTTAATTTCTGTTAGTTTGTGTTGCTGTTTGTGTTGTTAATTGGGTTAAATTCCCATGTATCTTGAACAATTTAAAATTTGCTGCATATGCTATGTTATTTCTTTTCTCCTGTGCTATTTGATGATTCCAAAGGGGGAGAAATTGTTGAATGCATTTGAAGGCACATGAAGCAGCAAGTGAAAGAGAAGGAGAATCAGAATCTAGTGAAAGGGGGAGAATCTGGAATCTGCTGCTGCTGCTGCTATTTTTTTTCTCTGCTGATGTTGCTGTTACTGTATATGTATTTCCACACTGTTCTGCTATTTTTGCTGCTGTATTTTGTTTTGTGCAGGACTCCTACATTCTTCAAAGACAATGAATGCATCAAGTGGTTGTCATCATCAAATAGGGGGAGTTTGTTGGACTTGAAGACTTGGTTTCAAGTGGATTTGATGTCTCCAACCACCTTTAATGATGAAGATGTTGGTGCTTGAAGAATGAAGATTTTGTCTTAGGATTAGAGAGTCTTAGGTTGTGTGGTATGATGCATTTCAATCTATCTTGATCTTAGTCTTGGAGTTTAAAATGTTTTGAAATGTTTTAAAAAGGTTTTAAAATGATTTCAAAGGTTTAACTGATTTTTAACTGGTTAAAAATCTGATTTCAACTAGTTAAACTGTTCTTCATTTTCAAAGCTTTGTATTTTGAAAATTTCAGCTGATTGTTTTCGAAATTTAAACCGGTTAAAATCACTGGTAGCTTTGTTTCAGGAAATTCAGTTTTACGGAATAGCTAGTTAAACGAGATTTCAACTGACTGTTTTCAAGTTTCAGTAAAACAGGTGCTCACTGGAAAATTGGTTTTTAATGAAAACAACCGACTAAAACGCGTTTTAACCGACTATTTCCTGCAGATATCAGTTTTAACAGTTTTCTATATATATCTTGAAACTTAAAGAACTAAGTGACGAAACCTTTTCTAAAAGACCCATTGAGCAAGAACGTTCCTAATACACTCTAAAACATTTTGCGAATCACTCCAAGACGATCAAGATTCATTTGAGTGCGAATCAAATCAAGAATTGCATGCTCTGTTTTTTCTGTTCTTGCTGGTGCTCTGTTTTCGTTTCTGCATTGAATTTCCAGGTGAATTCAATCCAATTCTTTGTGTGTTTGTTAGCTGCGTGTTTGTATCTTAATCAGGGTGATTAAGAGATCTTGTAAATAGGGTTTTACAGGTGTTTAGAAGTCTTGTAGGGTTCAAGACTTGAGTGCAGACTTTCTGGTTTCGGTTTTGCATGTAGTGTTCATGTAAAAACTGGTTTTTAGTGAATTGATTGAATTTGTTTGATTAGGAAACTGGATGTAGCCTTTGTTGAAAAGGTGAACCAGTATAAATCTCCTGTGTTGTTCTTCTTCCCTTGAACTCTTTACTTTCGGTAATTGAAGTTTAAATTGAAATTGAATTGGATATATGATCAATTGATAAAGAGCATTTCAAGAACCTATAAAAATTGATTTAAATCTTCAATCCGAATCTGGTTTTTCATAATTGGGCATTGGGTTTCGAAAATACTAAACGCTTCCAAGATAGTAAAACATTTTTGTACTTTAACAATTGTTTATTGCAAAAGATAACATCCAATTAGTTAAAATGTCTATATAATATACATGAGAAAATAAAAATATATCAAACATTTGTTATGAACATTTTTGGATATATTATCTCCTTCACTAGTTCGATAATACACAAAAATCAATAATTAATAGTTTTATAACGATAAGAAATAAATATTATATAAAAATTAGTAATAATTGATTTATACTAGAAGGCTCAACTTGCTCATAACCATACAACAAATTATGAGTACAAATGAAGGCTTGCATATTGGCAGGAGTAAACCATTTTTATACTTGTTCAAGATGCGACCACCAATGCTAAATGAAGATTTTGAAACCACTTTTGTGATTCGAATGCTTAAAATGTCGCAAGCCATAATTGCAAGTTGAGGAAACCGATGCTTCTTCCACTTCCAATATTGGGGGCTTCTAAGTCTTCACCAACAATACATGATTCCCTCAAGTAAAGGTCAAGTGGATACTTGCTATCAATTGAAGCATTTTCTATTATTTCATTATGATAAGCCTACAATTAATACTAAGAAAATAAGACAAACTCCTATGATGGTATGAGGAAAATGAAGCAGATCTAGAATTTTGATTAGAAATGTAAAAATGAGAATATAAATTAGAAAAAAAGAGTAAAGATGAACCTAACCTAATATGACTCAAAGAAATTGTGCAGACGCATGAAGTTGTGATGGTTAAAGTGATACAAGGCATGAGATGCAGTAGAGGAGAGAGAGAGGAGGTTGTAAGAGAGGAAGGGAAGAGATGGATAAAAGAATAGAGACTCTGAGACACTAGGGTTTCTTTCTTTGGTATGATAACACAAAAATCAAGAACAAAAAATTTAATTTAAAAAATAAACGGACTAGTCTGCCTTAGCCTGCCTTAGCCCATAATAGGCATCAAGCCAAATGGATCAAAAGACTCTATTTTTATTTAGGCTACTATTTTTTAAGCCTAGCTTGGGTTCTTAGCCAAGAGTGACTTAATGTCCAAATAAAGCTCAGGTTGTTGAGCTAGAAGTGGCTGAATGTGCAAAGACCACTCAAGATGTTTAATTTTTATGAGATAATTTTTATTTATAAAAGATCAAGTAAAATGGAAGAAGTGGAATGAAAAATAATTTAACTTGGAATAAACCTTCCCCAAAATTTTTCAATAAATGAATTTCCAGAATCTCATAAATGAATTACAATTAGTAAATATTTGTGTCAAATATTAAGAATGATCACACTCACACGAAATTCAATGTAAAACAAACACATAATCACAAACCATTTTGATATGTAGTAAAATATTTTCTCATTACATCTCCTCTTGATTTTTTCTTCCTTATATGAACTTATTCAAGAACTTTATTTTTTATTCTTATCTTAAGATTCCAAAGTTTATTAATTTGTATGACATCTACCTCTTAAATTTACATGCATTTATACTTCAATTCTACAAATCATAGTTTTAGTGGAGAGCACCTATCCTAAGGAAGAAACGTTATCACGACAAGCTACTCTATTTATATTATGTTATATTTATAGTCAAGGAAAGATTTACTATAGGACTCATCCTCCTTAGTTGAGACAAAGTGGTGGAAGACCACAACGTTCTCACGTCATTACATTAGTAAAAGGAGATGGGAAGGTGGAGAGGCAAAAGCAAAGTTAAGATCAAAACAACAATAGGTGGAGAGGATTGGAAAAGTGAAAATTGGTACTTTTCTATTAAATTATCAAATTAAAAATTTAAGGTGAGTGAACTTGTGTAGGAAGAGTTAGAGTTGGGGATGGAGTGGTAGTTGAGGATGGTGTAGGCAGAATTTGCATTTAAGAGAGGTGTATATAGAAATAATACTTTAAGAGCGAATACAAATGGAGGTAGAATTTGAATTTACAAGAGAGATGTGTATAGAAATAATAGTAATTATATTTATTAATATTATATATAATAATTAACAAAAACAATTATTAAAACCTATATAGAATATCTTAACAATATACCAATAATAATATTTTATAATTTATATTTTATGAGACTTAAATTATATACATAATATAATTAGTAAAATATATTTAAATATGATGTATTTTCAAGACTTATCATCATTACATTGAAAGTTCATTTAACATAAATTTAGTAGAGTAAATGTGAGTTGGAGTCTCGCAATAAGTAGAAATAGTCAAGAATATATAAAAAACAAAAGACACATAAATTTACTCTCTCAAAAGTTTTAGTAGAATGTGGAGTTATGAATCTTGTGTATATGATTGTTTATAACTTTTATGTCAAATATCATTCGATTCCATTTATGAAAGGAACCAATAATCACATATTCAAAATTAAAGTAAAAAAGTTATATTTGATTCACGCTCAATCAACTCCCGACTGAAAATTATGAATCTGCTGACCATAAATTGTGTGATGTATTTTTCGTCAAAATACTCTCTTATTCTTTAATTATAATAGGATGGTTAAGTTTACATAAAGTTAATTTCACTTTGTTTAGTCTCAAACTAAGTAGAAATAGACTAAACAATACCGGAGAAAATTTTGACTTTACAAATTTTAAAAACAGAGTAGACTAATGAGAAAAATGACTTTATAAATTGGTGCAAATTCTTTACTATATTATCTTTATTTTACATGAAACTTTTAAACAAAATTGTGTGAAACCGTGCATTTTTTTAAATATTATATGAGGATCTAAGTTCTATTAAAAAATAAAAGAAATTACAAATAGTATGATCAATCTTCTAAATCTAAAAGTCAATTAAATAATTATTAAAAATTAATAATTAATCTTTTTTTAATTAAAATCAAGATATACACCTAACTTTTTTTTATAAAATTACATGAGATAATTTTGATTTATAAAAGATCAAGTAAAATGGAAGAAGTGGAATGAAAATTAATTTAACTTGGAGTAAACCTTCTCCAACATTTTTCAATACATCAATTTCCAGAATCTCACAAAAGAACTATAATTTATAAATATTTGTGTCAAACGTTGAGAATGCTCACACTCACACGTAATTCAATGTAAAAAACACATAATCACAAACCATTTTGATATGTAGTAAAATATTTTCTCATTAGATCTTCTCTTGATTTCTTCTTCCTTATATGAACTTATGCAAGAACTCTATTTTTTATTCTTATTTAAGATTCCAAAGTTTAATAACTTGTGTGACATCCACCTCTACATTTACATGCATTTATACTTCAATTCTACGAATCATAGTTTTAGGTGGAGAACACCTATCCTAAGTAAGAGACATTAAATGTTATTAACTTTGATATCATCACTCATCTTCTACTTTCTTCTCCATGTGGTTTTTCTCTAATTTTCATGGTGACTTTACTTTTATCACGACAAGATACTCTATTTATGTTATTTTGTATTTATAGTCAAGGGATGATATACTATAGGACTCATCCTCCTTAGTTGAGACAAAGTGGTGGATGATCGAATGTCCTCACTTAATTACAATAGTAAAAGGAGATGGGAAGGTGGAGAGGCAAAAACAAAATTAAGATTGAAACAACAATAGGAGGAGAGGATTGGAAATGTGAAAAGTCGTACTTTTCTATTAAATTACCCAATTAAAAATTTAAGTTGAGTGAACTTGTGTAGGAAGAATTAGAGTTGGGGATGGATTGGTAGTTGAGGTCTGGTGTAGGCGAATTTGCGTTTAAGAGGGTGTATATAGAAATAATACTTTAAGAGGGAATACAAATGGAGGTAGAATTTGAATTTACAAGAGAGATGTGTATAGAAATAGTAGTAATTATATTTATTAATATTATATATAATAATTAACAAAAACAATTATTAAAACCTATATAGAATATCTTAAAAATATCAATAAGAATATTTTATGAGACTTAAATTATATACATAATATAGTTAGTAAAATATATTTCAATATGATGTATTTTCAAGACTTATCATCATTACTTTCAAAGTTTTTTTGACATAAATTTAGTAGATTTAGTGTGAGTTGGAGTCTCGTAATAAGTAAAAATAGTCAAGAACAACATATAAAAAACAAAGACTCATAAATTTACTATCTCAAATTTTTTAGTAGGATGTGGAGTTATGGCATCTTGTGTATATGATTGTTTATAAATTTTATGTCAAATATCATTGATTTCATTTATGAAAAGAATCCAATAATCACATAGTCGAAATTCAAGTAAAAAGTTACATTTGATTCACATTCAATCAACTCCTATGAAAATTATGAATTTGTTGACATTAATTGGGTGATGTATTTTTTCGTCAAAATACTCCTTATTCTTTAATTATAATAGGATGGTTAAATTCACGTAAAGTTAAGTTCACTTCATTTAGTCTCAAACTAAGTAGAAATGGACAAGAATACGGAAAAAATTACTAATTACCTTATTATCTTAAAGATTTTAGTAGAATATGTTGTTATGATTATTTATAAGTTCTGTAACGAATTTCTTTTTCAAGAAAATCCAATAAAATCACATATTTAAAATTCAAGTAAAAATTATATTTCATACACATTCTATCAAATTCTACAAAGATTATAAATTTATCATCATAAAAGTTGACATAAGTTGTGATGTAGTTCCATCAAATTGTTTCTTATTTTTTTAATTATAGTCTAATGATTATTTTTTAATTACGAATTGACATAGATTTATTAGAATCAAGTGTCACTTAAGTAGAAATAGACAAGAACAACCTATGTGGACAAAAGTACTTACAAAATTTACTACCTTGAAGATTTTAGTAGAATGTGGTGTTCTATATATGATTGTTTATAAGTTTTACATCAAATCTCTTTGATTTCTCCTCACAAAAGAACCCAATAAAATTACATCTTCAAAATTTAAGTAAAATGTCATACTTGATATGATATGCATTTTGTCAATCCTACAAAGATTATGAATTCATTGTCAATAAGATGACACAAACTGTGATGCATTTTTTTTATCAAAATACTCATTATTCTTTAATTACGTTAGATGGCTATTTTATAATTACAAAGTTCATATAGATTTTTTAGATTCATACCGTATTAAGTAGAAATAGTAAAAAACAACATTTAAAATAAATACAAATAATTTTTTTGTCTTAAAGAGTTTGGTAAAATGTAAATATTATGGTATCTTATATATGATTTTTATAAGCTCCATACGAATTCTCTATGATATATCCCCAGAAATAATCCAATAAAATCACATTGGATAGACATTCAATCAAATACTACAAAAATTATGAATTCCTCATCATAAAAGTTGTCATGACGCATTTTTTCATCGAAATATTTCATATTCATCCATTGCAGTTGCAAATTTCAGTTTGTAACCTTGTGTATGCATGTACTAGACTCATAATCTGTTTGCTTTTTGTTCAATCAGTCTACATATTGCTCGAGTTTGTATGAGCACTGTGTGACTTCACGACGAACTATTCACGTTGTGAACCTTGATCCTGCTGTTAGCATATTTCAAGACCAAGTGTTGATAAAGTCCTCTAGATATTTCATGAAGATTTAAAGTTTTCATGATGAAGATTTAAAGTGCTCTACACAACATTAAAGACTTGTGTCATCTCATAAAGGAAGGTTGCTTGATGAAAAGGCAAGGCATAAAGAGTGTTTAAAGCTTTCAAGAGAGAAGATTGATTAATATTTTCTCAAGAGCTGAAGTTTCTTATTTAGAAGGTTTTGTTTTGGGTGATGGATGAAAAGAGTAAGTCATAAATCCCATTCAAGACCTTTCCAAACCTGAGAGCAAGTTGTTTTCTCGCAAAAATGTTTTTCTACGCTTTTAATCGATTATGATACGTAGTCTAATCGATTATTTCACTTAAAATTTGAATCAAAATAGTTTAACGAGCAAAATAATCGATTAAGTGTTTTTGATAATCGATTATATTGATTCTCGGTTAATATAATCGATTATGGCCTTAATCTAATCGATTATATCAAGCAAAATGAGTTTTCCAGTTTTAACTCCGATATAATCGATTAAGCTTTTAGATAATCGATTAAATAAGTCATTTTTGCGAATTCAATGCTAAATCAACCTAAGAATGGAAACTTTGATGTATTTTCGAATTATAAAATGAAACAGAATGTCTTAGGTTCAACACATCTGATAAAACACAATATTCAAAGTGTTCTTGAGCTATAGTTTTTCAAAATCGCTTCTTGCTCTCTCTCAAGGTTGATTAAAGTCTTTGGAAGTGCTGATCTTTTGCTTAAGCTTTCTATCCAGCACTCTATCGGTGTATTCTTTTTGTTTTTCTAAACGAGTATAATTCATCCCTTGGATCTGTTCTAAGGGAGGTGTGTTCATCTCTTGTGTGTCAAGAGAGGTGGGAATCATCCTCGGTGTGCCGGGGAGGTGTTTCATCCTTAGTGTGTCTAAGGAGGTGTTTCCTTTATCTTTATTTGTTATTGCATGAATTGGTGTTTGTAATTTCAATTAAAGATAGTGGGGTGATCATCACGCATTTGTGGTGATTGGGAACTGGACGTAGGATTGGCTTAATCCGAACCAGTATAAATCTCTGTGTTCTTTCTCTTTTCCTATCTCTCTTTATTGTGGATCATATTAACAATTGTAATTCAAACTGCGTTGATTTAAGGTTAAGGATAATCTGCATCCTGATTTTAAAACATTTATTTAAAATCTAGAAAATTATTTTAAAGAGAAAAAGTTTCTCAAAAATCCAATTCACGCCCCTCTTGATTTTTTACTCTGTCGTTTATATTTAACAATTGGTATCAGAGCTGGTTTTTTGAAATTTACTCAAAATGAAGATCCTATGGCGGGCAAAAATCAATCTTTGCTGAATGTGCATCTATTCATAGACCACCACTTTACTAGGTGAAAACTATCCTTTTGGAAAAAGAGGATGGAGATTTTCCTTAGGTCTAATGATCAAGGCGTTTGGGATGCAATTGTAAATGGTCCATATATTCCTATGATCGTTGTTAATGAAGTGCAGGTACCCAAAGTAAGAGCAAGTTGGACAAAGTATGAATACAATGAGTATCAATGTGATATAAAGGCATGCAATATGATATCATCTCGCTTTAACCGTTGATGAGTTTTACAGAGTTGTCCGATTGCACTACAACCAAGGAGATGTGGGACACTCTTGAAGTCACACATGAAGGAACGGAGGATGTTAAAAGATCAAGGAAGAAAACCTTGATTCAAGAATATGAGATGTTCGGATGAGCAAAGGGAAACCATCTACGACGTTCGAGGAAAAGATTTACTCACATTGTAAATTACCTCGAGGCGTTAGGTAAGAAATTTGACACTCGAGGAGTTAAATGTGAAAATTTTAAAATCTTTGGACAGGACATGGCAACCCAAGGTGACGGCTATCATGGAATCCAAGAATCTCACAAGCATGAACATGACAACTCTCTTTGGTAAGCTTAGAGAACACGAATTGAGCTTGGACGCTTAAAGGAGAGAAGAAGACGTCAAGAGGAAAGGTGTTGGTCTTAAAGCCGAATCCTACAAGGATGACGAGTAGTGATTCAGGATGATAACCTTGAATACAAGGTGACATCAGTATGTTTGTCAAGAAATACAAGAAGTTTATCAAGAACAAAAACAAAGGGAATTTCAAGAAAGGTAAGAAAGCTGAAAATTTAAATTCTCTTGATAACTTTAAATGCTATGGTTGTGGAAAAAGGGGACACTTGAAGTCGGACTGCCCCAACATCAAGAAAGATGATGAAAAAGCAAAGAAGTACAAAAAGCCTTTTGACAAGCAGAAAAAGAAGGCGTACATTGCTTGGGAAGACAATGAAGTGAGTTCTTCTGAAAGTGCAAGTGATTCGGAAGAAGAAGCAAACATTTGTCTCATGGCGGATGATGATGCTGAATCCACATGTAGCAAGGTAAGTGATTCCGATCTTCCAAATAATTATGATGAATTGCTTGAAGAGTTTCTTGATTTATGTGAAAAATCTGAAAAACTTACTTCTTTTCATAATAAATTAAAAAGTGAATACAAGAGTCTTGAAAAGAAAATTATTGATTTGGAAGAAGAGAAAAAGGTTTTGAAAGAGGATTTAGAAAAAGCAAAAATTCCTTGCAAATGCAAAACAAAAATTCCTGTTTGTGAAAATTGTAATGTTCTTGCTAATAAAATATCTTATCTTGAAACTTCTCTTTCAAAAATTACAATGGGAAATAAAAATTTAAATAATGTTTTAAATGTGCAAAAAGGTTTATATGAAAAAGCAGGACTTGGCTATAATTTCAAATATAATCATAAACCTACCAAAACTGTTTTTGTAAAAGGAGAATCATCTAATTCAAATAAGGTTTTTGAGAATACAAATTTCTTTAATAAATCAAATGTTCCTACAAAGAAAGTTTATAAAAATGCATATATTCCAAGAAAAACAAATGCTCCTACATGTTTTTATTGTATGCATAAAGGTCATTCGGTTAATAAATGCAATATTAAGCGTTTTAGTGTTCCTAATGGGAAATACAAATGGGTTCCCAAAGGAAAAACTGTTTCTAACCCATGAGGACCCTAATAAGTGACTTTAGGGGACCTAAATTTTTTTGTTTATGATGCAGGTTGGTCCCAAGTCTAGAAAGTCATTGTGGTACCTTGATAGTGGTTGTTCAAGACACATGATGGGTGATAAAAGCAAATTCAGAAGCTTCAAAAAGAAAGAGCAAGGTTTTGTAACCTATGGAGATAACAACAAGGGAAAGATCATTGGTAGTGGAGTGATTGGAGAATCTTTAAAGATTCATGATGTTCTTCTTGTTGATGGATTGAAGCACAGTTTGCTAAGCATTAGTCAACTTTGTGATAAAGGTTTAAAGGTAACTTTTGATAGTGATCTTTACAAAATTCATCACAAGGACTCAAATGAAATTGCCCTCACTGGTAAGAGACATAATAATATTTATTTAATTGACATTGATTGTGCATCTACATCTAGTATTTTATCTTGTTTAGTTGCTAAAGAAGAGGATTCATGGTTATGGCATAGAAGAGCTGCTCACATTCATATGCCTCATCTAAGTAAACTCATATCAAAAGAGTTAGTGATTGGTTTGCCAAAACTGATTTTTCAAAAGAACAAACTATGTGCAGCTTGTCAAAAAGGGAAGCAAACTAAAAATTCTTTTAAATCTAAAAATGTTGTTTCCACTTCTAAACCTTTAGAATTACTGCACATGGATTTATTTGGTCTCTCTATAACAAAAGTTTTGGTGGCAATTATTATGCTCTTGTGATTGTTGATGATTACTCTAGATTTACTTGGACTCTTTTTCTTTCATCTAAAAGTGATGCTTTCAAAGAATTTAGAAAATTTGCCAAGGTTATTCAAAATGAAAAGGATTTAAAAATCAAGTTTTTAAGAAGTGATCATGGCGGTGAATTTCAAAATGTTTCTTTTGAAAATTTTTGTGAAGAACAAGGTATTTCTCATAATTTTTCAGCACCAAGAACACCTCAACAAAATGGTGTAGTTGAAAGGAAAAATAGATCTTTGGAAGAACTTGCAAGAACTATGTTGAATGAAAATAATTTACCTAAATATTTTTCGGCTGATGCCGTAAGCACCGCTTGTTATGTTTTAAATAGAGTTTTAATAAGACCTATTTTGAAATTAACACCTTGTGAGCTTTTCAAAGGAAGAAAACCAAATATTTCTCATTCTAGAATTTTCGGATGCAAATGTTTTGTTTTGAATAATGGAAAAGATAGCCTTGGGAAATTTGATGCTAAATCCGATGAAGCTACATTTTTAGGTTATTCTTTGCATAGTAAAGCATATAGAGTTTTTAATAAAAGGACTTTAAATGTTGAAGAATCTATACATGTTGTCTTTGATGAATATCTAGACCTTGAGGAAACCTCTTGATCGATGCCGTACTCAGTCAAATAAAAAACAATTAAATGTAGTACTAGAAGAAGTGACTCCTAGGTTGTCTCTCAAGGACCAATTTTCACTGTCAAAAGATTGAATCATGCAATGGGGGGGTTTTGGACAGATAACAGTTAATTAAAATATAGCGGACAAACAACAAATTAATTGCAGTAATTAAAATAGGCAAGACTCTTGAACACAATGCATCTCTGACATCCTTGGCTCACAACAGATTATTAGTCCGTTTAATCCTTGTTCGGTCTAGATTAACCAACTAAGCGAAAGTTAACCCAAGACTTCCCTACCACGAATTAAGCAAACGTGAACCTTGTAAGGTCTCCTTCCAAGGGATTAAGCATCCTCCAGAACAGAGACTTCACATTGGAGAATCAAACTACAAAGCAAAAAAAAACGCACAGAACCTCCATCAGTGAGTGCAGCATGCCCAAGAGCCCCACCCTGGGGTTTTAGCCTTCCATTAACTCAGAAAATAGAAAATGCATTGCAAAACGAAAACGAAATTTAAAACGGAAAACGGAAAACGGAAAGGAAATTGAAAACTGAAATTGAAATTGAAAACGTAAAACGAAATAGAAAGCGGAAAACGAAATAGAAAACGAAATAGAAAGCAGAAAACGAAATAGAAAGCGAAAATTGCAGAATAGAAACGCAAATGAATTGAAGAACAAAACTGGAATTTTTAAACAGTAAACGAAATGTGAACTGAAAACTAAAACCAAACGTAAACCGGTCTCTCTAGTCGAAAGGAAAAACGTAAAAGAAACCCTAATTGATTCTACTTGCTACGCCAGCTGCCAGTTGTTGTCCGTGTTCCTTCCTCACTTGCCCTACTTGTAGTCGCATTGCATGGGCACGAAAACCTAGACCCATTGGGCCCAAAATCCAAATTGTGACGTGGCAGCTCCTCTTGAAGTCCATGAATTAATTCCAAGCCCAAAATAATTTTAAACCGCCCCGAAAATAAAAAATTGGAATAATTAAACTTAGAAAATTCAAATTAATTAAAATATGAATTTACTGGTCCAAATATAGCCCTAATAGAAATTAGTACAAAATATAAACAATTAAGCGAGAATTAGAGATGAAAACAAGTACAGTAAAGGTAAGAAAAATAAGGGAAAATAAGGGAAAATAATGACTCATCACCCCTCTTGAGTCAAAAAGAATCTTTGTAGATGATGAAGGAGAATATCAAGAAGAAACTCCTTTAGAAGAAGCTATTGAAGAAATCAAATTGGATGATAATCCTCCTCCGTATGAATGTTGCTTTGTTTCACAGATTGAACCAAAGACCATAGAAGAAGCTTTGACGGATGATCATTGGTGTGTAGCAATGCAAGAAGAGCTAAATCAGCTTTGAAAGAAATCAGGTATGGGATTTAATTCCTAAAACTAACAATATGCAGAGTTATTAGGCACCAGATGGGTTTTTAGAAATAAGCTTGATGAAGATGGAAATATCACCAAGAACAAAGCAAGGCTGGTTGCAAAAGGTTATAGACAAGAAGAAGGCATAGACTATGATGAAACCTATGCTCCAAGTAGCAAGACTTGAAGCTATTCGTTTGTTGCTAGCATATGCCTCCATTATGGGATTCAAATTGTTTCAAATGGATGTGAAAAGTGCTTTCCTAAACGGATACATCAAGGAAGAAGTCTATGTAGAACAACCTCCAGGCTTTGAAGATTTCAAAATCCTAACCATGTGTACAAGTTGAAGAAAGCCTTGTATGGACTCAAACAAGCTCCAAGATCTTGGTATGAAAGGTTAAGTAATTTCTTACTTGAAAATAGCTTTAGAAGAGGTAAAGTTGATTCTACTCTTTTTATTAAGAAATCAAAGAAACATATTCTTATTGTTCAAGTTTATGTTGATGATATCATATTTGGATCAACTAATGATGATCTTTGCCAAGAGTTTGCAAGTAATATGCAGGGAGAGTTTGAAATGTCCATGATGGGAGAATTAAATTTCTTTCTTGGTTTACAAATCAAACAATTGAAGAAAGGCATATTTATATGTCAAACAAAGTATTGCAATGAAATCTTAAAGAAATTTGAGATGGAAAGTTCCAAGGAAGCTGCAACTCCCATGGCTACATCTTGTTATCTGGATCAAGATTTAAGTGGTAAGGCTGTAGATCAAACAAGGTATCGAGGTATGATAAGATCATTACTTTTATCTTACCGCTAGTAGACTGATATTATGCAAAGTGTGTGTGTTTGTGCTAGGTTTCAATCCAACCCTAGAGAATCACACCTAAAGGCTGTTAAGAGAATCCTTAAGTACGTTAGAGGAACAAAAACCTTTGGCTTATGGTACCCTTCAGGAGCCTCACCTAGCATTATAGGTTTTTCTGACTCAGATTATGGTGGCTGTAGAGTTGATAGCAAGAGTACTAGTGGTACATGTCATCTTTTAGGATGTTCTTTAGTTTCATGGCATTCTAAGAAACAAGCTAGTGTTGCTCTTTCAACCACGCAGGTCGAGTATATAGCGGCAGTAGTTGTTGTGCTCAAATACTGCGTGGATGAAGCAGCAATTAGAAGACTTTAATGTCTTTCTAGATCATATCTCTCTTAAGTGTGATAACACTAGTGCCATTAACTTGACTAGGAACCCTATCATGAATTCTAAGACAGAGCATATAGAAATTAGACATCATTTTTGTTGATGATTTGTGATTTGATGATGTTTGTTAAAACTTGTTAATTGTGTTTTATACTGTTCTAGATGCGTGGTTAGTGTTTGTTGAATGATTTAGAATTGTTTGAGATGTTAGATTACCTGTAGAAGATTAATCAATTGAATAATGATAAACTGTATTTTTATGTTTCATCGGTTAGTCTACTAATTCTACTTCTCTAGTCGACTATTTTCATTAAATGTACCAGGTATACGAGGTTTAATGAAAATAACACACTGGTCTATGTCTTCAGTCGACTATTCTGTTCTTCGTACCTTCCTTATGCAGTATTACGTACAGAACGTGTTTTGACTCTTTCAAAAGCCAAGACCCACTACATTTCGCTTTGCCTATAAATACAATCTTCGAAGACGCTCCAGTGTGAAAGTATTGAAGAGAAAACTCCCAAGAAGCTACAACCTTTACGTGCAAGAAGATCTACATAGAGTTTTTACATTTTCACTTTGTTTCGTCAAGAACTTTCTTACGTCACTTTGTAATCTTGTATTCTTGATCTCGGGTTAGAGATTGTAAGTGGGTTTTAGAACCTGCGATCGTGATTGGGGTGATCACAGAGACTCTGGTAGAGTCTGTGAGTGAAAGTCTATTCTATAGAGCTTAGGATAGTTTCTTTTGATTTCTTGTAGAGTTCAAGAAAGGTTTGTGTGTAAAGAATACAATCTTTTATAGTGATTAGGATCTGCGGGTTGCGGATCATAGACTGGACGTAGTTCTTTTACAAAGAACGAACCAGTATAAATTTTGGTGTCATATTCTCTCTTCTCTCATCATCTGATATACTGTGCAGTAAGAACTAACCTACTATTTCAAGAATATCGGTCGACTAATTTTACTGCAAATTAAACCAGTTAGTTTTTCTTTTACGAATAAGTTTCCATTAAAAGCTGCATATCAATTCAACCCCCTTCTTGATATTATTCCACTGCTAACAATTGGTATCTAGAGCAGGTTCTTGTAAGGTACTCAAGTTCAAATCAAGAATGGGAGACAAGCTTCCCTTTGCAAAAGGTGCCTCTACTAACGGACCCTCTTTTTAGTAGGTGCAAACTATTCGTTACGGAAGGCCGGAATGAAGATCTTTTTCAATCGGTTGTGAGGCGTGTGGGATGCTATGGTTAATGGTCCATATATCCCTACCATCAAAGGTGAAGATGGAAGGCTGGTTGAAAAGTCATGGGAGCAAGTGGTCGAAACGAGAGAAAACAAGAAGGCTCAATTCGACGAGTAAGGCTAAGAATATATTAACCTCGCTCTTAATCTTGATGAATTTTTCGGGGTTTCACGAGTGCACCACGGCCAAAGAAATGTGGGACATCCTTCAAGTAACACACGAAGGCACAACTGAAGTGAAAAGGGCAAGAAAGCATACTCGCATACAAGAGTATGAGATGTTTCGAATGCGATCCGGTGAAACCATCCAAGATGTCGCAGAAATGATTCTACGCACGTAGCGAATCATTTACTTGGATTAGGGAAGAAGTTTGATGATGAAGAGATTAACATAAAGGTGCTAAAATGCTTGAGTAGAAGTTGGCGACCAAGGTTACATGCCATTACTGGAAACTAAAGATTTGACCGATCCATGAAGCAGCTTGCAACATTGTTTGGGAAACTCGAGAGAACATGAATTGGGCCGAAGCGAGCTGGATCAAATCGAAAATACTGAGAAAAACACAGACAAAAGCTTAGCACTAAAAGCCAAGGAGTCGATTAAGAGTGATGAAGAGAAAGATGATGACGATACTTGAGTTTGCAATGCTTGGTCAAAAGTTTGGTAAATTCTTTAAAAGGAAAAGACGAGTTCAAAGGATAGATTTCAGGAGGAGGTATACCAGAAAACCAGATTTTAATTCCTCTAACTTTTTATGTTTTAATTATGGACAGCTAGGACATCTCAAGGCGGATTGTCCTCTGTTAAATCAAAGAAAAGAAAGAAGTCCGAGAAAGAATGAGAGAAAGGACAAAGCGAGTCAGATGCTACAAGAAAGGGAAGAAAGCTTATATGGCCTGGGATGATAGTGATTCCAGTAAATCTTCAAGTTCAGATTCTGAATCTGTAAATCAAGCCAATCTGTGTCTTGTAGCCAATGAAGATACTGCTTGTCAAGTAAGTTCATGTGATTCTGATATGAGTGAGAATTATGACACTCTGTTTAATGCTTTCATTGAATTTCATGATGAAGCAAAGAAGATGGAATATCAGTATAATCGGCTAAAAGGACTAAATAGCTGGCTAGAAAATAAAGTGCAGGAACTGGAAGATCAAAATAGCAGACTGAAGGATGAAAACAGTCAACTAAAAGATAATGTACCTGCAACAAAAGATTCCGAAAGATCCGTAGCCGATAAAAATGAATCTGCAAGTGTGAAAATAGTGTTAACCTTCAAAATAAAGTTGGTTATTTGATCAAAACATTGGCAAAATTTCAAATTGGTCATAATACCTTAAATCAACTTTTACATTCTCAAATTGGTTTTTCAAATGGAAATGGACTTGGCTATGGAAAACGTTATCATCTTTGCAAAGAACAAATCTTATCCAGGAACAGATTTAAAACATGTTCTTATTGTTTGAAACATGGTCATATATCTAAATTTTGCTATGTCAAGAATTTTGGGATTTCAAGAGGTGAATTTTATTGGAAACCCAAAACACATGTTGTTCCTAACTTGAAAGGACCCAAATGGCTTTGGGGACCTAAATTTGTCAATTAAACCTTGTTTTGCAGGTCTGTCATGGAGCAAAAAGAACCTTATGGTATCTGGACAGTGGATGCTCCAAACACATGACAGGAGATAAATCAAAATTGATGAATTACAAAGAATGTGAAAGTCTGAACTCGTGACTTTCTGGTGATAACAGACAAAAGAAAAATTAAGGGATCGGAGATATTGGCAATTGTACTTCCTCACAGATTAAAAATGTACTTTATGTTGAAGGACTAAAACACAATCTCCTAAGCATAAGTCAGCTGTGTGACAAAGGTATGAAAGTCACCTTTGATGCAAAATTACGTGTCATTTTCAATTGTTTAGCTGCGAGATATAATGCACATTGGGAGAAAAGTAAACAATGTCTACATCTTTGGATTGATGCAAAATTCTGTGTCATTTTCAATTGTTTAACTGCAGATATAATGCACATTGGGAGAAGAGTAAACAATGTCTACATGCTGGACATCAACTCTTCAAATCACAAAGATATTTGTTTGCTAACTAAAGAAGATGATAGTTGGCTATGGCATAGAAGGTGTGGTCATGTCAACATGCAGTTGTTGAATAAAATCAGTTGCAAGAGTCTTGTTAGAGGACTTCCGAATGTGAAGTTTGTGAAGGACAAAGTCTGTGAATATTGCCAAAAAGGAAAGCAGTCCAAAAGCTCATTTGAATCAAAGAATTTCATATCAACAAGGAGACCTCTTGAGCTGCTACATCTTGATCCATTCGGCCCTTCAAGAACGAGTAAGTTTAGGTAACAATTCTTATGTACTTGTGATAGTTGATGATTTCTCCAGGTATACATGGACACTTTTCCTTTCCTCAAAAGATGAAACTTTTCATGCTTTCAAAAGATTTGCTAAGATCACTTCAAATGAAAAAGATTTGAAAATTGTTTCCTTAAGAAGTGATCATGGGACTGAGTTTCAAAATTTACATTTTGAAAAGTTTTGTTCTAAATATGGCATTTCTCACAATTTCTCTGCACCTAGAACTCCACAGCAAAATGGAGTTGTTGAAGGAAGAAACGAGGACTCTACAGGAATGTGCAAGGACAATGTTGAGTGAGTCAAAGCTACCAAAGTATTTACGGGCGGAATGCTTGTATCAGCACTGCTTGTTATGTACTCAATAGAGTGTTACTTAGACCTATACTAGATAATGTTGGAATAAATGGGCTGAGTTTAAGAGGGGTGAATTAAACTTTCAAAGATTTTCGAACCCAATGCCCAATTATGAAAAACCAGATTCGAATTGAAGATTTAAACCAGCTTTTATAGGTTCTTGAAATGCTCTTAATCAATTGATCATATACCAAATTCAATTTCAATTCAAACTTCAATTACCGAATGGAAAGAGTTAAAGGGAAGAAGAACAACACAACAGATTTATACTGGTTCACCTTTCAACAAAGGCTACATCCAGTTTCCTAAACAAACAAATTCCAATCAATTCACTTTAGAAACCGGTTTTTACATGAACACTACATGCAAAATCGAAA
>CM059257.1:32716773-32728864 GCA_030347555.1 Lablab purpureus
GAACTCAATTTTTAGTAATTTGGATATTTATATTTTATTCTCGATATGTACTTCGGTTTTATGCAAAAGAACTCAATTTTTTGTAATTTCGAAATTGATATTTTATTTTGGATACCTGCTTTTGTTTTACAAAAAGATCTCAATTTTTAGTAATTTTGATATTTATATTTTATTCTCGATAAGTACTTTTGTTTTATGCAAAAGAACTCAATGTTTTGTAATTTCAAAATTGATATTTTATTTTGGATCCCTGCTTTTGTTTTACAAAAAGAACTCAATTTTTAGTAATTTGGATATTTATATTTTATTCTCGATATGTACTTGGGTTTTATGCAAAAGAACTCAATTTTTTTGTAATTTCGTAATTGGTATTTTATTTTGGATCCCTACTTTTCTTTTACAAAAAGAACTCAATTTTTAGTAATTTCGATATTTATATTTTATTCTCGATAAGTACTTGGGTTTTATGCAAAAGAACTCAATGTTTTGTAATATCGAAATTGATATTTTATTTTGGATCCCTACTTTTGTTTTACAAAAAGAACTCAATTTTTAGTAATTTGGATATTTATATTTTATTCTTGATCAGTACTTTTGCTTTATGCAAAAGAACTCAATCTTTTGTAATTTCGAAATTGATATTTTAGTTTGGATCCCTACTTTTGTTTTACAAAAAGAACTCAATTTTTAGTAATTTGGATATTTATATTTTATTCTCGATAAGTACTTTTGTTTTATGCAAAAGAACTCAATGTTTTGTAATTTTCAAATTGATATTTTATTTTGGATCCCTACTTTTGTTTTACAAAAAGAACTCAATTTTTAGTAATTTGGATATTTATATTTTATTCTCGATAAGTACTTTTGTTTTATGCAAAAGAACTCAATGTTTTGTAACTTTGAAATTGATATTTTATTTCGGATCCCTACTTTTGTTTTACAAAAAGAACTCAATTTTTGTAATTTGGATATTTATATTTTATTCTCGATAAGTACTTTTGCTTTATGCAAAAGAACTCAATGTTTTTTAATTTCGAAATTGATATTTTATTTTGGATCCTTGCTTTTGTTTTACAAAAAGAACTCAATTTTTAGTAATTTGGATATTTATTTTTTATTCTCGATATGTACTTTGGTTTTATGCAAAAGAACTCAATTTTTGTAATTTCGAAATTGATATTTTATTTTGGATACCTACTTTTGTATTACATAAAGAACTCAATTTTTAGTAATTTGATATTTATATTTTATTCTCGATAAGTACTTTTGTTTTATGCAAAAGAACTCAATGTTTTGTAATTTCAAAATTGATATTTTATTTTGGATCCCCGCTTTGTTTTACAAAAAGAACTCAATTTTTAGTAATTTGGATATTTATATTTTATTCTCGATATGTACTTGGGTTTTATGCAAAAGAACTCAATTTTTTGTAATTTCGCAATTGGTATTTTATTTTGGATCCCTACTTTTGTTTTACAAAAAAGAACTCAATTTTTAGTAATTTGGATATTTATATTTTATTCTCGATATGTACTTTGGTTTTATGCAAAAGAACTCAATTTTTTGTAATTTCAAAATTTATATTTTATTTTGGATCCCTACTTTTGTTTTACAAAAAGAACTCAATTTTTAGTAATTTGGATATTTATATTTTATTCTCGATAAGTACTTTTGCTTTATGCAAAAGAACTCAATGTTTTGTAATTTCGAAATTGATATTTTATTTTGGATCACTGCTTTTGTTTTACAAAAAGAACTCAATTTTTAGTAATTCTGATATTTATATTTTATTCTCGATATGTACTTGGGTTTTATGCAAAAGAACTCAATTTTTTGTAATTTCGAAATTGATATTTTATTTTGGATACCTACTTTTGTTTTACATAAAGAACTAAATTTTTAGTAATTTCGATATTTATATTTTATTCTCGATAAGTACTTTTGTTTTATGCAAAAGAACTCAATGTTTTGTAATTTCAAAATTGATATTTTATTTTGGATCTCTGCTTTTTTTACAAAAAGAAATCAATTTTTAGTAATTTGGATATTTATATTTTATTCTCGATATGTACTTGGGTTTTATGCAAAAGAACTCAATTTTTTGTAATTTCGCAATTGATATTTTATTTTGGATCCCTACTTTTGTTTTACAAAAAGAACTCAATTTTTAGTAATTTGGATATTTATATTTTATTCTCGATAAGTACTTGGGTTTTATGCAAAAGAACTCAATGTTTTGTAATATCGAAATTGATATTTTATTTTGGATCCCTACTTTTGTTTTACAAAAAGAACTCAATTTTTAGTAATTTGGATATTTATATTTTATTCTCGATAAGTACTTTTGTTTTATGCAAAAGAACTCAATGTTTTGTAATTTCCAAATTGATATTTTATTTTGGATCCCTACTTTTGTTTTACAAAAAGAACTCAATTTTTAGTAATTTGGATATTTATATTTTATTCTCGATATGTACTTGGGTTTTATGCAAAAGAACTCAAGTTTTGTAATTTCGCAATTGGTATTTTATTTTGGATCCCTACTTTTCCGATGTGATCTCAATTCATGAAAAATCTCAACTTATGCAAGGAGGAGTCACCACAAGAAAATAAGAAAAGGAAAATATGAAAAAAAAGATTACAAAGAAATTTTGAAGAAAAGGAAGGGAGAAAATCAAGGAGAATGTACAAGAAGCTTGAAGAAGAGATTAGAAATATTAATAACTCTTGTAATTTCCTTGTAAATAAAAATAGAGTTAGTTTTGTGTCTTTCTTTGAAATAGAAATAAGAGGCTACTTGTTTGGACACATGGATAGTATAAAAAACAAGGGCCTTGTTTGAGAAGCTTTGGAGCATCTTCCAAACATTGCCTAACCTTTTAGAATTCCACCCATGTGCATGCATTTTCGTTTTTCCCTCTATATAAGGGTGTAACTCTCATTTGTAACATAACTTTGAAGATTAATTGAGAGCAAGAGCTAATTCTCTTTGAAGTTCAAGAGGTAAGCCTCATTTCTAGAATCTTATCTTGAGTTTTCCATAATTCAAGTGGTGATTGTCCTTTGCACTTATCTTTCTTTATGAAAGTGGCGTGTTCTTCATTCTCTTGTCTTCTCCATGTTTTCCTTTTCATGTTCTTGTTTTGTTCCTCATGTGCTGCACCTATATGGATCAATTCTAGCCATTTGCACCGATTAAATTCAAGTTTAATTCATTCTATGCCTTCCTATGCATGTGTTCTTCATTTTAATCGGTTGAATTGATTTCTTTTCAAGTTTTAAAGATTTTGCACCGATTGGAACCCTAACAATTGGGGGAATTTCGGTTTTCATGTTCTTCTATGATAATCTTCATGTTATTTTGATTTCCTATGCTTCTACACATGTTTGAGAGATCCTACAACACATACAATGCCTCCTAGGCATGCATCATTTTCTTTTACAAAAGAACTCAATTTTTAGTAATTTGGATATTTATATTTTATTCTCGATAAGTACTTGGGTTTTATGCAAAAGAACTCAATGTTTTGTAATATCGAAATTGATATTTTATTTTGGATCCCTACTTTTGTTTTACAAAAAGAACTCAATTTTTAGTAATTTGATATTTATATTTTATTCTCGATAAGTACTTTTGCTTTATGCAAAACAACTCAATGTTTTGTAATTTCGAAATTGATATTTTATTTTGGATCACTCCTTTTGTTTTACAAAAGAACTCAACTTTTAGTAATTTGGATATTAATATTTTATTCTCAATATGTACTTGGGTTTTACGCAAAAGAACTCAATTTTTTGTAATTTCGAAATTGATATTTTATTTTGGATACCTACTTTTGTTTTACATAAAGAACTCAATTTTTAGTAATTTCGATATTTATATTTTATTCTCGATAAGTACTTTGGTTTTATGCAAAAGAACTCAATCTTTTGTAATTTCAAAATTGATATTTTATTTTGGATCCTCGCTTTTGTTTTACAAAAAGAACTCAATTTTTAGTAATTTGGATATTTATATTTTATTCTCGATATGTACTTGGGTTTTATGAAAAAGAACTCAATTTTTTGTAATTTCGAAATTGATATTTTATTTTGGATCCCTACTTTTGTTTTACAAAAAGAACTCAATTTTTAGTAATTTGGATATTTATATTTTATTCTCGATAAGTACTTGGGTTTTATGCAAAAGAACTCAATGTTTTGTAATATCGAAATTGATATTTTATTTTGGATCCCTACTTTTCTTTTTACAAAAGAACTCAATTTTTAGTAATTTGGATATTTATATTTTATTCTCGATAAGTACATTTGTTTTATGCAAAAGAACTCAATGTTTTGTAATTTCCAAATTGATATTTTATTTTGGATCCCTACTTTTGTTTTACAAAAAGAACTCAATTTTTAGTAATTTGGATATTTATATTTTATTCTCGATAAGTACTTTTGTTTTATGCAAAAGAACTCAATGTTTTGTAAATTCGAAATTGATATTTTATTTTGGATCCCTACTTTTGTTTTACAAAAAGAACTCAATTTTTAGTAATTTGGATATTTATATTTTATTCTCGACAAGACTTTTGCTTTATGCAAAAGAACTCAATGTTTTGTAATTTCGAAATTGATATTTTATTTTGGATCCCTACTTTTGTTTTACAAAAAGAACTCAATTTTTAGTAATTTGGATATTTATATTTTATTCTCGATAAGTACTTTTTCTTTATGCAAAAGAACTCAATGCTTTGTAATTTCGAAATTGATATTTTATTTTGGATCCTCGCTTTTGTTTTACAAAATGAACTCAATTTTTAATAATTTGGATATTTATATTTTATTCTCGATATGTACTTGGGTTTTATGCAAAAGAACTCAATTTTTTGTAATTTCGCAATTGATATTTTATTTTGGATCCCTACATTTGTTTTACAAAAGAACTCAATTTTTAGTAATTTGGATATTTATATTTTATTCTCGATAAGTACTTGGGTTTTATGCAAAAGAACTCAATGTTTTGTAATATCGAATTGATATTTTATTTTGGATCCCTACTTTTTTGTTTTACAAAAGAACTCAATTTTAGTAATTTGGATATTTATATTTTATTCTCGATATGTACTTGGGTTTTATGCAAAAGAACTCAATTTTTTTAATTTCGAAACTGATATTTTATTTTGGATACCTACTTTTGTTTTACAAAAAGAACTCAATTTTTAGTAATTTGGATATTTATATTTTATTCTCGATAAGTACTTTTGTTTTATGCAAAAGAACTCAATGTTTTGTAATTTCGAAATTGATATTTTATTTTGGATCCCTACTTTTGTTTTACAAAAAGAACTCAATTTTAGTAATTTGGATATTTATATTTTATTCTCGATAAGTACTTTTGTTTTATGCAAAAAGAACTCAATGTTTTGTAATTTCAAAATTGATATTTTATTTTGGATCCTCGCTTTTGTTTTACAAAAGAACTCAATTTTTAGTAATTTGGATATTTATATTTTTACTCGATATGTACTTGGGTTTTACGCAAAAGAACTCAATTTTTGTAATTTCGAAATTGATATTTTATTTTGGATGCCTACTTTTGTTTTACAATAAGAACTCAATTTTTAGAAATTTGGATATTTATATTTTATTCTCGATAAGTACTTTTGTTTTATGCAAAAGAACTCAATGTTTTGTAATTTCGAAATTGATATTTTATTTTGGATCCCTACTTTTGTTTTACAAAAGAACTCAATTTTTAGTAATTTGGATATTTATATTTTATTCTCGATAAGTACTTTTTCTTTATGCAAAAGAACTCAATGCTTTGTAATTTCGAAATTGATATTTTATTTTGGATCCCTGCTTTTGTTTTACAAAATGAACTCAATTTTTAATAATTTGGATATTTATATTTTATTCTCGATATGTACTTGGGTTTTATGCAAAAGAACTCAATTTTTTGTAATTTCGCAATTGATATTTTATTTTGGATCCCTACATTTGTTTTACAAAAGAACTCAATTTGTAGTAATTTGGATATTTATATTTTATTCTCGATAAGTACTTGGGTTTTATGCAAAAGAACTCAATGTTTTGTAATATCGAATTGATATTTTATTTTGGATCCCTACTTTTTTGTTTTACAAAAGAACTCAATTTTTAGTAATTTGGATATTTATATTTTATTCTCGATATGTACTTGGGTTTTATGCAAAAGAACTCAATTTTTTTAATTTCGAAACTGATATTTTATTTTGGATACCTACTTTTGTTTTACAAAAGAACTCAATTTTTAGTAATTTGGATATTTATATTTTATTCTCGATAAGTACTTTTTGTTTTATGCAAAAGAACTCAATGTTTTGTAATTTCGAAATTGATATTTTATTTTGGATCCCTACTTTTGTTTTACAAAAGAACTCAATTTTTAGTAATTTGGATATTTATATTTTATTCTCGATAAGTACTTTTGTTTTATGCAAAAGAACTCAATGTTTTGTAATTTCAAAATTGATATTTTATTTTGGATCCCTGCTTTTGTTTTACAAAAAGAACTCAATTTTTAGTAATTTGGATATTTATATTTTTACTCTCGATATGTACTTGGGTTTTACGCAAAAGAACTCAATTTTTTGTAATTTCGAAATTGATATTTTATTTTGGATGCCTACTTTTGTTTTACAATAAGAACTCAATTTTTAGAAATTTGGATATTTATATTTTATTCTCGATAAGTACTTTTGTTTTATGCAAAAGAACTCAATGTTTTGTAATTTCGAAATTGATATTTTATTTTGGATCCCTACTTTTGTTTTACAAAAAGAACTCAATTTTTAGTAATTTGGATATTTATATTTTATTCTCGATAAGTACTTTTTCTTTATGCAAAAGAACTCAATGCTTTGTAATTTCGAAATTGATATTTTATTTTGGATCCCTCGCTTTTGTTTTACAAAATGAACTCAATTTTTAATAATTTGGATATTTATATTTTATTCTCGATATGTACTTGGGTTTTATGCAAAAGAACTCAATTTTTTGTAATTTCGAAATTTATATTTTATTTTGGATCCCTACTTTTGTTTTACAAAAAGAACTCAATTTGTAGTAATTTGGATATTTATATTTTATTCTCGATATGTACTTGGGTTTTATGCAAAAGAACTCAATGTTTTGTAATATCGGAATTGATATTTTATTTTGGATCCCTACTTTTTTGTTTTACAAAAGAACTCAATTTTAGTAATTTGGATATTTATATTTTATTCTCGATATGTACTTGGGTTTTATGCAAAAGAACTCAATTTTTTTAATTTCGAAATTGATATTTTATTTTGGATACCTACTTTTGTTTTACAAAAGAACTCAATTTTTAGTAATTTGGATATTTATATTTTATTCTCGATAAGTACTTTTGTTTTATGCAAAAGAACTCAATGTTTTGTAATTCGAAATTGATATTTTATTTTGGATCCCTACTTTTTGTTTTACAAAAGAACTCAATTTTTAGTAATTTGGATATTTATATTTTATTCTCGATAAGTACTTTTGTTTTATGCAAAAGAACTCAATGTTTTGTAATTTCAAAATTGATATTTTATTTTGGATCCCTGCTTTTGTTTTACAAAAGAACTCAATTTTTAGTAATTTGGATATTTATATTTTACTCTCGATATGTACTTGGGTTTTCTGCAAAAGAACTCAATTTTTGTAATTTCGAAATTGATATTTTATTTTGGATGCCTACTTTTGTTTTACAATAAGAACTCAATTTTAGAAATTTGGATATTTATATTTTATTCTCGATAAGTACTTTTGTTTTTATGCAAAAGAACTCAATGTTTTGTAATTTCGAAATTGATATTTTATTTTGGATCCCTACTTTTGTTTTACAAAAAGAACTCAATTTTTAGTAATTTGGATATTTATATTTTATTCTCGATATGTACGTGGGTTTTATGCAAAAGAACTCAATTTTTGTAATTTCCAAATTGATATTTTATTTTGGATCCCTACTTTTGTTTTACAAAAGAACTCAATTTTTAGTAATTTGGATATTTATATTTTATTCTCGATAAGTACTTTTGTTTTATGCAAAAGAACTCAATGTTTTGTAATTTCAAAATTCATATTTTATTTTGGATCCCTACTTTTGTTTTACAAAAAGAACTCAATTTTTAGTAATTTGGATATTTATATTTTATTCTCGATAAGTACTTTTGTTTTATGCAAAAGAACTCAATGTTTTGTAATTTCGAAATTGATATTTTATTTTGGATCCCTACTTTTGTTTTACAAAAAGAACTCAATTTTTAGTAATTTGGATATTTATATTTTATTCTCGATAAGTACTTTTGTTTCATGCAAAAGAACTCAATGTTTTGTAATTTCAAAATTGATATTTTATTTTGGATCCCTACTTTTGTTTTACAAAAAGAACTCAATTTTTAGTAATTTGGATATTTATATTTTTACTCGATATGTACTTGGGTTTTCTGCAAAAGAACTCAATTTTTTGTAATTTCGAAATTGATATTTTATTTTGGATACCTACTTTTTGTTTTACAATAAGAACTCAATTTTTAGTAATTTGGATATTTATATTTTATTCTCGATAAGTACTTTTGTTTTATGCAAAAGAACTCAATGTTTTGTAATTTCCAAATTGATATTTTATTTTGGATCCCTACTTTTGTTTTACAAAAGAACTCAATTTTTAGTAATTTGGATATTTATTTTTATTCTCGATATGTACTTGGGTTTTATGCAAAAGAACTCAATTTTTTGTAATTTCCAAATTGATATTTTATTTTGGATCGCTACTTTTGTTTTACAAAAAGAACTCAATTTTTAGTAATTTGGATATTTCTATTT
The DNA here is from genome assembly GCA_030347555.1 of Lablab purpureus. Classification (NCBI taxonomy): domain Eukaryota; kingdom Viridiplantae; phylum Streptophyta; class Magnoliopsida; order Fabales; family Fabaceae; genus Lablab; species Lablab purpureus. The sequence continues at coordinate 32,725,636 of CM059257.1, forward strand.
TATTCTCGATAAGTACTTGGGTTTTATGCAAAAGAACTCAATGTTTTGTAATATCGAAATTGATATTTTATTTTGGATCCCTACTTTTGTTTTACAATAAGAACTCAATTTTTAGTAATTTGGATATTTATATTTTATTCTCGATAAGTACTTTTGTTTTATGCAAAAGAACTCAATGTTTTGTAATTTCCAAATTGATATTTTATTTTGGATCCCTACTTTTGTTTTACAAAAGAACTCAATTTTTAGTAATTTGGATATTTATATTTTATTCTCGATATGTACTTGGGTTTTATGCAAAAGAACTCAATTTTTGTAATTTCGAAATTGATATTTTATTTTGGATCCCTACTTTTGTTTTACAAAAAGAACTCAATTTTTAGTAATTTGGATATTTCTATTTTATTCTCGATAAGTACTTGGGTTTTATGCAAAAGAACTCAATGTTTTGTAATATCGAAATTGATATTTTATTTTGGATCCCTACTTTTGTTTTACAAAAAGAACTCAATTTTTAGTAATTTGGATATTTCTATTTTATTCTCGATAAGTACTTGGGTTTTATGCAAAAGAACTCAATGTTTTGTAATATCGAAATTGATATTTTATTTTGGATCCCTACTTTTGTTTTACAAAAAGAACTCAATTTTTAGTAATTTGGATATTTATATTTTATTCTCGATATGTACTTGGGTTTTATGCAAAAGAACTCAATGTTTTGTAATATCGAAATTGATATTTTATTTTGGATCCCTACTTTTTGTTTTACAATAAGAACTCAATTTTTAGTAATTTGGATATTTATATTTTATTCTCGATAAGTACTTTTGTTTTATGCAAAAGAACTCAATGTTTTGTAATTTCCAAATTGATATTTTATTTTGGATCCCTACTTTTGTTTTACAAAAAGAACTCAATTTTTAGTAATTTGGATATTTATTTTTTATTCTCGATATGTACTTTGGTTTTATGCAAAAGAACTCAATTTTTTTGTAATTTCGAAATTGATATTTTATTTTGGATCCCTACTTTTGTTTTACAAAAAGAACTCAATTTTTAGTAATTTGGATATTTCTATTTTATTCTCGATAAGTACTTGGGTTTTATGCAAAAGAACTCAATGTTTTGTAATATCGAAATTGATATTTTATTTTGGATCCCTACTTTTGTTTTACAAAAAGAACTCAATTTTAGTAATTTGGATATTTATATTTTATTCTCGATATGTACTTGGGTTTTATGCAAAAGAACTCAATGTTTTGTAATATCGAAATTGATATTTTATTTTGATCCCTACTTTTTGTTTTACAATAAGAACTCAATTTTTAGTAATTTGGATATTTATATTTTATTCTCGATAAGTACTTTTGTTTTATGCAAAAGAACTCAATGTTTTGTAATTTCCAAATTGATATTTTATTTTGGATCCCTACTTTTGTTTTACAAAAAGAACTCAATTTTTAGTAATTTGGATATTTATTTTTTATTCTCGATATGTACTTGGGTTTTATGCAAAAGAACTCAATTTTTTGTAATTTCCGAATTGATATTTTATTTTGGATCCCTACTTTTGTTTTACAAAAAGAACTCAATTTTTAGTAATTTGGATATTTCTATTTTATTCTCGATAAGTACTTGGGTTTTATGCAAAAGAACTCAATGTTTTGTAATATCGAAATTGATATTTTATTTTGGATCCCTACTTTTGTTTTACAAAAAGAACTCAATTTTTAGTAATTTGGATATTTATATTTTATTCTCGATAAGTACTTGGGTTTTATGCAAAAGAACTCAATGTTTTGTAATATCGAAATTGATATTTTATTTTGGATCCCTACTTTTTTGTTTTACAATAAGAACTCAATTTTTAGTAATTTGGATATTTATATTTTATTCTCGATAAGTACTTTTGTTTTATGCAAAAGAACTCAATGTTTTGTAATTTCCAAATTGATATTTTATTTTGGATCCCTACTTTTGTTTTACAAAAAGAACTCAATTTTTAGTAATTTGGATATTTATTTTTTATTCTCGATATGTACTTGGGTTTTATGCAAAAGAACTCAATTTTTTTATATTTCAAATTGATATTTTATTTTGGATCCCTACTTTTGTTTTACAAAAGAACTCAATTTTTAGTAATTTGGATATTTCTATTTTATTCTCGATAAGTACTTGGGTTTTATGCAAAAGAACTCAATGTTTTGTAATATCGAAATTGATATTTTATTTTGGATCCCTACTTTTGTTTTACAAAAGAACTCAATTTTTAGTAATTTGGATATTTATATTTTATTCTCAATCAGTACTTTTGCTTTATGCAAAAGAACTCAATGTTTTGTAATGTCGAAATTGATATTTTATTTTGGATCCCTACTTTTGTTTTACAAAAGAACTCAATTTTTAGTAATTTGGATATTTATATTTTATTCTCGATAAGTACTTTTCCTTTATGGAAAAGAACTCAATGCTTTGTAATTTCGAAATTGATATTTTATTTTGGATCCTCGCTTTTGTTTTACAAAATGAACTCAATTTTTAGTAATTTGGATATTTATATTTTACTCTCGATATGTACTTGGGTTTTATGCAAAAGAACTCAATTTTTGTAATTTCGCAATTGATATTTTATTTTGGATCCTACATTTGTTTTACAAAAAGAACTCAATTTTAGTAATTTGGATATTTATATTTTATTCTCGATAAGTACTTGGGTTTTATGCAAAAGAAGTCAATGTTTTGTAATATCGAAAATGATATTTTATTTTGGATCCCTACTTTTTGTTTTACAAAAGAACTCAATTTTTAGTAATTTGGATATTTATATTTTATTCTCGATATGTACTTGGGTTTTATGCAAAAGAACTCAATTTTTGTAATTTCGAAATTGTTATTTTATTTTGGATACCTACTTTTGTTTTACAAAAGAACTCAATTTTTAGAAATTTGGATATTTATATTTTATTCTCGATAAGTACTTTTGTTTTATGCAAAAGAACTCAATGTTTTGTAATTTCGAAATTGATATTTTATTTTGGATCCCTACTTTTGTTTTACAAAAAGAACTCAATTTTTAGTAATTTGGATATTTATATTTTATTCTCGATAAGTACTTTTGTTTTATGCAAAAGAACTCAATGTTTTGCAATTTCAAAATTGATATTTTATTTTGGATCCCTGCTTTTGTTTTACAAAAAGAACTCAATTTTTAGTAATTTGGATATTTATA
>CM059257.1:32728964-32757788 GCA_030347555.1 Lablab purpureus
TCAAGAGAGAAGATTGATGAAGATTTTCTCAAGAGCCGAAGGTTCAAGAGTAGAAGGTTCTGTTTTGGGTGTTGTATGAAAAGAGTAAGTCATAAATCCCATTCAAGACCTTCCCAAACAAGAGAGCAAGTTGCTTTCTCGCAAAAACGTTTTACGCTTTTAATCGATTATGATACGTAGATAATCGATTATTTAACTTAAAATTTGAATTAAAAATGTTTAACTGAACTAAATAATCGACTAAGTGTTTTTGATAATCGATTATATTGATTCTGGGTTAATATAATCGACATGGCCTTAATCTAATCGATTATATCGGACTTAAATTAGTTTTCCAGCTTTTAAACATGATATAATCGATTAAGCTTTTTATATAATCGATTAAATGAGTCGCTTTTTACGTAAATCAATACCAAATCAACCTAAGAATGGAAACTTTGGAGCATTTTCGACTTATAAAATGAAAGAGAATGTCTTAGGTTAAACACATCTGATTAAACACAAATATTCAAAGTGTTTCTCGCGCCTTAGCTTTTCAAAACCGCTTTCCCGCTTCTCTCAAGTTTGATCAAGTCTTTGAAGTGGTGATCTTTGTGCTTAAGCTTTCTATCCAAGCACTATTATCAGTGTATTCTTTTACTGCTTTTATAAACGGGAAAATTCATCCCTTGATCTGTTTCTAAGGGAGGTGTGTTCATCTCTTGTGTGTCAAGAGAGGTGGGTTTCATCCTCAGGTGTCTGGGAGGTGTTTCATCCTTAGTGTGTCTAAGGAGGTGTTTCCTTTATCTTTATTTGTTATTGCATGAATTGGTGTTTGTAATTTCATTTAAAGATAGTGGGGTGATCATCACGCATTTGTGGTGGTTGGGAACTGGACGTAGGATTGGCTTAATCCGAACCAAAGATAAATCTCTGTGTTCTTTCTCTTTCCCTATATCTTTTTATTGTGGATCATATTAACGATTGCAACTCAAACCGCTTAAATAGTCTCTGTGCTCCACCTTGGCCTACGCTAGGGTTAAACGCAGCAACAACATATCGAGCAACATCATTCTTCATGACCAAACTCTCTAGAAGAACTTCTTTAGACCCTAGTATATCTTAGACATCTCAGATGTAAATTGGAGACCGAGTCTTGTCCACCTTCATCCAATACCATTCTCTTTAGTGTTAGATCAACTGAATGCAAACTTTGTCTCGGGACCTCAACACTCCATCCATTCTTAATCTGAAATCCTTCACTGATCATTCCAATGTGATCAAAACAACTCTTTAACTCAAGATCTATCCCTATGTTGTTCTCCAATCTATTTCATGAATTTGTTCGTCACAATGTGTATGTTCCCAAGACTAGTGTGAACAGGGAATCATATCCAACCCAGAGGCTCGGGATTTTTTTTTTTTTAAGTTGCTCTAATAATTTCTGCTCCTTGATACGCCATGGTCGGTACTTGTATCACCCTTCTACTCAAGGGATCAACAATCTACATTTTACTTTACCTACATGGTAGTTTAGCTAAAAGTCAAAATATTTTAGGAACTCCATCCATCTTCTGTCTCATGTTCGATTTCTTCCGATCAAACAAATACTTCAACTCTTGTGGTCATTGAACACATCAAACTATACACCATTCATAATAATGTCTCCAGACTCTTCAAGGCAAAGATAATTGTAACTAGTCCCCAAATCGTGGATAGGGTAATTCTTTTCATGCACCTTCAACTAATAAGATCCAAAAGTAACAATTTCTTCTCTTGCATCAATACACAACCTAATCCCAGATAGGAAGCATCATTCTAATCTCAAAGGATTTACTCAAATTAAGAATTACTAACATAGGGTTATGGGTAAACCCTTGTTTTAGCTCTATGAAACTCTGCTTACCTATGTTGGCCACATACAAATGGTTGATCCTTTCAGGCCAACGAGTTAATGAGAGCCATGATATTAGAAAATCATTGTATAAACATGATGTGATAACCAACCAAGCCGCGATAAGGTTCCTAATCTCGTAACATTATCTCAGGCGTTCCCACTACAACACTGCCTTAACTTCACTGGGACCTACAAAATTTCTCTCAACTTGAAATTTACAAGTTCTAACGAATTGATTATACTTCATCCTAGAAGTTGTCTTATGCACATCTTCAACCTTCACTCGATATGATGAAAGTCTGGTCGATATCAATCTTAGAATACCAACTGTCCATACAGACTAATATTACAAATCATCAATGATAACAGATACTTATTTTTAGTGAGTTTGTTAAGTTGCTTAATCAATGCACAATCTTAATGACCATTGAACATAATTAACACCCAATTTTTCATATATGTTTATTTCTAGTGCTCTAGGAAAGGTGTGGCTAAATAGTTTTTCATCACTATCACACATCCAACACACATGGAGGACATTATCATGTCATACCGATGTTGGTGTAACGCCACACAAATCACATTACAACTTCAATGGAAGCTACAATTACTTCACACAAGCACATGACACGAGAGAGTGTGTCTCTCCATAATCATACATCATATAATTATTTATGTGATATCCTCACAATTAAGGCAGAAATTCATCATCGATTTAGTTATGAGTGTGCACCCTCATTACTTAATCCGGATTCCTTCCTTCCTTAATATGTTTATACTATTAGAGAAACAAACAATCTCATTCCAATGAAATTTAGATTTGGCAAACATCCAATCAATTTCTCTATCTACAACAATCTAGCATGGCAAACCCACTCCCCATAGGTCAATCCTAGGAAAGAAGCCGCTCTACGATACCATTATTGTGGACCAAGAAATTCGCTACTTTTATCATAATTAGTATGCAAATGTAACTTGTATTAACTGATAATAAACACATTATATATAAAATTTGTATTTGTATTCAATACAAAAGGGAATCTCTACTAGTACAAAATTCTATTATAAGAAAAAAAAACATATATAAATATATGCGTATAACTACTACCTCATCTTCCAATATAATCCTGGGACTCAGAAGCATCCGGCTCACCTATTAAGATACGCTCCGGTGTAGCAAACAATGCGATCATCAGCAGCCAAACAATCGGGCAATTGTAAGTAAGCTTAATCATTCAAAAATATATCAACACAAAATAATAACATCATGTAGTATTCATCATCATATCATTCTCATGCACATTCATCTGTGAACATACTAAATGCTTTGAAATTTAATGCATCTTTAATAATTGAAAAGTGGCCAACACAAATCATATTGTACATGTAATACACATACTCAGACATTCTCATTAACACACATATGAGTAGATTATGGGCACAACCCCCAGGCTCTGCTGGCCCCCACCCAAACATATCGGTAGAGTATGGGCACCAACCCGTGCTGCTGGGCCCAGCACAAGCATATCGGTAGATTGGACACCAACCCCAGGCTTACCTCGGCCCACACAAACAATCTGTAGTAGATTATGGGCACCAACCCCGAAGCTGCACTTCGGCCTTACTAAACAACGTCTGGTAGATTGCTGGGCACCAACCCCGAGCCTCTACTTCGGGCCCACACACACGAACATATCGGTAGATTAGTGGGCACAACCCCAGGCTCTGCTAGGCCCCACACACAAACATATCGTAGATTACGCACCAAACCCCGGCTCCACTGGCCCCACACGCAAACATATCGTAGATCTATAGACACCGAATCCAAGGCTCTACTGGCCCCACGCAAACATATGGCTCGATTAAGCTGGGCAACCAACCCCAGGCTCTCATCAGCCCCACAAACATCTCGATTAGATGTGGGCACCAAACCCCAGCCTCTGGACCACGCACAGAACATCTCGGTAGATTATGGCGCTAACCCAGGCTGCTACTCGACCATACGCACAAACATATCGGTAATCATGGGCACCGAACCCTAGGCTCTACTCGACCCTACTCGCGGAACATGTCGAGATGAGTTATGGGCGCCAACCTAAGCTCTACTTGGCCCCACGCAGACATACATCTGGTAAGATTATGGGCACCAACCCCAGGCTCTTACTTCGGCCCACGCGGAAACATATGTCAGTCAGATTGTGGGCACGAACCCTGAAGCTCTACTTCGGCCGCACACAAACATGTCGAATCAGATATGGGCACCAAACCCCAGGCTCTCACGACCCACGCGACAAACATGTCTAGATAGATACGTGGGCACCGACCCAGGCTCTACTTGGCCCCACACACAAACATATCGGTAGACTGTGGGCACCAACCCGAAGGCCGCTTATCTGACCCACACACAAAACATCGGATCAGATCAGGGGCACCAACCCTAGGCTCTACGGGCCCACTGCACGAAACATTGATGGAGATCAGATTATGGGCACCGATCCTAGCTAACTCTCTCGGCCGCACTTGGCAAACATATTGGGTAGAGTACGGGCACTAACCCCAGGCTCTACTCGGCCCACACACAAACATGTCGGGTGAGTATGGGCACCAGACCCCAGGCTCTACTCGGCCCGCACGCAAACATCTCGAGTGATGTGGGCAGCAACCCCGAGCTCTGCTCGGCCCCACACGACAAAACATGTGAGATCATAGGGCACCAACCCGGGCTCTACTGGCCCCAGCACGCAAACATATCGGTAAGATTACGGGCACACAACCCCAAGCTCTACTCGGGCCCCACGCCGAACATGTCGGTAGATTATGGGCACGAACCCAAGCTCTACTCGGCCCCAGACACGAAACATATCGATAGATTATCGGGCACCAACCCCAGGCTCTACTCTGATCGCAGCACACATACATCTCGAGTAGATTATGGGCTACCAAACCCCAAGCTGCTGCTCTGGGCCCCACGCACGGAACATATTGGTAGATTATGGGCAGCCAAAGCCCCAACCTGCTGACAGTAACACAAACATCATAAACAATACAAAAACAAGGTTTTTCACACATTACACTCAATACAACAATAATGTACAAAAGCTACTAATTTTATATATATAACACTAATTTTCTTAATATCAATTTATATATTTTTGAACATTAACTTCCCTAACCTGGAATTTTGTTTATTTCTTGCTCTGATGGAAAAATTGCAATCCTAATCCTTAGCTCATCTTTTATCTCAAAATCCTCGGATAACATCTCCAGCATAAAGGGAAATTGATTGAGGAAAATCTTCAAAAACCTTAAACTTTTCAAAAGAAAATTCTAGAGAATAAACAGGACTTCAGACTTACCGGATCACAAAACTGATCTGGGTAGTACTTTTCTCTTACGCTGTTAGCCCACTGTTGCTTCTTTTGAGGTATATAGAGACCATTAGAACTTAAGAGTATATTAAACCTAGGAGAGCGAAGAGGAATCGGAGAATGAGAAAGAATGAGGTAGAAGAATAGAAAGAATAGAGGCAGAGAGAATAGAGGTATGTGAAAACAAACTACCCAACTAGCCTTTTTATTTTATATTGTATTATCTTTATAATTATCGATATCTTTATAATATATAATGTATAATATCTTTTGTGATACTAATATCTTTATAACTAAATATCTTCATAATATAATATTTTATAACTGAACATCTTTTATAATATAATATCTTTATAATATAATATTTTATAACTAAATATCTTTATAATATAATATTTTTATAACTGAACATCTTTATAATATAATATCTTTATGATATAATATTTTTATAACTAAAATCTTTATAATCATAATATTTTATAACTGAACATTTATAATATAATATTTTTAAGATATAATATTTTTATAACTAAATATAACTGAATATCTTTATAACTGAATATTTTATTAATCTAATATCCTTATAATAAAATATCTTTATAATATAATATGTTTATATTCTAATATCTTTATAATTTAAAATATTGAGTATTACAAATATAATATAAGTTGTAGAATATATTTCTTCTATTGATGAGTTAAGTAAAAAAAGATAAAATTTTGTTATCATTTATAAAGTATTTCTTTATCATTTTTAAGATATAAATATTTCATAAGAATCTATAAAAGTATAAATATAAATGATTTTCATAATTGATTTATTTTTTGTATGTACATTTACGATAATTGGCTTTGCATATGGCCAATCAAAGCTGGCTAACATCTTCCATACTAATAAACTTACAAGACGTTTCAAGGTACCATACTAAATTTTTCATTATTTTGATTTATTAATACGTTTTTTTAACTATATAACACATTGTTGGTAGTTTTTTTTAAGCAATAAACATCACAATATATATATATATAAACCCATTTATGAAAATAGAAAAAAAAAAGCTTAATATGCATATTAAAAAAAGGAGGGTGAAGTCCGGTATCCCTACTCCAACACCCCTATTTCTCTCACACAAATCACATATGACAATTTTTTTAAAATAAAAAATTTAAGTTTGATGTGATAATGTATCTATAAGCAGTACATTTACTTTTTTCCTATTAAAAATGCCTAAGAAAGAGTATTATGTTTTATTTATTTTTAAAACAAATAAATAACAAAACCTCCAAATAAGGGTGAGAAAGTTGGCTTGAGTCTACCAAAATTTCTCCTATTAATATTATTTTTAATTAGTATGGTTAAAATATTTGAATTAAAACAAATTGATACTAATTGTATAAAAAAAAATGTTTTAAGGTTTAGAATTTGATGGATATAAATATTTGACTCACATCCTGTTTAACCCTCTTAATTTATTTTGTGTTATATTATTTGATGAATATAAATATTTAATACCAACATAAAATAAATTAAAGCTATTCAACTATAATAATTTTAATCTATATTCACTATCATTCTAAAATGAAGCAAGATTTCACAATAATTCCTAAAACCACCAAAATCCACAAGTTCTCACAATAAAACTTAATAATTTGATTCACAGACACTAATAATCCACAAAATTCACTTGTTGAGTCTCTAATTTGTAAAGTAAAGGTTTTATTATCACCTCTATATTTAGATCTGATGCATGCCTAGGAGGCATTATAAGTGTTGTAGGATCTATCAAACATGTGTATAGGCATATGGAATCAAAATAGCATGTATAATTGCAAGGAAGAACATGAAATCAGATTTTTCCCCAAATGTTAGGGTTCAAATTCGACCCACACTTAGAAATTGCAAAACAATTCAAATTCAACCGATTAAATTCAAGATAGAACCCATAGGAAGCCATAGAAGATTAAAACAAACATTTTAATCAGTGCAAATGGATGGAAATGGCAAAAAACGAAACCAGCCCCTTGTTGATGAATTTAATCGGTGCAAACTCAAGAAAATCAACTTTAAGATGTTTCAACCGATTAAAATCAAGATACATGTCATAGGAGGCCATAGGAAGTGAAAGCAAACATTTTAATTGGTGGAAAATTGATTAAAATGAAGAGTAAAGGTGCAGCTATGAAGAACATTCAAGAAAATGAAAAGAAAACATGGAGAAGAAAAGAGAATGAAGAACACCACTTTCATAAAGAAAGATAAGTGCAAAAGGACAATCACCACTTGAATTATGGAAAACTCAAGATAAGATTCTAGAAATGAGGCTTACCTCTTGAACTTCAAAGAGAATTAGCTCTTGCTCTCAATTAATCTTCAAAGTTATGTTACAAATGAGAGTTACACCCTTATATAGAGGGAAAACGAAAAATGCATGCACATGGGTGGAATTCTAAAAGGTTAGGCCATGTTTGGAAGATGCTCCAAAGCTTCCCAAACAAGGCCCTTGTTTTTTATACTATCCATGTGTCCAAACAAGTAGCCTCTTATTTCTATTTCAAAGAAAGACACAAAACTAACTCTATTTTTATTTACAAGGAAATTACAAGAGTTATTAATATTTCTAATCTCTTCTTCAAGCTTCTTGTACATTCTCCTTGATTTTCTTCCTTCCTTTTCTTCAAAATTTCTTTGTAAGCTTTTCTTTCATATTTTCCTTTTCTTATTTTCTTGTGGTGACTCCTCCTTGCATGAGTTGAGATTTTTCATGAATTGAGATCACATCATTCTCCCCCTCTTGAAAAGAATTCAGTCCTCGAATTTTGGGGTACCTACATCACACAAAGATAAGTCACTCACGTTGAAACTATTGTTATTATTTACTATACCTACCAGAGAAAGATTACAAGTATTATTTTGCAAGAAGAAAAACTACTAATAGTATTTACATACTTGTTTAGCTTTTAGTATTCCTGGATCAAATACAAACCAATTCATTCTCAAAGTTGTGAAATATTTTTCAAAATCTTTTAATTTTCTGAAACTTTTACTTGGAAATTTTTTATTTGAATTATTATGAAGGATGAAGTTTCTATACAAACAATTTTGACAACAATAAAAGCATGTAATTTGTCCATAGAGATTAGCACACATGGTACAATGTCCATTCAAGTCCTTGTAGTTATATACAAAAATATTAGAATTATTTCTACAATCATTTTCTCCCATATTTTTGCTTTTGTCTTCTATGATCTCCTATTCTTCTCCCCATTGTTTCTGCCATTGTTCTTTAACGTGCAAATCTTCACTAGGCAACAAAACAATTGAATTTACATGACTAATAATCTTAAGAGAAGTAATAGATTCAGAATTAGAAATAGGAGAAGGAATGAAAGTTGTAGAATCTCCCTTTAAATATATTTCTTCAACAATCTCTTGGGAAGTCATGTAGAGGCTAGCCTTCTTTGGTTCCTTCTTTGCTGGATTTTTCTTTGAAGATTTGGAAGCTTTAAACTCATGGCCAACCTCCCTTTGTTCTTGCTCCCTTTTCTTCTTCATTTGGATTTGGTCTTCATGGACTTTCCTAGGTGAAAGAGGCTTCAAAACAATTTTCTTACCCATGTACTCAAAGGTAAACTTGTTGGTTAGACCATCATGATAAACTTTCCTATCATATTGCCATGGTCTCCCTAAAAGTACATGACTAGCCTCCATAGGAACCACATCACACAAGACCTCATCCCTATACTTTCCAATTGAAAAAGAAACAAGAACTTGTTTGTTAACAATAATCTCCCCCTCTTCACTTAACCATTGTAATTTATATGGCTTAGTATGAGGTATAATAGTTAAATCAAGTTTCTCCACTAACCTCTTACTAGCCACATTTGTGCAACTTCCACCATCAATAATGAAGTACACAACTTGTCATTGATGAGGCATCTTGTATGGAAAATATTTTCTCTTTGTGTTCATCAAAATCTTTGGACACTTGTCCCAACAAACGCCTCACCACCAACAAATCACCTCTCTTTGAGGAGCATACTCATCATCACTTGATTGAAGTGAAGAAGAATGAGATGAATAATAAGGGGAACTTTCCCTTGAAGTATGTTCACTCATTACCTTTCCTTCCTTCAAGATCATATTCCTTTTGGAAGGACATTCTAATGCTATGTGACCATAGCCCAAACATTTAAAACACTTAGTAGAACTTGATCTTGAATTAGAAGGAATGACATGAGTGGACTTTTCATTAGATTTTGGGAAAGAAGACTTACCTTGGAATTCAGATGGCTTTTTGTCTTCCCTTTTACCTTTGTCCTCATCCTTCCAAGAGGTGTTGTAAGTCCTTCTTTGTGATCCTCTCCTTTGGAGTTGTTTTTCCACCTTGGTGGCAAGGTGGACCATTTGTTCCATGGAGTGGTATTCTTGCAAATCAAGCACATCTTGAATTTCTCTATGGAGACCATTGAGAAATCTAGCCATGGTGGCCTCCATACTCTCTTTAAGATCCGCTCTTGCCATAGTAGATTCCAAATCCTTAAAGTATTCTTCAACACTTCTATTGCCTTGGGAGAGTCTTTGAAGTTTTAGATATAATTCTTTCCTATAAAAGGAAGGAACAAATCTATCCCTCAAACACCCTTGAAGATCATGCCATGAAGTGATTGCTAATCTTCTCCCACTAAGGACTTCTTTTTGGATTTGTTTCCACCATACCAAGGCATATTGTTCAAATTCAAGAGTTATAAGTTGGACTTGAATTAAGTCCTCAAAAGAATACACACTTAAAATTTGTTCAACCTTAGCCTCCCATTCAAAGTACAAATTAGGATCACTTCCTCCTAAAAATTTAGGAAACTTTACATTATTTTTATTCAACTTTTCTTGATACAAATTTCTTCCTCCTCTCCTAGCCCTATGATGGTTGCGGTGATGATGATCATCATAAGAGCCATCATCACTCTTTCATGATAAGTCCTTCTTCTCCTTCCCTCATAGGCTTGCAAATTGAGTTGAGTTTGGGCAATTTTCCTTGTGAGTTCCTCAACTCTTGCATATAATTGTGCATGCCTTGGAGACAAAGGAGGAGTTTCTTCATGATTAGACATATCTACACATGAAAACAACAAACAACTACAAGTATGGGTTAGCAAAAACACTTTATATGTGTCGGCCTTGGTGATATTAACTTGCAAAATCTCACTCTCTCTCACTTAAGCAAATCTCTTAAAAGGTTTCAAGATGCTTCTTCAAAATCCAAGAACCCAATTTGGTATTCTATTCAAGTGAAAGATGTAATGATTGGCCAAAACACTTAGAGTTCCAAAGGACAAGAAAACTACAAGACAAAACTTATAGGAATTTTAAAGACTAAAAAAACTAGAAAGGGTAAAAGAAAGAAAGGGACACAAGAGAGTAACTATTAATATGACAATTTGGAACAAATCAAAACAAGAAAAGCACCAAGAAACATGGAAAGATTACTCAAAAAAATTTAGCACAAATTCTAGTCAAGATTTCAAGTGAAAAGAAGTTCACTAACATCCACAAATGATAGGACTAATTTGCCAAACCAATGACCAAACAATCAATCAATGTGTATAGGCAAGGAAACTTGATTTTCTTTTTGATTTTTGATGCACAAGTATTTAACCAAGGCTTGTTTGAATTCGGCCTTAGATTTCCTTTTTGTTTTAAATTGTGCTTTTATGTTCAATGCCTAAACACATCCACCAAGAGTTAGTCTCACAAAGTTTGAACACTTAGCCCCTAATGTTTGGAGTCCAAATGATCAATTCTAATCACAAGAAGTCCTAAAGAGAAATTGAAACTAAAAAAAATCAAGTAATACAAGAATTAGATGGTAAAGAAAACTTGACAAACATATGACTCAAAAACAACAAAAGGAAGACACATCTAATGGTAATCAAGTGATTAATGAATGTTATTTTATCAAACACCTAATAGGTTTCATAGAACATCACTTCATTAACCAAGATTAGCCAAGAAAACATGTATAAAACTGGAAAAACAGATTGCAACAATCAACAAAACACTTTCGGAAATTGCACAAACAAAAAACAGATTAGAAACCAAACTAGAAACAAATTTAGAGATGGAATTAGAGACAGAATTCATGCAGTGTTTTGGAGACTGAAAAAATAGCAGCAGATTTTCGAAAATCCGGATTTAGAGACCTGAATTAGAGATTGAAACTGTGACAGTTTTGGTGACTGAAAAACAACAACCAAAATTTGCAGAAATTACAGATTTAGAGACTGAAATTAGAGACTGAAACTTTTTTTTTTTTTTTTTTTTTTTTCCAGATTTTGCTATGGTTTTCAATGTCCAACTAGTTTTGAAACTTTGAACACATCACAAACCATATAACCAATATGAAAGATAGAAACTGCACCTTTCACCATGTTCTTCATGTTTTTGATCCCCACACATCATGTTTGATACCTTAGAGCTTTGATACCAAATGTTGCATGCCTAGGAGGCATTGTATGTGTTGCAGGATCTCTCAAACATGTGTAGAAGCATAGGAAATCAAAATAACATGAAGATTATTCATAGAAGAACATGAAAACCGAAATTCCCAAATGTTAGGGTTCCAATCGGTTCAAAATCTTTAAAACTTGAAAAGAAATCAATTCAACCGATTAAAATGAAGAACACATGCATAGGAAGGCATAAAATGAATTAAACTTGAATTTAATCTGTGCAAATGGCTAGAATTGATCCATATAGGTGCAGCACATGAAGAACAAAACAAGAACATGAAAAAGGAAAACATGAAAGAGAGAAAGAGATGAAGAACACGCCACTTTTCAAGAGAAAAGATAAGTGCAAAAGACAATCACCACTTGAATTTAGGAAAACTCAAGATAAGATTCAAAGAAAATGAGGAATACCTCTTGAACTTCAAAGAGAATTGCTCTTGCTCTCAATTAATCTTCAAAGTTATGTTACAAATGAGAGTTACACCCTTATATAGAGGGGAAAACAAAAATGCATGCACATGGGTAGAATTCTAAAAGGTTAGGCCATGTTTGGAAGATGCTCAAAGCTTCCCAAACAAGGCCCTTGTTTTTATACTATCCATGTGTCCAAACAAGTAGCCTCTTATTTCTATTTCAAAGAAAGACACAAAACTAACTCTATTTTTATTTACAAGGAAATTACAAGAGTTATTAATATTTCTAATCTCTTCTTCAAGCTTCTTGTACATTCTCCTTGATTTTCTTCCTTCCTTTTCTTCAAAATTTCTTTGTAAGCTTTTCTTTCATATTTTTCCTTTTCTTATTTTCTTGTGGTGACTCCTCCTTGCATGAGTTGAGATTTTTCATGAATTGAGATCACATCATTATGAAAAGGAAAACATGGAAGAGAGAGAAGAGATGAAGAACACGCCACTTTCATAAAGAAAGATAAGTGCAAAGGACAATCACCACTTGAATTAAGGAAAACTCAAGATAAGATTCTAGAAATGAGGCTTACCTCTTGAACTTCAAAGAGAATTAGCTCTTGCTCTCAATTAATCTTTAAAGTTATGTTACAAATGAGAGTTACACCCTTATATAGAGGGGAAAACGAAAATGCATGCACATGGGTGGAATTCTAAAAGGTTAGGCCATGTTTGGAAGATGCTCCAAAGCTTCCCAAACAAGGCCCTTGTTTTTGATACTATCCATGTGTCCAAACAAGTAGCCTCTTATTTCTATTTCAAAGAAAGACACAAAACTAACTCTATTTTTATTTACAAGGAAATTACAAGAGTTATTAATATTTCTAATCTCTTCTTCAAGCTTCTTGTACATTCTCCTTGATTTTCTTCCTTCCTTTTCTTCAAAATTTCTTTGTAAGCTTTTCTTTCATATTTTCCTTTTCTTATTTTCTTGTGGTGACTCCTCCTTGCATGAGTTGAGATTTTTCATGAATTGAGATCACATCATTATGAAAAGGAAAACATGGAAGAGAGAAAGAGATGAAGAACACGCCACTTTCATAAAGAAAGATAAGTGCAAAGGACAATCACCACTTGAATTAAGGAAAACTCAAGATAAGATTCTAGAAATGAGGCTTACCTCTTGAACTTCAAAGAGAATTAGCTCTTGCTCTCAATTAATCTTTAAAGTTATGTTACAAATGAGAGTTACACCCTTATATAGAGGGAAAACGAAAATGCATGCACATGGGTGGAATTCTAAAAGGTTAAGCCATGTTTGGAAGATGCTCCAAAGCTTCCCAAACAAGGCCCTTGTTTTTGATACTATCCATGTGTCCAAACAAGTAGCCTCTTATTTCTATTTCAAAGAAAGACACAAAACTAACTCTATTTTTTATTTACAAGGAAATTACAAGAGTTATTAATATTTCTAATCTCTTCTTCAAGCTTCTTGTACATTCTCCTTGATTTTCTTCCTTCCTTTTCTTCAAAATTTCTTTGTAAGCTTTTCTTTCATATTTTCCTTTTCTTATTTTCTTGTGGTGACTCCTCCTTGCATGAGTTGAGATTTTTCATGAATTGAGATCACATCATTATGAAAAGGAAAACATGGAAGAGAGAAAGAGATGAAGAACACGCCACTTTCATAAAGAAAGATAAGTGCAAAGGACAATCACCACTTGAATTAAGGAAAACTCAAGATAAGATTCTAGAAATGAGGCTTACCTCTTGAACTTCAAAGAGAATTAGCTCTTGCTCTCAATTAATCTTCAAAGTTATGTTACAAATGAGAGTTACACCCTTATATAGAGGGGAAAACGAAAATGCATGCACATGGGTGGAATTCTAAAAGGTTAGGCCATGTTTGGAAGATGCTCCAAAGCTTCCCAAACAAGGCCCTTGTTTTTGATACTATCCATGTGTCCAAACAAGTAGCCTCTTATTTCTATTTCAAAGAAAGACACAAAACTAACTCTATTTTTATTTACAAGGAAATTACAAGAGTTATTAATATTTCTAATCTCTTCTTCAAGCTTCTTGTACATTCTCCTTGATTTTCTTCCTTCCTTTTCTTCAAAATTTCTTTGTAAGCTTTTCTTTCATATTTTCCTTTTCTTATTTTCTTGTGGTGACTCCTCCTTGCATGAGTTGAGATTTTTCATGAATTGAGATCACATCATTATGAAAAGGAAAACATGGAAGAGAGAAAGAGATGAAGAACACGCCACTTTCATAAAGAAAGATAAGTGCAAAGGACAATCACCACTTGAATTAAGGAAAACTCAAGATAAGATTCTAGAAATGAGGCTTACCTCTTGAACTTCAAAGAGAATTAGCTCTTGCTCTCAATTAATCTTTAAAGTTATGTTACAAATGAGAGTTACACCCTTATATAGAGGGGAAAACGAAAATGCATGCACATGGGTGGAATTCTAAAAGGTTAGGCCATGTTTGGAAGATGCTCCAAAGCTTCCCAAACAAGGCCCTTGTTTTTGATACTATCCATGTGTCCAAACAAGTAGCCTCTTATTTCTATTTCAAAGAAAGACACAAAACTAACTCTATTTTTATTTACAAGGAAATTACAAGAGTTATTAATATTTCTAATCTCTTCTTCAAGCTTCTTGTACATTCTCCTTGATTTTCTTCCTTCCTTTTCTTCAAAATTTCTTTGTAAGCTTTTCTTTCATATTTTCCTTTTCTTATTTTCTTGTGGTGACTCCTCCTTGCATGAGTTGAGATTTTTCATGAATTGAGATCACATCATTATGAAAAGGAAAACATGGAAGAGAGAAAGAGATGAAGAACACGCCACTTTCATAAAGAAAGATAAGTGCAAAGGACAATCACCACTTGAATTAAGGAAAAATCAAGATAAGATTCTAGAAATGAGGCTTACCTCTTGAACTTCAAAGAGAATTAGCTCTTGCTCTCAATTAATCTTCAAAGTTATGTTACAAATGAGAGTTACACCCTTATATAGAGGGGAAAACGAAAATGCATGCACATGGGTGGAATTCTAAAAGGTTAGGCCATGTTTGGAAGATGCTCCAAAGCTTCCCAAACAAGGCCCTTGTTTTTGATACTATCCATGTGTCCAAACAAGTAGCCTCTTATTTCTATTTCAAAGAAAGACACAAAACTAACTCTATTTTTATTTACAAGGAAATTACAAGAGTTATTAATATTTCTAATCTCTTCTTCAAGCTTCTTGTACATTCTCCTTGATTTTCTTCCTTCCTTTTCTTCAAAATTTCTTTGTAAGCTTTTCTTTCATATTTTCCTTTTCTTATTTTCTTGTGGTGACTCCTCCTTGCATGAGTTGAGATTTTTCATGAATTGAGATCACATCATTATGAAAAGGAAAACATGGAAGAGAGAAAGAGATGAAGAACACGCCACTTTCATAAAGAAAGATAAGTGCAAAGGACAATCACCACTTGAATTAAGGAAAACTCAAGATAAGATTCTAGAAATGAGGCTTACCTCTTGAACTTCAAAGAGAATTAGCTCTTGCTCTCAATTAATCTTTAAAGTTATGTTACAAATGAGAGTTACACCCTTATATAGAGGGGAAAACGAAAATGCATGCACATGGGTGGAATTCTAAAAGGTTAGGCCATGTTTGGAAGATGCTCCAAAGCTTCCCAAACAAGGCCCTTGTTTTTGATACTATCCATGTGTCCAAACAAGTAGCCTCTTATTTCTATTTCAAAGAAAGACACAAAACTAACTCTATTTTTATTTACAAGGAAATTACAAGAGTTATTAATATTTCTAATCTCTTCTTCAAGCTTCTTGTACATTCTCCTTGATTTTCTTCCTTCCTTTTCTTCAAAATTTCTTTGTAAGCTTTTCTTTCATATTTTCCTTTTCTTATTTTCTTGTGGTGACTCCTCCTTGCATGAGTTGAGATTTTTCATGAATTGAGATCACATCATTATGAAAAGGAAAACATGGAAGAGAGAAAGAAATGAAGAACACGCCACTTTCATAAAGAAAGATAAGTGCAAAGGACAATCACCACTTGAATTAAGGAAAAATCAAGATAAGATTCTAGAAATGAGGCTTACCTCTTGAACTTCAAAGAGAATTAGCTCTTGCTCTCAATTAATCTTCAAAGTTATGTTACAAATGAGAGTTACACCCTTATATAGAGGGGAAAACGAAAATGCATGCACATGGGTGGAATTCTAAAAGGTTAGGCCATGTTTGGAAGATGCTCCAAAGCTTCCCAAACAAGGCCCTTGTTTTTGATACTATCCATGTGTCCAAACAAGTAGCCTCTTATTTCTATTTCAAAGAAAGACACAAAACTAACTCTATTTTTATTTACAAGGAAATTACAAGAGTTATTAATATTTCTAATCTCTTCTTCAAGCTTCTTGTACATTCTCCTTGATTTTCTTCCTTCCTTTTCTTCAAAATTTCTTTGTAAGCTTTTCTTTCATATTTTCCTTTTCTTATTTTCTTGTGGTGACTCCTCCTTGCATGAGTTGAGATTTTTCATGAATTGAGATCACATCAAGATCCAATGATTCTTATTAAATATTTTCTTAAAATATTTAGACTTAAGTTCACTTTTCAATTTGATATTATAATTTTGAATTGTAATTTTTTAAAATAAAAAACACTATGTTAACACTTGTTCAATATTGAAATTGACCAGGAAGATGGAATAGATATTATAGCGAATTCTCTTCGTCCAGGAATTATTTGCACAAATATATATCTTCACAATCGGTTGTTGATAGGTAATTAATATATTTATATAAACTTATTCTCTACATCAAAATTATGTAATTGCTAAATAATTAAATTATTAGATCTACACAATCTTTTTCTTTTGACTGGATGTTAGACAAAATGTTAAAATTTTTTGGAGATAAATTTTTATGGTAATGTTGCTTGTAAGTGTTTTATAGTTAAAATCTATTGCTAAGAAAAATATCATTTGATGTATTTAGTAAATATAATAGGTTTATGTATTTATTAAATATAATAGGTTTGAGTTGGACAACTTATGTTTTGAGCATGTAAAAGATCTGTTTTGGTAGTATTAGTAATGTGAGTTTGAGAAAAACTTTTGTTACTCTAGTATACTGAACATAGATTTTTTGTAAAGAGTTGAAGTCCATCTTTTATATTTCCATTAATTTATATTTTTTTTACTGAAAAGAAAAACTTATACTTTTGAATTATCTTTCAAAAGTTTCCATACATATAATTTTAGTGTTATAATCTTATATTTTTTGCATCAACATTGTTTGAAAAATGACAATAATTGTGTTCGATTCATATATAATATGAATTCAAACTTAGTAAATATAATTATTGCTTGGAGCATCTTTGCAAACACAATTCACATGTTTACCTATATCACATCTTTTCTTTTTCATATTCATAGATAAATTTATGTATAATTTTTCATTGCAATGTAATGATAAATATTGAGTTTTATAGCAATCTTCATATGGTTTATGCAGATATAAAGAATATGATAGGTCCATTTATAATAAAAAAGTTAGAGTGATTTGTGTTAAAAAATGTGCAGCAAGTAAGTTAACTCATGGAATATAATCCCTGAATATAGATAAACTTAGATTATTATTATTTAAAATAACTACCTATTTTAACTTCAATCTTTTCATATTAAAATAATTTTCTATTCTTTTATAATTTTTCTAGAAGAGACTTTGGGATATTCAACACAATGAATTTTAAGATTTTTTGTTTGTAAATCTTTGTTTCTTCTTATAAAGATTTAAATTTTCTCATTTCTATCTAGAATGGTGATACATGTATCACTGTCTGTGTACATAAGTCCAACACCATACTTCTTCTTATAAAAAAATATATTTTAAAAAATAAAATTTGAAATTCATGTGTAGTATGAGTGTATAGTAATGTTAGAGTTTTTTTCTTCTATTTAATATGCAACTTTATTGATACTTGGATTCTTAATCGTGTTTGTTTCCTTTCGTCATCACTTCCACATTGGATTGGTAGACTCTTCTTAAGAATCAACTATATAAAAGATGTGATATTACCTCTACCCTAAAATCTTAAGAATAATAAATGTTTGTGAGTTTTTTACTTTATAAAGAACTCAACTTTCTTATTTTTAGTTAATTTCTAGTTAATGTATTTTGCTTACATTTCAATTTCTAATATTTTTGTATTTAAAGAAAAAAAAATATAATTTTAGTGTCTTACTAGTAAACATATGATTTTGTCTTACTATTTTAGTGTCTTACTTTATTATAGGGAGCATGAACAACATGCTATGTAGCGTTGCACCCACAAGTTAGAGGAATGAGTGACAAGTATTTTGCAAATAATAATGTTTCAGAAACAGGTTTACAAGGAAGGGAAATGGATTTGGGTAAGAAACTGTGGGATTTTAGCATAAATTTGACTAAGAAAAAACATGGTTAATTAGAAGGAAACTCTTCTAGTAAATAAAAATATGAATGATTAAGTATTGTTAGTATCCATACTGGTGTTTTGTATTCAAGCTTAAAGTTTGATGACTTTAGTGTGGGAGTAAAATTTAAACAAATTATATGTATTTTAATGTTATTGCAAAGTTAACATTGAAGATATTGTAAAATATATTTATATAGTAAAAACAATTAAGAAAGAAAAGTTTGTGTTTAGTCATGTTAGCCATGTTTTATACTAGAGAAATAATTTATTTGGAGATATCTATATGAGAAGACGGTTCTATTTCTATTCAATTAGTATTTTCTATTAGTATTCAATTCGTTTTAGTTAGTGATCTCGGCTCAGCTAGTCCTTTCTTTTGTGATAAACTATTGACGTCAGTCTTACATTTTGTCTTTACGGACCGAGGAGAAAGGGAGCTCGGCTGCAAGAGGATTGTAACATGAGAGAAGCAAAGAGGTCAACCTTTTTCAAGTATACAACATGGGTTCTGGCAATGCAATGTGGTTATACTCTTGTTGGCATATTTCAAGTCCAGAGTTTTATGGAGACCTACAGTTTTGATGATGAAGTTTTTAGGAAGTTTCAATCAACATTAAAGACTTGTGACATCTCACAAAGGAAGGTTGCTTGATAAGAAAGGAAAGGCATAAAGAGCATTCAAAGCTTTCAAGAGAGAAGATTGATGAAGATTTTCTCAAGAGCTAAAGGATCAAAGGTAGAAGGTTCTGTTTTGGGTGTTGGATAAAAAGAGTAAGTCATAAATCCCATTCAAGACCTTCCCAAACAAGAGAGCAAGGTGTTTTCTCGCAAAAACGTTTTTCTACGCTTTTAATCGATTACCATACGTAGATAATCGATTATTTAACTTAAAATTTGAATTAAAAATGTTTAACTAGCAAAATAATCGATTAAGTGTCTTTGATAATCAATTATATTGATTTTGGGTTAATATAATCGATTATGGCCTTAATCTAATCGAGACAATCAGATTCGATATTTGTTTTCCAGCTTTTAAACATGATATAATCGATTAAGCTTTTAATATAATCGATTAAATGAGTCGCTTTTTACGAAATTAATTCTAAATCAACCTAAGAATGGAAACTTTGGAGCATTTTCGAATTATAAAATGAAAGAGAATGTCTTAGGTTTAACACATATGAAAAAACACAAAATATTCAAAGTGTTTCTGCGCCTTAGCTTTTTCAAAGTCGCTTCCGCTCTCTTCGCTTGATCAAGTCTTTGGAAGTGGTGATCATTGTGCTTAAGCTTTCTATCCAAAGCACATTTCGGTGTATTCTTTTACTGCTTTTCAGAAGGGAAAATTCATCCCTTGGATCTGCTTTTAAGGGAGGTGTTTCATCTCTTGTGAGTCAAGAGAGGTGGGTTTCATCCTCAAGTGTCCTGGGAGGTGTTTCATCCTTAGTGTGTCCGAGGAGGTGTTTCCGCTTATCTTTATTTGTTATTGCATGAATTGGTGTTTGTAATTTCAATTAAAGATAATGGGGGAAATCATCACGGATTTGTGGTGGTTGGGAACTGGACGTAGGATTGGCTTAATCCGAACCAGATAAATCTCTGTGTTTTTTCTCTTTCTCTATCTCTTTTAATTGTGGATCATTATAACAATTGCTAATCCCAACAGTGTTAATCAAAGGATTGAAAAATTCACATCCAAGTTTTTGAAAGTTTTTCAAAACTTGAAAATTTATTTGAAAGAGAAATTTCTTTAAAAACCCAATTCACCCCCCCCTCTTGGTTTTTACACTGCCGTCTTTATTTAACAATTGGCCTCAGAGCTAGTTTTTTGAAAGTTATTCAAAAACAAGATCCTTATGGCGCATAAAAATCAAACTTTTGGCCGAAGGTGCATCTATTCATAGACCACCACTTTTTACAGGTGAAAACTATCCTTTTTGGAAAAAGAGGATGGAAATTTTTCTAAAGTCTAATGATCAAGGCGTTTGGGATGCTGTTGTAAATGGTCCATTTATTCCTATGGTTGTTGTTGAAGAAGCGCAGTACCTAAGAAGAAAGCAAATTGAGCAAGGACGAATACAACCAAAATCAATGCGACATAAGTGGCGTGTAACATGATAGCATCCGCCTTAACCATTGATGAGTTTTACAGGTTATCTGATTGCACTACTGCAAAGGAGATGTGGGACACTTTAGAAGTCACACATGAAGGAACGGAAGAAGTGAAACGATCAAGGAAGAACACCTTGATTCAGGAATATGAAATGTTCCGTATGAGCAAAGGAGAAACCATATGCGACGTACAAAAGAGATTTACTCACATCGTAAATCATCTCAAGGCATTAGGTAAGAAATTCGAGCATCGAAGAATTAAATGTCAAAATTTTGAAATCTTTGGACGTGACTTGGCAACCTAAAGTGATGGCCATCACTGAATCAAAGAACTCGTCAAACATGAACATGACAACACTCTTCTGGAAACTCGTAGAGAACATGAAATGGAACTTGGACGCTTCAAAGGAGAAGAAGAGAAGTCAAAAGAAAAGGTGTTGCTCTTAAAGCTGGAATCCCACAAAGATGAGAGTAGTGACACTGATGATGATCTTGAATGCAAGGACATAAGCTTGTTTGTCAAAAAGTACAAAAAGTTCATCAAGAACAAGAACAAAGGGAATTACAAGAAAGGTAAGAAAACTGAAAACCTAAATTCTCTTGATAATTTTAAATGCTATGGTTGTGGAAAAAAGGGACACTTGAAGTCGGATTGCCCCAACATCAAGAAGGATGAGGAAAAGGCAAAGAAATACAAGAAGCCTTTTGACAAAAAGAAAAAGAAGGCATACATCGTGTGGGAAGATAATGACGGAGTTCTTCTAGTGCAAGTGAATCGGAAGAAGTAAGCCAATATTTGTCTTATGGCGATGATGATGATGATGATGCCGAATCCACATGTAGCAAGGTAAGTGATTCTCGCCTTCCAAATAATTATGATGATTTGCTTGAAGAGTTTTTGAATTATGTGAAAATCTGAAAAATTAACTTTCTTTCACAATAAATTAAAAATGACTACAAGAGTCTTGAAAAGAAAATTTCAGATTTGGAACAAGAGAAAATCGCTTTAAAGGATGATTTGAAAACAGCGCTTATCCCTTGCAAATGCAAAACGAAAATTCCTATTTGTGAAAATTGTAGCATTCTTGCAAACAAAGTTTCTTATCTTGAAAAGTCTCTTTCAAAAATTACAATGGGTAATAATAATTTAAATAATGTTTTGAAAGACAACAAAGGTTTATACGAAAAGCAGTGACTTGGTTACAATTTCAAAAATAAAAATAATTCAAACAAAATTGTTTTTGTTCAAGGAGAATCATCAAATACGAAAAAGGTTTTTGAAGTTCCTTATTTCAAAAATAAAACAAATGAACCTAAAAAGAAGTTTTATAAAATGCGTACATACCAAGAAAAACAAATGTTCCTACATGTTTTTATTGTATGCATAAAGGTCATTCGGTAAATAGATGCAATATTAAACGTTTTAGTGTTCCTAATGGGAAATATAAATGGGTTCCCAAAGGAAAATCAGTTTCTAACCCATGAGGACCCTAATAAGTGACTTTAGGGCACCTAAATTTTTTTCTTATGATGCAGTTGGTCCTAAGTCCAAAAAGTCACTATGGTATCTTGATAGCTGGTTGTTCAAGGCACATGACGGGTGATAAAAGCAAATTCAAAAGCTTCAAGAAGAAAGAACAAGGTTTTGTGAACCTATGGTGACAACAATAAGGGAAAAATCATTGGTAGCGGAATGGTTGGAGACTCCTTAAAGATTCATGATGTTATTCTTGTTGATGGATTGAAGCACAATTTGCTAAGCATTAGTCAACTCGTGGATAAAGGTTTAAAGGTAACGCTTGATAGTGATCTTTGCAAAATTCATCACAAGGACTCAAATGAAATCGCCCTCATTGGTAAGAGACATAATAATATTTATTTGATTGATATTGATTGTGCATCTACATCTAATAATCTGCCTTGTTTAGTCGCGAAGAAGAGGATCCATGGTTATGGCATGGAAGAGCTCGCTCACATTCATATGCCTCATCTAAGTAAAACTCATATCTAAAGAGTTAGTGATTGGTTTGCCAAAACTGGATTTTGAAAAGAACAAACTATGTGCAGCTTGTCAAAAGGGAAGCAAACGAAAAGTTCTTTTAAATCTAAAAATGTTGTTTCCACTTCAAAACCTTTAGAATTACCGCACATGGATTTATTTGGTCCCTCTAGAACAAAAAGTTTTGGTGGCAATTATTATGCTCTTGTGATTGTTGATGATTACTCTAGATTCACTTGGACTCTCTTTCTTTCATCTAAAAGTGATGCTTTCAAAGAATTTAGAAAATTTACCAAGGTTATTCAAAATGAAAAAGATTTGAAAATCAAGTTTTTACTGAGTGATCATGGCGGTGAATTTCAAAATGTTTCTTTTGAAAATTTTTGTGAAGAAAATGGAATTTCTCATAATTTTTCTCGCACCAAGAACACCTCAACAAAATGGTGTAGTTGAAGAAAGGAAAAATAGATCTTTGGAAGAACTTGCAAGAACTATGTTGAACGAAAATTATTTACCTAAATATTTTTGGGCTGATGCCGTAAGCACCGCATGTCACGTCTTAAACAGAGTTTTAATAAGACCTATTTTAAAATTAACTCCTTATGAGCTTTTCAAAGGAGAAAACCAAATATTTCTTATTTCAGAATTTTTGGATGTAAATGTTTTGTTTTGAATAACGGAAAAGATAGCCTTGGGAAATTTGATGCTAAATCGATGAAGCTACATTTTTAGGTTATTCTTTGCATAGTAAAGCATATAGAGTTTTTAATAAGAGGACTTTAACCATTGAAGAATCTATACATGTTGTCTTTGATGAATATCTAGACCTTGAGGAAACCCTCTTGAGTCAAAAAGATTCTTTGCGGATGATGAAGGAGTACATCAAGAAGAAACTCCTCTTGAAGAAGCCGTTGAAGAAATCAGGCTTGGATGAGAATCCTTCTCATGATGAGAGTCTACCAAAAGAATGGAGACCACCTAGAAACGTTTCCTTGGAAAATGTCATTGGAGACATATCAACAGGTGTAAGAACAAGGAGGAATATGAATAATTTCTGCATGAATGTTGCTTTTGTTTCACAGAGTTGAACCGAAGAATGTAAGAAAGCATTGACGGATGAACATTGGTGTATTGCAATGCAAGAAGAGCTAAATCGACTTTGAAAGAAATCAGGTATGGGATTTAATTCCTAAGACTAATAATATGCAGGTCATAGGTACAAGATGGGTCTTTAGAAATAAGCTTGATGAAGATGGAAACATCACAAAGAACAAAGCAAGGCTGGTTGCAAAAGGTTATAGACAAGAAGAAGGCATAGATTATGATGAAACCTATGCTCTAGTAGCAAGACTTGAAGCTATCCGCTTGTTGTTAGCATATGCCTCCATTATGAGATTCAAATTATTTCAAATGGATGTAAATAGTGCTTTTCTAAACGGATATATCAAGGAAGAAGTCTATGTAGAACAACCTCCAGGCTTTGAAGATTTCAAAAATCTTAATCATGTCTACAAGTTGAAGAAAGCTTTATATGGACTCAAACAAGCCCCAAGATCTTGGTATGAAAGGTTAAGTAATTTCTTACTTGAAAATAGTTTTAGAAGAGGTAAAGTTGATTCTACTCTTTTTATTAAGAAATCAAAGAAACATATTCTCATTGTTCAAGTTTATGTTGATGATATTATTTTGGATCAACTAATGATGATCTTTGCCAAGAGTTTGCTAGAAATATGCAGGAGAATTTGAAATGTCCATGATGGGAGAACTAAATTTCTTTCTTGGCTTGCAAATCAAACAATTGAAGAAAGGTATTTTTATATGTCAAACAAAGTATTGCAAGGAACTCTTGAAGAAATTTGAGATGGAAAGTTCCTAGAAGCCTCAACCCCATGGCTACATCTTGCTATCTAGATCAAGATTTAAACGGTAAGGCGGTAGATCAAACACGCGTATCGAGGTATGATCGGATCATTACTTTTATCTTACTTGGTAGTAGACCTGATATAATGCAAAGTGTGTGTGTTTGTGCTAGGTTTCAAGCCAACCCTAGAGAGTCTCACCTAAAAGTCAAGTAAGAGAATCCTTAAGTACCTTAGAGGAACAACATCCTTTGGTTTATGGTACCCTTCGAGAGCCTCACCTAGTATCATAGCTTTTCGTACTCAGATTATGGTGGTTGTAGAATAGATAGGAAGAGTACTAGTGGTACATGTCATCTTTTAGGATGTTCCTTAGTTTCATGGCATTCTAAGAAAGCAGGCTAGTGTTGCTCTTTCAACCACTGAGGTCGAGTATATAGCACAGGGGAGTTGTTGTCTCTGGAATACTGTGGATGAAGCGAGAATTAGAAGACTTTGATATCTTTCTAGATCATATCCCTCTTAAGTGATGATAACACTAGTGCCATTAACTCCGACTAGGAACCCATCATGCATTCTAGACCAAGCATATAGAAATTAGACATCATTTCATTAGAGATCATATAGCTAAAGCGGAGATTGGCATTATAGAATATATAGATACCAAACATCAATTAGCCGATATCTTCACCAAACCTTGCCTCAGAGATAGATTTTATGTAGCTTAGAAGAGATCTAGGAATTGTTTGTGATAAATATGTTGATTAATTGATGTTTGTTGTTGTTTTTTATGTTATTTCAGCATTTTACGAAAATTTACGTATTTAATCGATTAGGTTTCGTGTATTAATTGATTAAACGCTATGTTTGTGAAAATGTTTGAAAATATAATCGATTAAGTTTATGACATAATCGACTAAATCGCTGAGAGCAATTTAATCGATTAAGGAATGCACATAATCGATTAAATTTCTGAGTTTTCGCTTTCTAGAAAAATTTTTAAAGGCAAATAATCGATTAAATGAGAATATAATCGATCAAATGCACCGCTCGTGTTTTTCGCAAATCTGATTTTCGAACGCTGGCCATGTTTTCATGCGTGTTTTGTCTTTTAAACGGCTATATTTGTTCCCAACTGATATATTTTCATTAAATCAACGCTTTATGACCTGATTTCATTCTATAAATAGCTGGTTTGAGAATCAAAGTGACTCACTCACTCTCTCTTTCACTCTGTTGTTTCTCACTGTTATTTGTCGTCTTGTGAATTTTAATTCTCTCGTGGCCGTCTCGTTATTCCATTATCTTGTTGTGCAATTTCTCTTGTCTTTTATATCACCACAATGGCTGATCAAAGAAGAAGGAAGATGCCATCAAGGAGAAGGGGCAAGGAGCCAATGACTTCTCAAGAAAGGAGACCTCCAACTCTACTTGGTTGGATTTTAGATGAGATCCGCAAATTGGTTTTGTTAACAAGTGGAAGGATAGAAAATCCTACCCCTAAATTCTTGTCTTGCGAACTTTTTAGATCTCATCGTTTTCAATTTCAGTGAATTTTTAAGTAGGAAGTGGACTACAACAATTTGTGGAGATGGAAGTGGCATTCTACCCGATTTGGTTGAGAGTGTTCTACATGAACTTGACATCAAGAATAGCCGACCGCAAGCACCAAAGTGAAAGGTGTAAGGATCTTCTTTGATGAAGATTTGTGGAACAATGTAGCTGGTCTCTCAACTCAAGGCATAAACATCACATATGGCTTTGAGGACTTTAACAAGTTGGTAGAATTCGTAAAATTCTCGCAAGGATCCTAACCTACAAGTCGAGAACTTGTATAAAGTTGGTAATGTAAAGTTAAATGAAAGAATGCCGCATTATGTTATTGTATGGATTTTAGTTGCAAGAGGCACTAATCATGCCCAACTTACTAAGGAAGACATTCTTCTAATGTATGGATTCCTTAATAATGTGAGCATAGATTGGCCCTCAATTATCCTTGATAATATGTTTAAAGCCATTAGGCTTTCCTCTTTGCATTACTCACTATGATGTGTTTGTTTCTAAGATTTTAGAATACAAAGGTGTTGATCTTGAAGGAGAGAATAAACAAATTTTGCTAAGCAATAGCAAAATTGGCAAAAATGTTCTAAGGCATATGGGCCTCATAGAACAAGGCAACAGAGTTTACTCCAAAGAGAGATGGAGCGGGCTGGCTGCCATGGAAGAAGATGATGAAGACCAACCCTCAACATCCACCTCAATTTCAACCTCAACTGTAGATCAGTGGAGGAGCTTCTCATATCAAGAATGGATTCTATGATGAATCTTCACTCCAAGGAATTTCAAGGCCTTTCTCATCAACTCTCAAGGCTTAATAGAAGAATGTATAGAGTTGAAAGAAAGATGAACATTGAAGAATTATCTCCTGAAGAAGATAATACAACATCCTCGAAGAGGCAAACAACAAATCCAATGTTGAGGAAGATGAAGAAGATAGTGAAGAAACTGAATAGGCTACAAGTTCACTTTTCCTTAGCTTGTTCTTTCATTATTTTCCAGCTGCTGTATTTTTTTTCTCTCTATTATTTTCTGTGTATTAATTTGCTTCTCGCTCGTAATTATCTCTACGAAAATGTTTTGTTTTTGAAAATGATAAAAATAAAGGGGGAGAAAATATTTGTCTTGATTGAAAATACTGTCTATTTAATATAGCTTTAAGAAAATTAATTTCAAGGGAACTTTAGGAAATAATTCAAATAAGTGCCTTATATAGCTTAAACAATTAAAAGCATAGTTTAGGGGAGTTTTTAGAAATAATTTCCACTCATTAATTCCTTGAAATCTCTTTTCAAAATTCAAATTGAAACTTACATGCTATATGACTCGCTCTATTTTATTTCCCTTTGTGGACTAAAATTTATGATGGAGATATCCATACATTATTTTCAAGATTTTCGTGATTTTATCACAAGTCTCTAGGTTTCTTTTTATCATCATCAAAAAGGGGGAGATTGTTGGCATATTTCAAGTCCAGAGTTTTATGGAGACCTACAGTTTTGATGATGAAGTTTTTAGGAAGTTTCAATCAACATTAAAGACTTGTGCCATCTCACAAAGGAAGGTTGCTTGATAAGAAAGGAAAGGCATAAAGAGTATTCAAAGCTTTCAAGAGAGAAGATTGATGAAGATTTTCTCAAGAGCCGAAGGATCAAGAGGTAGAAGGTTCTGCTTTGGGTGTTGGATAAAAGAGTAAGTCATAAATCCCATTCAAGACCTTCCCAAACAAGAGAGCAAGGTGTTTTCTCGCAAAAACGTTTTTCTACGCTTTAATCGATTACCATACGTAGATAATCGATTATTTAACTTAAAATTTGAATTAAAAAAGTTTAACGAGCAAAATAATCGATTAAGTGTCTTTGATAATCGATTATATTGATTTTGGGTTAATATAATCGATTATGGCCTTCATCTAATCGATTAAATCGACGATATTTGTTTTCCAGCTTTTTAAACATGATATAATCGATTAAGCTTTTAATATAATCGATTAAATGAGTCGCTTTTGCTAAATTAATTCTAAATCAACCTAAGAATGGAAACTTTGGAGCATTTTCGAATTATAAAATGAAAGAGAATGTCTTAGGTTTAACACATCCGAACAAACACAAAATATTCAAAGTGTTTCGCGCCTTAGCTTTTTCAAAGCCCGCTTTCCGCTTCTCTTCGCCTTGATCAAGTCTTTGGAAGTGGTGATCATCGTGCTTAAGCTTCATCCAAAGACATTTCGTGTGTATTCTTTTATCGTTTTCTGAAGGGAAAATTCATCCCTTGATCTGTCTCTAGGGAGGTGTTTCATCTCTCAGAGGTCAAGAGAGGGTTTCATCCTCGGTGTGTCTCGGGAGGTGTTTCATCCTTAGTGTGTCCGAGGAGGTGTTTCCGTTTATCTTTATTTGTTATTGCATGAATTGGTGTTTGTAATTTCAATTAAAGATAGTGGGGAAAATCATCACTGATTTGGTGGTCGGGAATCGGACGTAGGATTGGCTTAATCACAACCAAGCATAAATTTCCGTGTTATTTCTCTTTCTCTATCTCTTTAATTGTGGATCATTATAACAATTGCTAATCCCAATAGCGTTAATCAAAGGATTGGAAAATTCACGATCGAAGTTTTTGAAAGTTTTTCAAAACCTCGAAAAATTTATTGAAAGAGAAAATTTCTTTAAAA